>WBNM01025043.1:149163-180688 GCA_013399055.1 Ramphastos sulfuratus
CTTTTTTTTAGTTGGTAACAATAGCCTTATAAATATTTTCTTCAGTTCTTTTTTCAACATAAATGCTGTCTTTTCCTGAGGGTCACAATCTGATCTGAGTACAAATAGCTTTAAGCAGTAGGGGTCCAAACCACAGATCTGTATTCAGATTTGGACTCAACTACTGAAGTGGAATGTTTAAATACACATATAGAGTGTTCATGCTGTTATGGAGCTAGAGAACAAAAGTGATCAGACACATGTCACATTGCACATCCAGAAAGAGACACAGGGAGAGAGAAAGGAGGAAGGAGAAAAAGGAGGAAAAGAATGATTATGTGCATTTCTTGGCTTGCATTTCTTTCTGCCAGAAGAGTGCTCAGTTCATGCTTGTCTTGCACACGCTGAAAAAGACATATCTGAGGTCTAAGTTTGCTCTTATGCTGTTGTCCTCTTCCTACATGGAGAATGTAAGCATACTGTCTTTGGGCTAGAACAAACATCTGACTATTCAACCTGTTGACCGATGTATCTCTCCACAGACCTTTGTTAGTGACAGGAGTCTTAAAATAACATTGCTGGGAGTTTCATTAAGATAAGTTAACAAAACTGCAAGGGATTGAAGGGAGAAGAACAGATGTTAGTTATCACACCAGTGGAAGAAGACAATGTGGGAGTTAGTACTCCTTGGCCAGTGGAGAACCCACAGAGGAAAGCTGTAGCTGTGTGGTGGTGGAGAAACATTGATTGATCAATGCATGTTTTGCATTAATTGATACTGCATCAATCACACAGATGTATCAAAACCTAGGCTGATTTTCAGATCCCTTTCTTTTTGATTCTGTTTCCAAGTCTCGTGTTAAATGCAGAATTAATACGTTTTGGTATTTACAGCTGGAGTTCTGTAAGCAAAGTCATTGGTATCCAGCACCATATATGTTGTTCAGCAATGGTAAATGGCTTCTGATATATAGATTGCAGTGATATTTCCTTATACATCTGGGAACATATCATCATTGCTTACTTAATCATTATTGGACTGGCTGGCTGCCTTTGGTTTTACATAGGCTTATCTGCTCATAAATTTTACAAATAAGATCCTGCCAGAGTATTCACCTTGGAGTAGATGGTCCAGCGAGATTTAAGAGAATACTTATTTTCAGATCACAAAGCCTGTTTCACAGGCACAGTCTCTGAGCCCACTCTATCCCTCATTTGAATACCCTTGTTCTGTAGACTAGACAAAAAAGATATATTTAACCATCAGAGAAGCACTGGATATAGTCCAAAGCATAACATGTGAAGGGGAAAAAAAAAAAAAAAAAGGCTCAAATGTGGAAAGCATGTCTCTTGCAGCAAGTATGAGGGCTTCCTATAGCTCTCTACTGTATCTCTCTTCTATGATATCTTTCTGTATCAAATAGATGTGGAAGCCACAGATAGGAACATCTGCCTTAGCTCTACTTGACTCAAATTCCTGTATGCCCCAAAAATGTATTCACAGAATCAGTTCCATTCTTTAAAGATATTTAGTTCAGAGCATTTGGTTTCAGGTAGAAATTATGGTAAGGAGTGTCCCAGAGAATGACTCTTTAGTAACAGGAAGATGCACTGTCACTTACTGTGAGTCTGTGATGGGGAAGTTAGGAGTTTCCAAGTACAGACACAAAGCAAAGCTCAAATGGGTAAGAGTGCTCAATAAACATGAGAATTAAAGGTTAACTGTCTTAACTTGTTTAAGGACTCTGACATCCATGAGATGTTCACAGGTATTTTGAGTTGGCTCTGTGGTTTTGGCATGAATATAAACATTGTTTGCAACAACGGCAAGTGTTGGTCTTAAATTCATTCATAGCCTGTAGTGGTGTGCTGGGGGCTCGTTTGTTTCTGCTTTTATTAACATATTATTTTGTTTTGCTAATTATATTATCTATCTTTGAGTCTGTGCTAAAGGCTTTTTTAATGAATACATCCATTTTAAGGGGAAAAAAAGCAAATGTAACAAATATAAAACACTATTCTTACATACTAAGGGTTGCAAAGTAAACATTCCTATGAAAATAGTTTCTGTTAAGATGAAAAAGATATTCAAGTAGAACTAGAGAGTGGTGTGGTTTCCCTCAATGGTAAAAGGAAAAACATTTTGCCTGAAAAAGTGAGACAGAAAAGGGCCATGGGGTAGACAAAAGTGGATTTAGAAATCATTTACCTTAGACAATTTTAGCAAAGCAGCTTTTTAGCCCTATCTGTCTTGATTATTAGAAACTAAATGTTTTGCATAGGAAATGAAAATAGGTTGATTAAGCATATTCTTATCCTCACCCCATGCAATCCCGTGCATTACTATGACACCCTGTGATGTAGCAGAGCTACAAGGCAGAGGTAATAGATGGGAAATTGTTTCAGACCCCAGTGGTTCTGGTGTGTGATTATGATACAGGCTGGCAATCACAGAAATTGCTTCTGAAAGTCATATACAGCTCACCCATTCCCTGAGCTGCTCACAGAAGCCAGGGGATTTGTGTGCTCCAGCAAAGCATGTGTTATAAAAGAGTTATTTATAATGAAGTCTTGCAGATGAGGCTTACTTCTCTAACTCCTTCGTGTGGATTATAGTTTCTGAAGACAGGAAAGAAGAGTTACACCAAACTGTTCTGTAAGGCATTATCTTGCCTTGACATATGGCACAATCTCTCGTTGGAAGCAGATGCTGTCAGGGTAGCAACCTAGCACCACTGAAGACATTGCCAGTGGTGTGGTTACATTGCAGTGAGCACAGAAGTGGTTGTTTTACACCTACTTTTTGCTTTGTTTTGACAATTAGGAAGTTGAACAAGAGAAGGTTATGGGGGAACCATGACTTCTTTACTTTGGTCAAAATGAAGAATTGAGAATTGTGTACTTCACACATCTTCAAGTTCCATCTAAACTCAGCTTGGCAGATTTTCTTTATGTTTTTATCATAGATATGCTTAAGCACTGGCTGTAAACTGAAGCAGGGTAAATGTACTGGAAATTAAGTAGATGTTTCCTTGGGAGTACCGATGTTCTTTCTGAAAAGTTTCATCTCAGACATTTAGAAAATGGGGCTCTCAGTTCTATTTTCTTTAACTTCAATATTTACCTTCTAGACCAAGCTCTATTTGCATGACCTAATATTGTTGTCATAATCAAAGCAAACCTTCCCCAGAGATTATATGCTACATACCTCAGTCTCTTAATGAGGACATTGCTGAGAAGCTTTCCTTGCAGAAATTTTACATGTTGGCATCACAAAGCTAAGCTCCTAATAAGACATCAGTTTTATTATGTGATTTCCTCCTTGTAGCATTCCATGTCTTTAATTTTCATTTCAGCTAGAAGACAAATAAAAAGTCACCTGGCAACTTACGGAGATTGATTCTCTGCCTCCCTACTGACAGATATAATGACTAAATAAAGGGGAATACATTTTTTTCTATTTTTTAAAATAAAATGTTTACAACTATTTGAACATTGGGAAGCAGCTAAAATATGTCACACAATGACAAATATTGAGTAAGAGCTACCTTTCCTGACTTGGACAGTTTTTTTTCCCCCCACGAATTCAAATTATTACTGCGGAAATTATGAATATAAATGACTTTAAGTTATGAGTTTTTTAAGACACTTCCTGGGCCACCATGCTGTAATGCTGTGCTATGTTCAGTTTCAAAGTGCTTTTCCTAGTTCCATAAAAACATGTCTTAAAGAAGGTGGAATTGTGTTGAGATTACAAAATAGGCTGTGTGAGCTGGGGTTGTTCAGCCTGGAGAAAGGAAGACTCTGGGGGGGACCTTAGAGCTGCCTTTTAATATCTGAAAGGAGCCTACAGGACGGCTGCAGAGGGACTTCTCATCAGGGTGTCCGGAGACAGGGTAAGGGGCAATGGTTTGAAGCTGAGGCAGAGCAGGGTTAGATTGGATCTCAGGAGGAAGTTCTTTGGTACGAGAGTGATCAGACTCTGGAATAGGCTGCCTAGAGAGGCTGTGGATGCCTCTTTGCTAGGGCATTGAAGGCCTTGATGAGGCTTTGAGCAGCTGAGTCCAGTTGAGAGGTGTCCCTGCCCATGGCAGGAGTAGATGAGCTCTGAGGTCCCTTCCAACTTGAGCCATTCCATGATTCTACGATTATTTTTTAAAATTTTATTCAACATAGTGTAACAGCAGAGGACATAACATAACATATTTTGCTGCCACTCTAATTTGTAATTCAAGTTGTTCAGGCCTGGTTCTGTAAATACAAATTTACAAATATTTTAAAGCAGTATTTAATAAGGAGAAAGGAGAAGTCAAAGATACCTTCATTCTGGTCCCTTTCAGAAAGAACATAAGAACAGAATTAACCCAAGGTTGTCCTCTTCTCATTCGCTCTCTATCTTTTGGTTTTCTAATAGCAGAAGACCCAGCCCATTGTTCTGCTTCACATACAGAGCTCTTTGTGCAATGAAAATGCATTATTGAAAGTTATAATTTGTATAAACATTTATCACAAAGGTTGTGTGTGTCAAGCAACCTGTTTTCTGGCAGCATTTCCTACAGCAGTTTGATTTTATGCAACCCATCTGGAACAAACTCCCAGAGCATTTTAACTCTGGATTGCAATTTTAACTTCAGTCTCCAGATGGTCCAGCTCCTCGGAGTTTTACCAGTCAAGTCACAAATAAAGTTGTCAGTGAAAAAAAGAAAAGAAAAAAAAAAAAAAGTTAAAAAAGATAATCGTTTGCATTTAGTGAAATAATTCCACTCACAGAAAATTGTCACCTGTGGTGCACAGAGGTCTGCTGCCTTCCTCCACTGACACAGACCCCTACAGAATTAGGATTAAATTATATCATTTGTTTTCTAAAGTTGAGGAGCTTGTCAGTGGTTTCCTCCCTTCATGCATGAGTTGTACTCTGGTCCATGATGTCCCACTTGGGCTGGGCTCACTGGGGGCAGTGGATTTAGAATCATAGAATCATAGAATGGTAAGGTTGGAAGGAGACCTCAAGGATCATCCAGTTCCAACCCCCTGCCATAGACAGGGACACCTCCCACTAGTACAGGTTACTCAAGGCCTCATCCAACCTGGCCTTGAACACCTCCAGGGAGGGAGCAGCCACAACCTCCCTGGGCAACCTGTTCCAGTGCCTCACCCCCCTCACTGTAAAGAACTTCCTCCTAACGTCCAGTCATTTGTGCCCTTGGCTGCTAGATCCCTGTTCTCATGAGGTGGTCCTCCCTTTGCTCTCTGCCTGGTAGCAGTGTCTTTGGGAATTTTCTCAGTGATTTCTGAGGAAGTTGTGCTTAACCAGTGACAGGCAAATGACTCCCAGTGTTACTGCAGACCAAGGAGTAGGTTAAGAATTATGGAATCTATTTTACAAGGAGGAGGAAGGGACAGCATTGCTGCTTTCAGTTTAAAATGTAAGCAAAGTCAAATGAAATCTCCATCAAGTCATCAGCTTCTGGAATGACATTCAAAGCACTCTGGTTTGAAGCTGGCTTCCTTTATTTTATCATTGTCAGAACAAAGACAGCCCATGCTGCTCAAAGCCAGACAGCTGTCTGCCCAGCAAACCTTTGGATGCAAGGGTTCAGTGGTGCCTTCCTGGGCCAGCTCATGTGCTGATGTTAAGCCACCCAGTTGTGAGGGATGTGAGGGTGAGGTTGGCGGTGCCGCGCTCCTCTCTGCACGTGCTCTGGCATTCTGCTTAAGCTCAGATCAAAGAGGAAGCCTTCTGCTTGCAATTTCATTATCTGCAAGAGGGACTTCTTACCCCTACCAAGCTTTGTCTTGTCATCTTTCTTTGCCTATACTGCTGACAGGAATAATTATTTTTAACACCTTTGTATTCTGACTGTGGAGTATTTATTTCTGGGAAAATATAGACAACCTACTGTGTTTCCTGGTATTATTAATGATCCTTCACTGCTTTCCAAAGCTGATAATGGTTTTCTCAGTGCCTCAGAAATATTGTTCTGTGAAGATTGGACATGTTCAGAAGCTCTGACACGTTCAGTTGAAGTTTAGCATTCCAGGTTTTGCAGTCATTTGTGTATGTTACTGAAAGTCTAGACTATCTAGTCTGCATGTCCATTTGAATTGTGCTTGCTTGGAATCTGGTGACAGCTGGTGCCTCTGTTCTGCGGGGCCCATTACTCCACAGCGAGATACAAACTAACTTTAAATGACTGCAGGTTTTCCTGAAAAGAAAATTCACCTGTGTTGAGCTCTGGGCTGTCACTGCTGGTTTGTTTAGTGGGGTCTTGCTAGCCACAAACTTCGGGAGAAGCAGAAGAAATAGACATTCTAGTGAAATCTGGTACTGCAGAAAAAAAGAAAGGGTAAAAAGTACATCTCCTCGAAACTTGGAATAGTAAAAGCTTTTCAAGGAACGCTTGGCTAAGTAAGGCAAGCTACCTGAGAATGCTACATCAGCTGAAGTACAAATTCACACTGAAAACAGCCTCCTAAGGTTTAATGAACAACATACGAACAACAGGAAAGTTTTCCAGGGAACTCGTAAATTCTGACTCCATTACTTCTACATTCATGAAATAAGTGGCTGCTTAATGTAGTTGGATAAAAGGCTTGGAGATGAAAACTAAAAAGGATTTTTGTTGTGGACCTTAGAGCTGTAGTGTGGTCAGGGGACAGGTGAGAGAGTGTGGCAGAGAGAGCAAGCTGCCTACAGCGACTTTATCAAGCTGCTTTTAAAGAGAGCACAGGTAACAGCTTGTGGAGCTGTCATAAACTCCAGCATTCCAAAATGCAAGGCCTAAAGCCCTGGAGGCTCTCAGAGGTGTTTTTGTTTTCTTCTTAAGCCAGTGTTGTTGAAGTGTTTGTAATGAACAGGAGCATACTTTTTACCCTTCTGTGCGGTATCTTCTTTTGCTTCTCTACCCCAAACCTCCATTTAGTTAACTTGAAAGCTTACAGTGTGTGGTGTATTGAGCGCACTCCTGGACCTTCCTCAGCACTTAGTGGAGAAAAAATGGCTGGTCACAGCAGCTTAAACACATGACATGTTAAGCAAAAGGGATTCAGAAAAGGACAACTGTCTGCACCGAGAGAGAGCAAGCAACAGAGCTGTCATTTGTTAAATTGGGTATTGTCTCATTAAATTTCTAAGCATAGTGTCAGGAGAGATTAGGAGCAGACTGACAGCTTCAACTGGCTCAACAACTTTGCCACAATCACACAGAAAACATTAGCTCAGCTATTAAGGATATGTGTAAGCTAATTTCTAACAGACATTTGCTGTTAGAGGAATTTGATGTCACTACAGTTCCCTGAGCCTCCCAGCCAGAAAGCAAACATACCTCCCCACACGCTGAAAAGAGCATGAACAAACAAGCTATGGAGGGTGACACAAATTAGTTTCTTCTATGATTTTGGCCATCTTTTAGCACTGAGGGATAGTCTTCTTATCTAAGAAATCATTCCAACAACAATAAATGTACCTTGTCAAAATCCGAGTCTAAACTAAAAACTTTCTCAGGTTTCAAAATGTCTTTTTTTTTTTTTTTCCCTCCAGCTGTTACATCTCCCATTTGTGAAGCACAGGAAATATGGCAGTGCTATTACCACAGTAATCATACTGTGCTCCAGGACCAGATTCTTTTATGAAACACTCAGGTTGAATTCTAGGCCAGCGTAAAGATAGTGCCTTAGAAGTAAAATGGACATTTGGATGAAATTTGCAAGAGTCACACTTAGACCATTTAACATTTCTCTCTAAATACATAAAGCTCTGAATGTTAAGTTCATCTAAGTGGAAAACTCCTTCATTTTCATTCCATTCTAAAGAAAATAAAGAGGAAAAACTCTGTCTCTTGGAACAATGTAATTACTAAAAGATCAGGAGGCCTCATGTTCCTCTGCCACTCTTGCCGCCAGTAGGGCGAGGAGGCTGAGACAGACTCGGGCTGATGTTGCTGGCACTCACAGCATCTTGCAGCAGGGTGCCATGTCTGTAGCGAGAGAAAGCACTTCCTCCTGCTCCTTCTCACCTGGTGAGGCTGGGTCTCACGCTTCTTCCCTCGCTCCTCACCACCAGGCAGCCTTTTGTCTTTCCTCAAAGAATGTTTTCCCGACTAGGCCACCAGTTTTGCTGATGGTCCCAGCCACAGCTAGCGGAGGGACCACTGTGGGGCTGTCTGGAACCAGCTGCGTCAGGCCCTGGGCAGCCTCAACCTCTCCTCAGAGAGCCACGCACACAGCTTTTCTGGGCCAAGTCTTTGACAAAGTCTTCATTTCTCTGAACAGAAATGTGTCTTATTCTCAAAGTCTGAGAGGAGAAGTTTGGTTCTTTTAGGTATGGTCTTGACTATTGTCCCTTTTGTGCCATAGCTCCTTAAAAATCGGTACGCGTGAAAGGGCTGCTCCAAAGCTGCACAGGCAAGAAAAGGCTTTTGTAGCTAAAGGGCACTTGGAAGGATGTGAGGCCTGCAGATATGTTTTAAGTGACAGACTGGCTGGGAAGATTAAAGCTTGTCTTTTGCTGTGGGACCCCAGGACCTTTCTGCTCTGGGGTGCACTAGGCCTCTTTAGCCAAAAAAGTTTTTAATGAAACGCGGATAAAACTAACAAGTCAAACTGCTGCACACAGATCAGGGTATTCACAGGTGCCTCTCACAT
This sequence comes from Ramphastos sulfuratus, assembly GCA_013399055.1. Classification (NCBI taxonomy): domain Eukaryota; kingdom Metazoa; phylum Chordata; class Aves; order Piciformes; family Ramphastidae; genus Ramphastos; species Ramphastos sulfuratus. The sequence continues at coordinate 157,786 of WBNM01025043.1, forward strand.
CACCCAGATGCTTCTGAAAGGGCCATACTTTAATGCCAGTATTGTGCTGCAGTAGCAAACCCTTGTGTTTGCTGTGATTCTGTACAGTTTTTCATCACTTCACATTTTCTGCCATGGCTGGCATGGAGCTTTGGGGATTTTTTTTTTTTTTTTTTTTTTTCCCCCCCTTACCTGCTACTACCTGTCAAAGGAGAGAATCAGACCTGAGCTCCTTTAAAAGGTGCTGAAGGGAGTGGAACATCTCCCTTTCGAGGACAAGCTGAGAGAGCTGGATCTCCTCAGCTCGGAGGAGAGGAGCCCAAGGGGTACCCTCACTCATGTTGAGAAAGATATGAAGGGTAAGTGTTGGGAGCCAGACTCTGCCCGGTGATATCCAGAATGGGCAGAACTGTTTTTAATCCAACAACTTCTTTTTCTTGATGTATAAGGATTAGTTTATATTTCTTGCATAGGAAATACTCTTGGCATTCAAGGATTAGAAGTTCCTAGGTCTATTGCCATCAGAAATGGACGTATGAAACTGCTATCACAGGCATGTCATTATAGTTCATTAGCTGCTGTTTTATCTTTAAGTATATAGGATAAGACAGTTTCAAGCTATGTGTGTTATCAAAATCTATTTTGTAGATTTTCTTTTCTCCATGCCAGTTTCCCTGCGGATTTATGTCTCAGTTTAAAAGCACAGTAAGGATGGCAAACAAAACCTAGGCAGCAGAGCCCTAGATCCCCAGTGGATGGATCTCTGCACAGCTCTGGGATGTTGGCTTTCTCCAGATAATACCAAAGTAGATCAGCAAAAAGTCTGCCCCAGTGTTGGACATTTTGAAATACAGCAGAAACGTAGAAGATAAACTATATTTACTTTGATGGATGTATATTTTTGTGGCATTAGAAAAAGGAATGAATACAATAAAAGTTATTGTAAAGCATTTAAATATCAAAAAATAGTTGCACCCAAACAAGTCTTTCTCAGATATATTTGCAACTCACTGGCACGTTTTCCATGATGACCACATATTTATAACAGTCTAAGTCTTGGTCTTCTTTCAAAGTTGCTTCTGACTGGCTTCAGCCTAGTGAGGGGAAGGGCTTATAGCCACAGCACCAGCCACCTGCTTTGGCTTTTCCTTTCCTGGTTGGCAGGCAGCTGTGTAGGAACTAATTGTCAGCCTTTTGATACTGGTTGAACTGGAGAGAGAACTGCAATAGGACCTTGCTTATGAAAGCAGGTATTTTAATATATTTAATTTTCTTTGAATAAATAGTAGGAAAAGAGCAGAGAAGCTGATGATTTTTCTTGTAGGATGTGCACATTACAGCGTGCAGTATAAATATTATCTGTCAACTTTAGAGGTTGAGCATTTAAGTCTAAAGTGTTGTCGCCTGTGGGAAAATATGCTTGGTGGTGTTTGTAGGTGGAAATGATTTGTTAGGGCTGGAATGTGGTCACAGTGGTATAAATCAGCGATAACCTGGTAGACCTGGTAACTGTGGAGTGTATTTTAAATAGAACACTGGTGTGCTGTGAGTAGTTGCTTCAGTTGTCCTTTCTGTTTTTCCCATTGATGGTGGGGGAAGTGTGGGATTAGATGTCTGTTTCTCTCTTTAGGGAACAAACCTTGCTTCTCCACACAAAGCTGTGCCATCTTGCAAGGAAAATCAAGACCTGCATTTTGCCCTGTGGTTTCTAAGTTTTCAGGTCATGACTGTATTCTTGCGTGCAGCTGCACCATCTCAGGGTTCGGTTTGTAGCTGATATTGCAGGCAAATTGGGGGTTAGATGAGAACAGTCCTTTTGCTGCAATACTAGCAGAGGAACAAGTTAAGCAGACAAGGTTACAACCAGATTCTTTTGTGATTCTGCCTGGTTTGTACTGCAACACAAGTAGCTCTAAAGGCTCTTGGTGCAACAAGAGCACTGAATGGTCTTGGTGTGTTAGGTTAGCTCGCAGCAGGTTTTACCAACCTACAGTTAAGAAACAGCTACAATCAGATTCACAGAAAACAAGACAATTGTTTTCAGTTGTGTACAATTCATCCTGATTCTCCATCTAAATGGTTAAGCACTTCTTTTAAAAGATCTTCTGTAAAGGAAATTTAACAAAATGTCCTTTCTTTTAATTGGTTTTGAAGTAAACCTCTGTGATTATTTTGTGTGTGTGAATTGATTTTTAAATAAGATATTTCCTAAAGTGTGTTTTGTTTTTACTTTTATAAGGCAAAAGATTTAACTCATCAATAGAAGAATAATAGTTGGCTGATAAAGAACAGTCTCTCATTAGACATAGGGCTTATAATTTCGTGTGCATAGGAAGTGATAAGCAATAGCTCTGCCTCTCCCCAACTAATGGCAGTTGTGATGTATATGTATAATACAGAGGAATCATCTTTTTACTCAGCTGCCAGTTTTCTGTTGCTAGCTGCATCACCTGAGCTCCAATATTAAAGATGCCAAACTTAAAGCACTACTCTGCTCCTATTGCTTTGTCTGACAGAAACTCCTTTTGTGTTATTAATTCTAATTCAAAACGACAGGGTAAAAGAGACACTTGCCACCTGGTAGTGGCACAAAGGAGTTCCTCCGCAGAAGAGAACCTTCAGCCAGGGCTGCTGTCATCGTATTACTGCTCCAAATTACTTGACTGTTTTACAGCAGTCATAAAACAAATATTCATCAGATAAAAACCCCAATGTGTTAAATCCAAAATGCAAATGACCAGTGGCCAGTAACACTGGAAAGGGCAGTGAATAGCTAATTCCTTTGAGCTAAACATGTCAGGAAATCTAAGGCTCTTCTGGTGCCTCCAGTTCTTTGCACAAAGTGATTTCTTCTGTTTACTGAAACCTCTCTGTGAAGTTCACTTCTCTTCTGGTTTAACTAATTTTCATACATTTTCAGTTGGGTTTTTCTCCTGAAGCATGTTGCAATTTTTTCTGCTATCAGCAGAACTACTCTTACAGTGGGGCCTCTAAGCTTGCTTCACTATTTCAAAGCAATTCAGTGAAATCTGTGTGTTACATTCTACCTGAAATTTTGGACTGCTTTTTTTTGGGTCACAATTGCAGCACCTTAGATCAAAGACTGCTGAATTGCCTTTACAGCCTGATGATTATGGGTTTTTCCTTCCTCTGATCCTTTGGGTTTGTCTACAGAGGTGCAGGCAGTTGTCTTTGCTGCAAGCCAGCTGGACGGAAGCCAGCTCTTGCTCAAAAGCCATGTGGCAGAATTACCGTGACTATAAGCTGAAGCTACTGTATCCTGCCTCTTGCTGCCTCTTGTGCTGGATGTGTTTGTGTTAATTTATCTGTTGACCTATTCTGGGATATGAAGGGCTTGAATTGCCTTTGAAGTGGACTCCTTAAGGAGTAACACCATATAAGGTACAACTGAAGTACTGTGCACCTAACAGCATCTTTCAGGGGCTGTCAAATTTCTATTAAGGATTTAAAAGGTTTTCTTCTGTTTCATTTTAGTATTCTTTTTTGGATTTTTTTTTTTCTTTTTTTCTGAAAGAAAGATTTTCCTGGAATTTGATATACGTTTCTTTCTTTTTTAAAAAGAAAATTACAAGATATGTTATAATAGTGCTTTCAAAATGTTTCACTTCTGTTGAGAAAGTACTGGGTGTAGCACTTGGAACTGTCAGAAGAATGTGATTGCCTAGCAGGTTCAGTCCAAGATGGATGGAGAGATTAGATTTTGATTGTATGCACATAACTTCTCTGTCACCATAGTCCAAAAGCAGGCTTGGCTTTCCCCCATTATTAGGAGCAGCAGAGCTGTATGTCTTCTGGCAATGACAAGTTTAGTTTCCTGCTTATGAAGTCTGATGCTATATTATGGTGCCTTAAGTTAGAAATATAAGGTATGAAGGCTTTATGTGGAAAGAAAATAATCAGTGAGAAACATAACTGGCTGAATTGCAAAGGCCTATTTCTGGTTTTATACTTAACTTATATTTGTTGTATTTCAATTTACATTCATTAGAATACATTAAGATGTACATCCATGTTCAGGTAGGGCTCCTAAGTAGGAAAAGGAAAAATTAGCCAGAACGACAGGAAAATCTCCTACCTAAAAGACAATATCCTGTTCTTCTGCTGTTCCAAAATCAAATGCTTTCAAGAAACGAGCACAAAATGAAATATTCTGTGGCTAGATGTTGATCTTCACTGATAATTAGTTTTTAATTTGAAATGATATCTCAAATGTTCATCATAGTGATTTATCTAGTGCAAGCTTTTGAAGACAGTGGAAAGTATTGATGTGGTAAAGCTAAAATTATCACTTCTTACTGAAGCAAGGTATCTAAATATCTGGCTAAGTTACTTGCAGGTCTTTTGCTTCAGAGAGAATGGTGAATGATGATTTTCTTTGAAAAAGAGACCACTTTTTAAGTCCTCAAAATTTTCTTCTGAAATCAGATCTCTGTAAGTGGAGTCATATCAACACAAAATTTCATTACACAACTAGGGCATAAAATCACATTAAAGGATCATTATCATTAGTGGTAGGAATGGCTTGGCAAAAAAATTTTGCTCTGACAATCACAGAATTGGGTCAATTTAAACTGCCTTGCAGGATTATTGATTTCCTCCACTACTTCTAACCCCAACAAGGGAAAAAAAAATGTTGTGGTTATTTCTTGTTACAAATAGTCAAACTATTTTTACATCCTATGTCAGATTTTAGGTTTCATGTTTGCATGAGCTACTAGAAGAAAGCATTAATAACAGCCATGTATTAATGCCAGGAGAGTTTAATAATGAGTTAAAAACTATAATAGTAGAAAAAAAATCTTTCAGGAATACATTCCATCCTCTTCCTCTCATTCATACTGCCAAGCAAAAGGCAGGAGGACCAGACAAAGCAACCAGTTACACTGCAGGATTTCATGCTGCAGCCTCATTTCCCATAATTAATTTCCTCTTCCGTTACGATGCAGAAATAATAGAGCAAAGAGTATTAGTCATTCACAAGGCAGCAGAGAGAAGATTTATACCTGCAAAAGAGCTTGAAAAAAATGTTTCAGCCATAATTTAATGAGCTTCATAGTTTGATTTTTAAAGTATATTAGCAAGTTACATTAATCTAGCTAAGTTATCACACACTTATATGCTTGAACAGCTTATGCAAATAGTGAAGGACTTGTTGGGTTTGAGTATTTAGGATGCTTGGCTGGATGCAGGGTGGGCAGGGAAAAGAAATCATGAATCAGATTTGTGATTATAACCCTTCTGCAAACTTATGGGATTTTTAATCATGTGGATTCACTGACAAACACTTCCAGACGTGCAGTCTTGGTTGCATGTGCTCACAAAAGCTCAAGATTGGAGTAGTTGATGCTTTTATTGGCAATGTTTGTCAAGTGACTTGTATCAGATGGTAAGATACATAAAAATGAGCAGCTTCAAATAACTTTTCATGGGAAAATAAGAGTGAACATAAGTTGAATATTGTAAGGAAAGAAGTGTGTGTGTGTGTGCATATAAACAGAGAACTGCTGAATGCTCTGGTTTATGTTTTAACTGTAAACAGGACAATCATAGAATAGTTTGAATTGGAAGAGACCTTAGAGATCATCTAGTTCCAACCCTTCTGCTGTAGGTAGCAGTCCACAAGACCGGTTGCTCCAAACCCCCATCCAATCTGGTTTTAAACACAACTTGTTCCAGTGCCTCAGCACCTTCACACTGAAGATCTTCCTTCTCTCTCATGTAAATCCACCCTCTTTTCATTTAAAGCCATCACCCCTTCTCCTATCACTGCATGCCCTCGTGAAAAATCCCTCTCCAGATACAGGGTGGCTGCTCTAAGGTCTTCCCAGAGCTTCCCCACCCTGAACATCGACTCTCTCCTCCTGTCTTGGTAGGAGAAGCCCTCTCATCATCTTCATGGCCCCTGGGCTTACTCCAACAGGTTCATGTCTTTCTTATGTTGGAGGCCCCAGGGCTGCCTCGGGGCTACCCTCAATCCACTCTCCCTCCAGTCTGTATTTGTGCTTCTCCAGGATTTGCGCAGTCTCCAAGAACTCTGGTGCTGAAGGGAATTGTTAATGTTGACAACATACCCTGGAAATGTAATTAGCTCAGAACACTGAATATTAGGCTGGAAGCAGTATGTGATTATTCACAAATCACTTACAGCTGACTCATTAGAAAGTGACTCAAAAGAAGTCCATGGTATGGATGCTTTAGATGGAAGCTCAAGGTGGTAAATAATTTGACACGTGCCTTTAGAAAAAGGAGCCTCTCACTACATGAATTTTAGCCACAATGTCTCTTGCTGTGCAGAGCTGTGTACCGTATAAAAACTAACAGCTTTAATCAAAAAGAAAAATCACAAATTCTATTCTCTTCCGAGAGATGTGTGTAGTGCCTTTTTGCTTCAGTCAACTGATGAGCTTTGAACTTCTGTCTCTGAAAGTAGTTAGGGTGTTTGCCTCTCCCTTTTGAAACATAGAGGTGCACGATGGTTAAAGCCAGATACTGTTGGTAGGAGTATTCTGTATCGATTAAAGCAAACTAGACTTAAATCTTGGAGTTTATAGCAAGGCCATATCCCTTCAGATGAAAGAATGTCATCTGCTTTTATAAATCTCTGTGAGACTGAAGATGTGTGTGTAAGACAGACAGGTTTATGTGGATCTAAACACCCACACATACGTATGCACAAATAGGGCATCTTTTGCGATTCTCTCTTCTAGCAATATTGATCACTTTTCACCTTTTGCTATCACACTGCAGAAAGCTGCACATGCTTACTTAGAACAGTCAGTTACAATTATTCCTTCCATTTCTCTGAAATTAATCTCATACCTTCTGCAACCAATGTATTCTAGCTTCCCATGTGTCATATGAAAGAGGTCTCTCTCTTGTTTTCGGTCTGCAACACGCTAAATCTCCTGCCTGCTCTGGTTTATGTTGTAGGACAGGATGTCTAATAGCTCTCTGCTTACCTTCTTGCACATAACTCGAGCACTTCCTCATCAGAGGTTTTGCATTTGAAATTACATGTGTGTGCTACTGAATGAAGTTGTTTCCCTCCTGAGAGCAGGACAGATTCAATTACTGGTGCTATCTAGATGGGAACTTTTTGATTTTTTTTGGGTCCTGCTTACTACCAAAGCTCTGTGCTTAGGTCTGTACCAGAATTCATGCAATGCCAGCACCTCTGACTCTGGGGATACCTTCAGCTGCAGACAGAGTCACCAGGACTGGATTTGTGCTTCTTTTTCCTTTTTTCTTTATGGTTGTACTCTGGTCATGTGTATCCCCTGAACTCTGCATCTTGCTGACTGCTTCTCTGGTGATGTATAGTTGCAACATGCCATCAGTGTGCTGTGAGAACCTATTATACTGCTATGTATCATTAGAGACCCTTCTCTCAAGACAGGTTACTATTATATTTCATTAAAATGATGGCTGGTAGGAACAGGCATCCCAGAGAGGAAATCTTAGAATTTTATGTGGGAGAAAAAAAATCCTATTTTATAGGTGAGTTGGAGGTGTGGGGAAAAGAGTACAATAGGTGCAAGTTGTAATACAGATAATATTAAAAATAAATATTATTTGTAATATAATTTTTGTATCTAGATGGAGTTTCTGGGTCATAAAAACAAACTCAAGCACAGCAGAAAATGTTTATAACTGAGCTTTTTATGCGTAGGACCTACTGTGCTGTGCTATAACTCACCAGATTATGATGGGTATGGCCAGAACCCAAGCAGCAAGCCTAAGAACCATTTGGAAATTCAAGGGAACTGTAACATTTTTCAGAATCTAAGTACAAAATTCACAGTACGAATCTGCCTGCAATGCTGTGCTAAAGCTGTGCAACTTCCCTGGTGTCTCAGAAATAAGCATTTTAAGCTTGAGAAGCTGAGTACTTTCTAAGATTTTCTCAACATATGGAAACTGTAAGCAACTGTGCATGCACATACAGCTTCCATTGAAGCTGCCAGAAATGAACCGAGGGTATCCAGGAATAGAGCTGGACTCGAAATGTTTGCTGTGACCTTGTTATTACAACTGTCTTTTTCAACTTCTTCTTGGTGAGGATTTTGCAAACGCATTCCTGTTAACACCTTTCTAATGCAAATGCCTCTCCTACTTTGGAACAAAGATGTGCTTATCCTCTGAAAGAAGAAAAGCAAGGACTGTGGGGGTATGTGTTAGAATATCTGGAATGGGGTATTTTATCTCCTTCCACACCAGCCGTGGCATGCTGCAGTGAATTAGGCTGTGACAGCTGCTTGTCCTTTCCCGCTCCTCAGTACAGCGCACAAGAAGCCTTCCATGATGGCAACAGAAATGTTTACCCCCAAACCAAATGGTTCCAACAAGACTGTAACTCCATAACACTAATATCTACCCTTAGAGATTTTCATTGTTGTCTATCTACTGAAACGTTAAGCCTCATCACTTTCCCATTATCTCCATTAGAATTAGGTATTGGTACATCTCCTGCATATTTGGTGCTCTGTGATTTCCAAGTGCAGAATACAGACAGGACAGAAGAGAGCATTCTCTTTTTAGTGATGCTGATAGTGTTTCTAGTCTATGCTCAAACATTCCTGTGCAAACATAGTGTGGATGAAAGCATTCAAGTAGAACAGTTTAAATTCTTGTCAGATTTGCATTAAAGATTTTGTTCAGAATTTTCTTAATTTGGTTTTCCACGTTCCTAGGATACTTCCAGACTTGCTTTAAACAGACAACTAAATCTTGGTTCATTTGAATACTGATTTTAGTTGTGTGATTCACTTGCTGTAGAGGAGTTGTTCCTGATTTCTGGAACTTGTGCTAAGATTAGGAAGGGGAAATTCTTTCAGCATAAAGGAACTTGAGGAGGAAATGCTGTGATATTTTGGGTTTGATCTATCCAAGTATTCAAAACAACTGTTAAATAGGATTCTGAATCTCTGGGCATCCCACCTCTGGAAAGGGTTGGGTACGGGTGCAGGTATATTGGTTTTTCTAGGTATGGATGCTAACTCTTAAACAGTTGGTAGACTTTGGAGACCTATACAAGGGGATCTAGGCAGCTGAAGCAGAGTGCTCACAGGAGAGATGCGATATGGCTTTGTGATCATATTCTCATAACATGGTATGTCAACATCATCTCTTGACTAGGGACAGAGTGAAACTGGCTTGTGTTGCTTCCTCATGAAACTTAAACTATGGCCAGCAGTGCTGCAAGGATGAGGGCTAGGCCATGGTGTTACTGCACAGTGTGCTTAGGGGTGCCTGGGTCTTCCTATTGCCCTGCTTGTGGGGCTGGAGCAGCTCTCGAATGAATGTCCTGATTGCTATTATTTTTGATAGTGGGCTTACTGTAATTTGAAGCTTAATATATCACATAGTCATATATAATAACTGGATTAGGTTAATCTTGGATTTTGTTAAAATAGCAGCAGTCTTTAGGAGAACTGTAATTACTGGATCCACAGAAATGAATCCCAAACACAGCCTGAAAGCTGACTACAGTCAAAAGCAAAGACTGCAGTGTAAGCAAGCATTGTTAACACTTGCAAAGACATAAACAGGGAAGAGAATGTCCTTTCTGCCATGTTGTGGTTGGGATCTTCTGAACCCACCTGATAGCTTCTGACACTGGGAACAACTTTTAAAGTGCAGATTCCTGTAGTTGAGGATACTTTTCAAGTTCTAGGTGCTGTTTTCTAGTAACAGACTTCTGCCCTGGTCTCCTGGGCTTTTTATGTTTATAGCCATCATACTAACACAAATCTCTAAGTGTAACACATTAAAAAGCAAACCAAAACAAAACCTGTTTCTTTTATGCACTGTTCCATTCAAAATAATTTCATCTGAAATTAATTTCTTTTCATTATTTCTTCTCTCTGTAATGCTCTGATTATGCTGTCATTTGGAGATTGTGTCTCTTGATCTGCTGCATGACTTGTGAGATTATGTTGGTTATCTGAATGCTTTTTGCAATGCTGTAAACTGATAGCAAACGCAAAAAGCTCGGACAAATGGAAAGCCAACCCTGACAGGCAAATGCATACCTTCTGTTGTAGCTCCTATATTAATGGGAAACTCCATTATTTTACAAGCCTGGAACATTCTGAAGTCGTATTTTGTGCTTTGATACATTCTTAGAGCTTTAGTTAGTTTATTCATGTTGCTCTTTCTCTTTGTGATTAGTCTCTGTAGCTTCTGTCCCTGTTAAAACATTTTATATGTGTGTATAAAATGGGTGTATCTCTGCTATCTGGTACAGCTACCAATAAAATAGTGAGAAATGGGAAGGAGCAAGTGAAAGAGCTGAGACCTCTGCATAAAATCTTCCTTTACCTTGTTTTTCCTAGGTGCACATCTGAGTGTCTCTGTAATCCTCACCTCAACTTCTTCATTGCAAAAACTATTGAAGTGTTACGCTGAGCAGAAAAAAGGGAAGCAGGAATGGCTTTTAAAATAAGGTAGGGATACTGAAATGAAATATGAAAGCCACGAGATGGAAGGCAATGCTTTCTGCTGTCTCTTTAATTAAGAAGAGAGACAGATGTGTTATTGTCAAAACTAAACAGCTGTAATATTTAAACCAACTGTGTGAGTCTACTGACCTTAGAAAAGAAAACAGACTTGCAAACAGGTGCAGCCAAGGAGCAGAAGAGAGGGAATAATTGCAAAGCTGAGAAACTTGGAGGGATGCTCTGTCTTCCTCTACAAGAGTCTTCATGGCCCAGGCATTATGGGCTGGAGGTACATATGATACCATCTTGAATTTTTTTGCCTTTGGTTTTTATGTGCAATTAAAAGAAACAAACAAACACTTTAAACATTGCCAGAAAGGATAATGGTGACAATAGCCCCAAGTGGAAAGCAAATCCAAAAGGTTTAGACTGAAGGAGCTTTGAGAGCATGATCAGTATGAAGGTACAGGGCTAGCAATTATGCAGATGTAGCACAGGACTGGAGAAAGCAATTCCAAAGGCAAAAAGGAAAATGCTCTATTTCAAGCTTACTAATGCCATGAGTGTGTGAAGCTGCTATCTAAATAAGCTTCTCTGTCTCTTAATTAACTGAATAGGGGGCCTCAGGAAACAGTTGGGAAGTTTCACACTCCACAGTTTGTTTCTTATGGTGATGCTTCTCCCCTGAGGCAAGAAGAACAATTCTCTTGAAACAGCCCTACGTGTAGAATTAGGGAATGTAAAGGCAGGCACAGTATAATCTGAGCGTGCTTTCCTCTGCTGTGTGCTCAGAGTCAGGCTGAGTCAACCCACACTTGTCACTTGAGCTGCACTGGGGGAGAGCAGCACCAGGAGTGCTCTTCCCCTCGTGTTCTCCCCCACGCTCTTTGTTTCTGTCAGACAACAGAGTCTAATTAGACTTTTCTTGTAATTCTTCTGATGCTGTCAAGCCCATTGTTACACTCTCAAATTCCCCAAGTAAGTTATAGGTACTGTTCTGAAGACAAATATGCTGAATTTGTCAGCTGTGGGGGATTCTTGTGTTACTAATTAAGACCTGACTTCACGCGCTGGTTCAGGAGAGATGTTTACCACGGAGTGCACTGGTTCGTTAAACACAACCAGATGGACGAGTGCTCAGGGATGAGAAGGCTAGAGAATGAGTATTTGCTTTAGAACAATGCCTCCGTTGTGAAGGGATTTCTCTTTTCATGAAGTAAGTAAAAATCCAATTATTTTCCTGTGATTTTTATGTCCTGACCACTCGTAACTTGGAATCAACATGACCTAATTCTCAGGGAAGCAGTAGAGTCTTGTGAGGTTTTAGTTTTGGTTTCAATCTTGCAGGCAAGAGGGTTTCCTTTCAGATCTGTGCAGCATGATTGCTTTAATTCTGTTTACCAGCACTTCAGCGATTACCCCTGGTTCATCTGCTCACATCATTAGGCACAGGCTTTTCCTTGGTGATTTGTCCGACAACGTTTTCTGCAAGTGTATGTTTTCTTTACTGTCATTTGTGATGTATGAGGACTTGGGTTTAGTGGCATGTGTATTGTATCACCCTGGACCTGATGGGCTGACCAAAGGTCACCTAATCCAGCAGTTTTCTGATGCAAAACTGTTTTCTAGTGACTTAAATCCAGCACTTCCCTGTATTTCATTTCATAGGTACTCCTGGCTTTGCATTGCTGTGTAATCCAAAGTGATGCTTTGCGTTTCGCTCTAGAGAAGTTCTTAGCCTTTGGTCACCTCAACCTATTGCAGATGAAGCAATCCTTTCGTGCTCTTTAGCTTTTAGTTCTATTCCTTTCTGCTGCTTACCCTTTTCTAGTGCTATGGTTCACTTTAAGTTTTTGCCCACTTCTAGTAATCACATGCTCAGAGTTGATTCCAATATTGTAGTTTCCCTTCCTGCCCTCAAGTTCCATGTTATAGCTCTGGGGAACTAAAATTAACTTATCAGTTTATCACGCATTGACCAGTGTCATCCTGTTAGACTTGCTTTGTCTCTCTTAAGTGATTAAACACTTTTTTAGCCCTGGCGTAGAAATAGAAGACTGCTTAGCCTGTTGGGAAGCTCAACCTTTTGTGTTTCTCATGTACACTTGTCTGCTTTGTGGCTGGTTTTAATGCACCAAGCAACACAAACCCCAGTGAATGAAATCAGTAATGCAGTTTGTCACTTCCCTGCTCTTGGCCCCGAAACACATGTGTTCTATGTATTTATTGCTGTATTTTTTAAAATTATGACACATTAAACATCTTCATAGAATTTTGCAGCACCTAGTCAGCAATAAAAACCATGTGGTCCATGTGCTCCATAGGCACAAATGTTTCAGAGAGGCATAAAACTGCAATAGCTGAACAGCTGGCATTCATCTAAGGGTGCCTGTACCCTTAGCATCAGTTTAGGTTTATTTTTATCATTTCCTGTGTTGCTTGCCATCTGGATTAAAACGGATATGAAATATTTGGATGGAGTCTCAAATCCTCTTACATTTTCCAAACATCATATTACATGACCTATTAATGTTACCATTGCTGATAAATGCTACACTTAGATTCAGATGATCGCATTAACTTTTGCCTGCTGCAAGTGAAGTGAAGGGATTGGCCTTTTGTCTGCTAACATAAAGATGTGTGTCACTTTAGAATGTGGTCTCCTGTCAGTACTGAGGACAAGGGAAGACTTTTTCCATCAATTTCCATTAGTCTCCTCTTCGACCTGGGCTTGTGTTGAATCTGGCATGTAAAACCTTAAGATTTCCCAGAGTTTAATATTTTTGCCATGGAATCTATGTGATGGAGAAGGTCTTAGAAGAAAGAAAAGGTTTGTCATATTCCTCTCTCCAGCAAAGGAACAGAAGATGCATGTCTATTGACCCACAGAGAATTAGGGCAATAGGAGATATACTTAAAAGATCAAGAATTTTTCAGCCTTGAATAAAACATATCTTTGTGATCTGATAGGAGAACTACTGCAACAAAGAACAAATCTTCTTGGAAAGGAAGAGCTCTCCTTTTGTTTTATGAATTTCTCCAGAGCCTTCTATAAACATGATCATGACCATAAAGAATGTTGGAAGGCAGTGGGAGTACAGAAGCCAAAGGAAGCGAAGTTGTGAAGGTTTTATTTGAACAAGTAGAGTTGTAAATGCTTGTTGCCAAAAAAGGTTTTGGATTTGGGTAATGTGACACCTGAGCACAGCTACAGTCATGGAACCCTTATTGAGATGGGAAGAGAGCGAGAAGGAAGAAATATCCCTTTAAGTGTCCAGCAGTGATCAGTTGAAGATATTGAATAGTTACTAAGCAGTATAATAGACTTAAATCTATTCCATCTGCTGTATATGTTAAGCTCTCCCATACAATAGCAATGTAATGGAAGTGGGAAGCCACTTGCAACAAGGATATTAATGCTGTAATCTTGGTGGAATATTTGACATGTAAGTGACTTCTGAATTAACTGTCTGACACTGGGGCAGTACTGGCATCATCAATACGATAGAGTTTGACCCTGTTTTGAAGTACTGTCAGAGACGCACTGGGGTTTATTAATAAAGCTTTGCTTGTTCTTTTATTGATCAGCCACACAGATCACACTACCATCATGAATTTCTTTGCTCGTTAAGCACCAAGCCACCTACATCTAAGTACTACTCAATAAGGTAACTCTGCTGAGTCTCAGAGATCTGGGAAAAAAAAAAAAAAAAAAAAAAAAAAAAAAAGATTAAAGGAGTGAGAGAGAGCAAGGACAGAGACAGAACTGATTGTACCTCCTACAAGTAAGGGTACATGGATACTGAGAGTCTGAGGCTCAGTGCGAGGGGAGTGTTGAGAAAGAATGTTGACACTCTTCTGTGCTGTGGATATAATGTGAGTACAATGGTGTAAAAAATGAAATACATGAAGTTAAATATAATCTCTTCCTGAACTCCTTCCTTGACTCCGTGTAGGTATCTCTGAGCTTAAAATATTTTAGGAGAGCTTGGTACTTATACAGAAGCCAAACTGATAACTGGGGAGAATGGATGCTTCAGATATCTATGTGGGCAGCGGGGTTCCTCTGGGCTCAGTTTTGGGGCCAGCCTTATTTAATATCTTTATCAATCATCTGGATGAGAGGATCAAAGCTGGTGAAGGGCCTGCAGAACAGACCATATGAGAAATGGCTGAGGAGACTGGGATTGTTTAGTCTGGAGAAGAAGCTGAGGGGATGCCCTACTGCTCTCTACAGCTCCCTGAAAGGAGGTTGGGATGAGGTGGGTGCTGGCCTCTTCTCCCTAATATCAAGTGAACTGGTCTCAAGTTGAACCAGGAGAGGTTTAGTTTGGGTGTTAGGTAAGATTTCTTTGCTGTAAGAGTGGTCAGGTGTTAAAATAGGTTACCTAGAGAGATGATGGAGTCACTGTCCATGCCGATGTTGGAAAAACATGTAGATGTGGCACTTCAGGATGTGGTCTTATGGCATAGTGGTGTTAGGTCAATGTTTGGACTCCACAACCTTGGAGATCTCTTCCAGCTGAAACAATTCTGCAATTCTAACACTCCTCCATGTGTTTGGCATTCAAAGTGAAAGCTAAATACTGTTTGTGCCTACGTGCCAGCAGCCTATCATGGTGTAAAAGGCTTCAAAGTAGCATGAACGGAGCTAGCCAGAAGCTGCTTTTCTGACCTGTACTGCTGTAACTGCTTGAGTCATGATTCTTTTGCAGAGTAAATGTTTTCTTTTGCAGCTGAGGAATGTTGGAATTTTGTTCTTTGATTCCTGAATGCTATTGATTGAGGGCTGCAGTCCCCAGCTTGCCTACAGGCCGAGGCTGTTTGCTGGTGTTTTGAAACTAGTATAGCACTCTCAATCAATTGTTGTCAGGAGAGCAAAACTGTGGTGAGTTTGAATATGAAAGAGAAACCAAGACTTTGGGATTCTTGCATGTGGTGGATAAAAAGTTTGCTCGATATCCTTGCTCAAGAGTACCAAGGGGACTCTTCAAACATCTCTTATTTAGCACAGCAGGTGGCATCGTTACTGAAAACAAACCCAGCCTAAGCAGAGGCAACACAAGAATCGCAGATTGTGCTTTACTCCGGGAAGTTAAAAAAAATGAGTCGGGTTTTGTCAATTTTATTACATCTCTCTACATCTGATTGTTGTACAAATAAGTAGGTTTTAGAACAGGATTAATATGGAAAGTTAGGATTTTTTTTTTTTTTTTTTCAAAAGCTGTGACAATAAAGAGTATAAAATGAAGAATGAATCAACAAGAACTCTGAGGTATAGGTTAACAGACCAGGGATGAAAGAGACTCCCGGATCATGTCTGGTTCAACCTTCTACCCAGAACAGAGCTACTGTGAAATGGGTTGCTCGGGTTCATGTCCAGTCAAGTTAGTTTTGACACACTGAAGGAGGGAGAACTATGAAAACATGCTTTCCTGTTTAAGATGTTACAAAAGTCTGGACAGCTCCACAATCTTCACTAATCTCTTGTAAGAAGCAACTGCCCATTATCAATATTCTGGCACTGACAATGTATTGCAGAATCACAGATGCATCATCTTGGCTCAAGAGCAAGGCAGGGGTTAGCGTCTCTTGAAGGGCAGGCAATGTTTCCATGTCTCAACCTTGCTTGCCTACTTGAAGCCATATGTGCTAACATAGCAGAAACTTCTAGTAACCTGGAATTTCTAGGTGTTAGCTGTGTTGACCACTGGGAAAACTTGCCTTACAGTAACTTCTCTGCAAATTCTACCTTTGACTGTTCTAGGGTGGGAGGTGAGAAGAATACTAAGTATTGCATTTACACAGATCTACTCAAGCACATAAAGAATTCCTCATCTCGTGATACTGTATTATCATTTTATAAATGCTAGATCTACCTCTTCTTCAAATTTAGATTATGACAACAAAACTATTTTCATAGTGAGTGTGGAGAAAATCCAATCAAGGTGCGAATACGGAGTCAGCACCGCTCATGGGAGCTGGCAAAGCAAATCTGAGAGTTTTGGATCCACTAAGTGCACTGAGGCATAATTAAGAAATTATTTGGGGGGGGGGGGGAAGTGGGGGCATGTGTTTTGTTGTTTGTTTTTTTTAAGCATAGCCTCTGATCAAAGAATTCTTGTGATAGAAGAGAGCCAGCAGTTCTTCATCCCCTCTGTCAATGCTTTGATCTACAATAAGTAAATGCAAAAAAGAATCTGAGGCACATCACAAGTACACCTGCTTGGTATCTTGAACTACAGACCTGTGTTGCAGAGATCTGTCAGCTCCTATTCTGGCACCCTCTCTGACACTTCTCTGATGCTGCTTTGAAATAACATGCTGGTGGACATCATAACTGCCTCCACCACCGACAGCAGAGTCAGACGCCAGCAGCGCGGCAAGCATCCCAATGGTGTTACTTTGATTTCACTCACCCCTGGTACTGATCATTCCAGGTAGTTCTGAACTGCTCTCCTTTTCACCTCCTTTCATAAAGACAAATATGGTCTAGTCTTGAGGTCTGTGATAAGGGGTTGGGCTTGATGATCTTTGAGGTCTCTTCCAACCTTGCTTATACTGTGATACTGTGATATGATCACCTATATTTAGAATGTAGTTTGTGTCTGTGTGTCCTACCTTGAGGTTGTGTGGATATTCTGCTTTCTAAGTAACTAATGCGTCCTGACTTGAGGCTATGAGGATATTCTACTTTCTGAGTAAATATTTGAGAACTGGACCAGTTCAGAAAAGTTAGCATTACACATACCCATATAGTCACTGAATTTTTAATTAGCTTTTTGTGTGTATGTATGTAACATGGAGGCAGAATTTCCTTAGGTTTTTAGGCCGTGTAGAACTCAGTCCTAAGACAGACATTCTCATATCTTTATGAACCAAAGTAGAACTTAAACAGATAAATGGTTGGCTATTCAGACCATGGTCTCTAGATAAATCACTGATGTGTGATTCATTTAAATTTCTTTTCCAGTCAGTATAGAGAGGAGGACAATTTAGCAATCTTACATTATTCATATAATCTAACTTAGACATTTAAACTCCCTGAAAAGTTAAAATGTGCAATAGAATTTCTAAGAAATGTTAATATGCAGGATCCAAGAGCACTATGCTGCTGTGATTTCAAAGTCACTGTAGTTTCTCTATTGTAATTGGTACTTTCCAAGAGAGAAAATGTCATTGACACTGACTTCTAGTTAGCTAGAGAATAAAAATAAACTACAGGGCCAGTGTCTTTCCACCCCCACCCTCAAGGAAATTTTACCTATGAGAGCTCGTTCTTTAGTATTTGCATTTAAGACAGCAAAAAGTAACTACAAAGTCTCTGAATGAATCTTCCCTTCCTGTACCTGTGTTACAGTTTATTTCTGGGTGTGAAAATAGTTCAGCTGTGGATAAGTAGGGCTGTGATCTGTGTCACTGAAGTTTTGGCTTCCGTTACCTGTCGTCATGTCACGCTTCCAGAGGTTGTTAGTTTTATTTGCTTTGGGGCAGAGAAATCATAGACCTTTACTTTCCTCAAGGGCCTGCTTGCTGGTACATTTTCAAATGCTTTTCAGTCTGGTTTCTTGTGATTTTTGAAATGGATAGAGGATGTCAAGTTCTCCTAAAGAAAAAAAAAAAACACACCATGATTTTTTTTTTCACCCTAATAGTACTTCTCTGCTTCACCTTGTAAATTGGGAAATACTTAATGCACAGACATGACAGGCTGCAAATTCCTCCAAAGTGGAGGAAAATAATGATATTCAAGAAAGCACTCTTTGATAATTGTATGTTCAGATTCAAGCCACAGACTGATTCTGATATTTTTGGTCATTAGTGGAGCAGATTAAAAACAAAACAAAAACACGTATCTAGGAAAGGTATTGAAATATTCTGTTTGATCTGAACAAGTTCTCATTTAACACTTCCACTTTGTGTTATTGATTTCTGTACATCACTGTCTGGATAATAATGTTAGAGAATAAAGCAACCCTAACAATAGTACCAAAACAGTATTTGATGTTTCCAGGGATGTTCAAAAGACCCCTCCCCTCCTGTCCTCCAAAAGATCATGTCATTGAAAAGAAACGTTACAATCTAGTTGGGTCTGTGCTCTGGATTTTCCAGCATGTTCACTATTCCACATTCAAAATGAGGAAAAAGGGCTTTGCTATATTGTTTTGTGTTTCACTGTACCACTGGTTAGCCAAAAACCTCCCCAACCTAGCTACCCTCATCTCTCTTTAACAGCATGGGATCTTGTTTACTCCAAGGAAAACACACAATTAAAGCAAACTCCAAGTTGTCAATTTCACTGCTGTCTTTTGAACCAGCGTCTCCCTGGTGGCTTTCTGTCTCAGAGCTGGAAATCAAATTGCTGAAATGCCTACATTTTTAATTTTATTTTTGTATTAATCATGTGTGTGTAATCTATTTTCATTCAGTCATCCTTTCAATATTTTAAAAGAATACAAATAGATACTGTCTGTACTAGGGACTCTCTCCTTTCTAAGCCAGTCTTTATTCCCGCAGTGACTTCTCAGCTACATTCTGTTCCACAGTTTTTGTGTCTTAGATGTTCCCCCTGCCATCACAAAGAAGTATCACTTTGTCTTCTCTGTCTCCTTCCCAATGCATCTCCTTCCTAATGCATTTCTTCTGGAACATGTTGCTGTGCAGACACTACAGATGTCGAAGCTGTTAGAGAAAGGTGCTGTCTCAGGCATCCCCATGCTGGAGGTGTTTCTGTCAGAGTGCATGCTGAGTGCAGATTTCCTGACAGTCCTGCAGTTGTAAGACATCAAAGCTGACTTCATCATCAGTGGAAGCCTGATGGTGCTGTGGTGTTGCAAATGAATTTGAATTTCTTCCTTGTTTTTCTTCCTTGCTTGAGGTTACCCAAAGATCACAGGGTTTACTGGAAGCTCTCCTCAGACAGCTGTGAATGTTTCACATACTGACAAGTTGTGTCAAGTGAAGATAGGCTGGGTGAGGAATGGGTCGAGTGCAGTCTTGAGGAGAAGGTGTTGGGGGTGTCACTTGATGAAAAATTCAGCATGAGCCAGCAATGATCACTTGCAGCCCTGAAGGCAGCCATGTGTTGGGCTACATCAAAATCAGTGTGACCTCCAGGATGAGGGAGGTCCACTCTGTTCTTGTGGGACCCCACCTGGAGCACTGTGTCCAGTTCTGGTGTCCCCAGCATGAGAGACATCAAAATGGTGGACTAGGTCCAGAGGAGGGCGACAGAAATGATCAGAGGGCTGGAGAACCTCCTCTATGGGCACAGGCTGACAGAGTTGGAGTTGTGGAGCCTGAAGAAGAGAAAGCTCCAGGGAGATCTTAGAGCAGCTTTCCCGTACCCAGAGGTGGTTACGAGGACGCTGGGAAGGAACTTTTGACAAGAGCTTGTAGTGGTAGGACAAGAGGGAATGGATTGAAGCTTGAGCAGGGCAGATTTAGACTGGACATTAGGAAGAAATTCTTTACAGTGAGGGTGGTGAGACATTGAAACAGGTTGCTCAGGGAGATCATGGATGCCTCTTCCTTGGAGGTGTACAAGGCCAGGTCAGATGAAGCCTTCAGCAACATGGTCAAGCATGAGGTGTCACTGCCCATGGCTGGAGAGTTGGAACTGGGTGATCTCTAAGGTCCCTTTCAACCCAAACCATCCTATGAATACCTTTGATACACCACTGACTGTGCCATGGGTACCTCTGGATTTCATCAAGGAAGCTGAAACCAAATTCACATAATAGACAGCTCTGAAGAATTTGAAATGCTGGAGCGGTAATAAAAGAAAGCAGCACAGGAAGAGTAATTTAAAATCTCCCTATAAAGAAATATAAGAGAGTCCTGAAGATCCTTCACACAAATTTTCACCATCTTTATACCAAGCTGACTTGCTTGCCTGTAACTGAAAAGGATTAGAAATGGAAATGTAGCACTGGTTGTCTTTTGAAGCTGAGGACAAGGAAATTTCCCACGTCCCTTTATAAATCTTTGTATGATAAGGACTATTTATTCCTGCTGCTCACTCTTATGGACATTTTCACAAAACTGAGGCATGAAAACAAGTTTACAAAAGTAGCACTGGCTGAGACACCTGCAGAACCACTGACTGCTCAAATAGGTCCTCTAAGAACAACTCCAGAAAATCTCAATTTAGTGCTTAAAACATTCCCATCTTCCACGGGAATTTCTTGATGGTTTTTACAGAAGAAAAGGGCAAAATAAGTAGGGAAATTAGGTGAATGGAAGTTAATGTATGGCAGATTCCCAGACACCTGTCACCTCTCAAAAGAAAATGTAAAAAGAATGATTTTGGAGTTATGACTGACTTTGCATGCTTGGGTTTCTTTCTATAGTCAAAGAGAATCCGATGGGAATGGGATTAGACTTCCATAGCGTAAAATACCATAGGAGCAATTTGCAGGCTGCCTGTATTTTCACAGAATCATAGGATGGTATGGTTGGAAGGGACCTCCAAAGGTCATCCAGTCCAATCCCCCTGCAGTTGACAGGGACATCCTCCACTAGAGCAGGTTGCTCAGAGCCTTCTCAAGCCTGATTTGAATATCTCTGGGGATGGAGCCTCAGCTACCTCCCTGGGCAACCTGTCGCGGTGTCCCAGCACCCTCATGGTGCAGAGCTTGTTCCTCACATCCAATCTAAATCTGTTCCGCTATAATTACAAACCATTGCCACTCATCCTATTGGGTCCTGCCTGGGGCTGTTGCTCTAACCCTGCCTGCCCTTTGCCAGAAAAGCCTCCCCTCTAGCTCAGTCCAGCCTTGATCCAGCACACAGCCCTTAGTGATGCTGCTTCTGAGATGTCGCCCTGACTGCTCCCAGGAGGGTGAACTCCTGTATTAAATGAAATAGTTTGTAATACTGCTACAAAATTTACAATAGAATTATATTAGAATCTAGCTAATTAAGATGTTTGTCTTCATATGATTTCTTCTTATTCACTGCCGTTTTCCCATTAGACTGCAACAGAACAGCTCCGCAGCGTTCCATCAATAGGATGTAATTCTTTGTAATAGCTTAAGTGTTTCCAGATTTATCACTGAAATAAAAAATGCCACACTTCCAAACTGAAGCCATTACAAAAGGAAATGAATGGAGAACCTTTCTACTCATCTTTCCTCTCACAAATCTGCATTGTTACTAATGCCATACATGAATTCCCCATGACAATGCCTTTTCTTCTACAAGGAGGAGATGTTAACAGTATTGCCTAGTGGCTCTGTAACCAGCCTCTCTAATTTCCTCTGGTCAGTGTCCTTCCTGAATAACTTTAATCCCAAACATTGAATGCAACAGTGATTTTAAAAATGGTCTGTCTCTGTGCTTTCAAGGTAAGTGTTAGAGCAGTTCAGGAATCCCAGTGCTGTAGCTCACTTGGGATACAATGCTAAACAACTCATGGAAACAGCTCAGAACTTTTTGCATCGAATTGGGTCACATCTTTGGAGAGTATACAAGTCCTCATGACCACCATTACAGAGCAGCATAAGGTGGAGAGAAAAGTTGTAATTCACTCTCATCCTCTGACTTGTGGGACAATAATCCTGTTGTGTGGTTTGTTAAAGTCAGCTGGCGCTCCGTTCTTAAGCAGACTAGCTCAGGAATGGCTGTGATGTCTAGGCAACAGGAGGCACACAATTTGTGCTACTGATATGCCTCTAGGCAATTTATTTTGACCTTTTGTGTATTCTTGCACAGAATAAAAATAAGACTAAACCTTCACAAAGTGGCATTCACCGCTACCCTTCAGAAGTATCAGCACTCTTTTACTGCTTCTACTGGCTTTGTGTTTCTTTTCAACTTACCTGATTAGGTGCAGAAAGTATAAAGTAACCTAATAAAACAGCTTTAAAAAGCACAGAAGTGATGCAATTTGTGCACTCTAAGTTTACTTTAAGAATACCCCAGGCCCTTGGTGTTGTAGTGGTACTTTCCCAGGGAAGTTCTCAGTTCTTTCAGCTGAAAACAAAAACAACTTGGAAGTTTGTATATGACATTAGACCAGTGAGAACAAATGGCCACTACTTGTTCTAGTTTTGCTAGACCACAAGGAAAAATATAGGTATGTGTTTGTGAGTCCCTTTTTTGTTGGGTTTGTTATAAACTTT
This sequence comes from Ramphastos sulfuratus, assembly GCA_013399055.1. Classification (NCBI taxonomy): domain Eukaryota; kingdom Metazoa; phylum Chordata; class Aves; order Piciformes; family Ramphastidae; genus Ramphastos; species Ramphastos sulfuratus. The sequence goes on from WBNM01025043.1 coordinate 180,350, forward strand.
GACTTGGAGTCCCATCAGAACCTGAAACAGAGAGATTCTGCTTTAACACTTAGTCTCTGCAATGAAGTGATGTACTGTTGGGGAAAACCAATTGTTATTAACAAAGGTACACAAATCCCCTGGTAGTGTGATCTGTGTATCAGTATGAATGGGATTAGAATATCACTAAGTGCCAGAATTAATGTTTGAAAAGCCCTGGAACAACCAACGCAAAAGCACAGCAGAATAATGTATGATAGAGAAAAAGCTTTACCTTGTTAATAAATGTGAAGTGACAAAAGGGCAGGATAAGCCTCAAAATTGCATTGAACCAAGTCCACTGAAAATTACCTTCCCCCC
>WBNM01025043.1:180714-380243 GCA_013399055.1 Ramphastos sulfuratus
TTTGAACTGAAGGAGTGCTCAATACATGTTTACATTGCACTTGACATGCATGTTAAGAGAGGTGACTCTTCTCTTTTGCTCTTGTGAGATCCCACTTCAAATACTGAGTCCAGTTGTGTGGGACAGAGCACAGAGCTGTTGGAGTGAGTCCAGAGGAGGCCACAAAGATGATCCAAGGGCTGGAGCACCTCTGCTATAAGGACAGGCTGAGGGAACTGGGGGTGTTCAGTTTAGAGAAAAGAAGACTCTGAGGGGGTCCTTAGAGCTACCTTCCAGTACCTGAAGGGATCCTACATGAAGGCTGCAGAGGAACTTTTCATCAGTCTCTAGCAATAGGTCAGGGGAGAATGGTTTGAAGCTGAAGCATAGCAGGATTAGACCAGAATAGGTTGTCCAGGGATGTTGTGGATGCCTTCTCTCTGAAGGCCAGGCTGAGCCTCGTTGAGAAGTGTCCTTGCCCATGGTGGAGATGTTGGAGTAGATAACCTCTGAGTTCTCTTCCAACCTGAGCCATCCTCTGATTCTATAAGAATCTCACTGTGCGTTTTTGCTACAAGGTGACCTAAATTGCTTTGAAGGTTTTTCAACTCATCTCTAGCTTGTGGTGGAATAAGATTAAGCAACACAGTTTTTAAATTAATACTACAGCGCGACCAACGAACCTGCCGTGATCAAACTTACTGTTTAAATTACAGAAAGCTTTATTGCTTCATGTATTTCAGGTGGATCTGAAGTTAAAACTAGGAAAATTAGGAATTCAATATTTGCCAACTGAGATGACATTTTCCACCTTTAATTATTTAAATTCCTGAGACAGAATTCCTGACTATTGCATTGAGTGTATGAGCCAAATGCTTCGGACTCTTAATCTGTAGAGCGTATGGAGCATGGTACAATAGTCTTGAGACACAGTCCTGAGACAAACGGCCACAGGGTACCTGTAATCTTACAGTGGTTTGCAGGGTGGGAGAGAGCTGACACAGGGATTCAGATGGTCAACAAGCAGTTAACAAATTCCACATTTCTGCAGTGTTTTTCAGTTCTAGAATGCGATGATTATGCTATAAAAAACAAGCAAACCCCAACCCAAAGTGTGCTAATGATCTTACCTAGTTAGACCCTTGCACCTGTGTTTTAGCACTTGATGATCAGTATAGTGTCCCCCAGTTACCTTATTACCCATGCTGGGGCATTGATTCAGTAGTGAGTCAGTGAAAAGAGAAGAGCTACTTAATCTCCATTACTGCTGCCTATAAAAGCTGTGTTCCTTGGAGGACTCCCATCCAGCTACTTGCCACGCGTAGTACTGCTTAATTTATGAGGCCTGACAGCAAGGCAGTGTGACTGCCAGTACTGGCTGGGGCTCTTTGCAGGTATTGGCAGTTTTGTCCCCATTTCTTTAATCTGTTATAGGGTGAGGGGGTTGTAACCTGTGGTACACTTTATTCAAATTGCCTTAGACTGGAAACTTTCTGAGACAGACAATTCTTTCATCAAACACTTGCTGCTGGTCTCCCACTTTCAGTTGTTTCTGTACTCAGATTTCAAATTACTTAGGTTCAGCTTACTTTTCAGTGGAGGTATTAAAGATTATAAAATGTTTACAAGTTTATATGGCTTTGGCAAACTGTGCAGAAGAGCTTGCTGGAGCAAAGGAACTGCCTCTAATCCTTCCAAACAATTGGTAGGGTTTCGTATAGGATATTGCTTAAGTTCCTGTTTGGCCTGTGGAAAGAAGTTGCTATTTTCTTTTACACAGCCTTCAAAACTCTCCCCCTAATCAAATAAAACCTTGTCTTGTAGTCATTTTAAATAGGACAGGACTGTCAGGGTGTCAGGAACTACACAGCAAGGAAGTCTACTCTGTAAGTATTTTGCATAAACAAAACAATCTTTAAAATTAAGAAAGCATCTGGTGATCACTTTTCTCTGCCTTAAGAGCCTTCACTATTGAGCTTTGACATTTCAAGTTAGCAAGTGGTTTTATTAAACTCCTTAACAACTTTTTTGTTGAAATAATGTGAACTCCATCTCCTCACTGCCTATCTCGAAGGCTGCAGGGTGAAAAAAGAAACATTGCAAAACGTGCTGTAAAAAATCTCGGTGTGCTTTTACACAATTTGGGGTAGCTTCTAGTTAACAACAAAGCACTGGCTTGCTATAATTTGTATTAATTTAAGAACAGAGGTGAGAAATATAATTGGGCAAAGAAGTGGAAGGCATAGATATGTGATCCACTTCAGGCTGTCTTTGGTTTAATGAGCCTCAACCCCGGGTAGTTCCTTTAAAACAAATAAAGCCACGTTTGAGTTCAACCTGCTCAGAATTCATTGCAGCTGTGCTGATTAGGTTTGGATTGTTATGTGATTGAAAGGGTTACTCTGAGTCAGGTTATGTGTTCTAGTAAACAGGCAGAATCTAGACCACTCACATTTTTTTAACAGCTTTAGTCAGACCTCAGGAATGACAGAAAGCTTTGCTGAACGTGGGGGTGTTTCTATAAGCCGTGCTGGTGTTTGTATCAGAGTTTTTAATTCGTAAACAAAACAGAATCAATTCCATGTAGAAGAGGGAAAAATCTTCAAAAGATGTAATGTTTTGAAAATAAATTCTGAACTAAAGGGCAAGTTTTCCTGAAAGTCTTTGTTTAGCATTGCATCTCCTTCACGGAAATACTTTTTCTGGCTTCATTCTTGGCGATTCCCTTTTCTGCATTTGGAAGAGAGAACAACTAATTAAGGAACAGGAATGGCTCTAGCTGTGAGTGTACAATTAAATTGAGTGTAAGCAATCTCCCCAGAGCAGTGTTAGGTTGTGGCTGAGGTGTGGGGATGATTTCTCTTTCTCTCAAACAAAGCATTTCTCTGCTCTTGAATAAAGGCCTTTTCCTCCAGCACTTGTATCTGAAAGAACAGGACTGGTGTCCTTCTGTAGCCTGAAAATTGCTGCCTTGAAAGCACGAGCAATTTACTGCAACAAATGTTTACCTCTGTCTCAGTAACTTGTATTTCTCTCTCTCTTTTGTTCTGCTTTTCTCTACTGGAACAATGCGTTGTGGAGAGGTTTTTGTTGTTTAACCTGTTGTCCCAGTCCTCAGCTCCAGGCTGACTTTAGCACAAAGGAAAGACGGCGCTAGGCGATGCTCGGTGTCAGGGTTTCTTCGGCAAGATTAAAACCATAAGTAAAACAAACGTATAATTCTTATCTGTATGCAGCTTTCTAAAGCACTTTAGTCTGGCCTAGTTATAATTCCTAAGACCTATTATAACTCTTAGAACCGGAGCTTTAGAGTTCAAAGCAATGCTTTTCTTCTCACTCTTACCCTAAATTGCAACTTGGTTTTCTGAATCTAGGGATAATTCCTTTGGGGCAGACTGTTCTGTTTTCGTTCCCATTTCTCTGTACTGATGCTCTGTAGTACTGGATTTTTCTTTTGGATTGTAAGTAGAGGAGGCTTTTGATGGATCCCAGTGGAGCTAAGTACTAAAAGGTCCTAATTAATGCATATTTGATGAAGCCGAGTGACTTGTGCACAGAAAGGATATCTTCTTTAGAATCTAGCCAGTATTCAGCTTTTAGCTGTCCTTCATCCCAGAGGTAGCTTTTTTTAGTGTTGCTGGTACATTTATTGCAAGCAGATATACTGTACAAATATATTTGGTCAGATTTTCACTTGCGATACACAACCGAGTTCCCGGAAAGCTTAGCATGCAGGTAATGAGGGGAGCTGTTTTGCCTTGCTAGCTTTATGGGACCAAATTTTTCTTCCTCAGCTTTTGCTGTGTGCCAGCATTACATGGCATGCAAATGGCAGGCAGGAAATCACTGCTTTAATAAACAGCTGTTGCAAACAATCTGAGATTATTTTTTGTATTGTAACACTTTGCTTTTTGTTGTCTCTACTTTCAAATCATTATTACCTCAGGACTATTTATTTTAAATATGTATTTGCTGCTAAGCCAATGTCTGCATCTTATAGAGCTCTGCTGCTGCAGCTGATGATCAAAAGCTGCATTTTGGGGGCATTATGTCTGTGTTTAGAATGAAAGGGATGACACATCTTCCAGTCGTGTTCTGGCTTCCTCAAATGAAGTCTGCAACCTCAGTGATAATTCTGAGGCCAACTATTTTCATCTTTATGTTATAAAAACAAACAAACAACAAACCCTTGAAAGCAGAATTATTGATCATAATTTATACAATATGCTGACTTGAATAACTTATTTCTGGGCTTTTACGGCTGTATAATCACGTGGGAAATGTCTTGGCAAATGGAGGTTTGTGTGTTTTATCTGTGAAATTAAAGATCCAAATGCATTTGACATTTCCTACAGGAATTCTAGATAGTAAACTGCTGCCTAGATTGGTACAATGAGACCCTTTGTAAAAGCAGCTGGGTTGTGGCCAGGTAAAAATCTTGCCTTCAGTACTTCCAATGCTATTTCAAAGGAAGAGACTTCTGTTCAGCCTAGGTGTCTGAGAGTTCAGAAGCAATAAACCACATCTGTAGCTGTGATGGCCAAGTGTGTTCAGAACTTGTCATGCTCTTATTTAAAGAAATTCACCGGTGTCAATGCATTGATCTTACCACAAGATGATTTCTATGATAATCAAAGCGCAACATCTCAGTGTTTTTACAGAGGTAGAAAACAAAGATTAGTGCCCAAAATGTTGCAAGGTTCAGAGGACAGAAGCTCAGCCCCATATTTCTGTGTCAGAAGATGGCAAGTGGGCCCAAATTCAGAAAAAGAAACTTTTTAAAATGAGAAGACCTGGGCAGTGGAATGGGGCAAGGAGAAGCACTGCTGTAGTCTGTAGTAATTTAAAATGTTCTAACATGTTCATGTTCTAAATGTTAAAAACCCAGAAGTTTACCAAAAGGTTGCCAGCTGTAGTCTGAAGGAAGAAGAAGGATGGTTTGCAGTCTCTACCTTCAGCACAGCTGAACCACAAGCGTACTAGAGGATGCTCATTGAGTCCTATGCTAGCAAAGGCAACAGCGAAAGTACAGCTTTCTTCAGGGGCAACACGATCAGATCTGTATCCCTGTTTGAACCACAGCCTCTCTTTGGTGCCTTCAGAGAAGTAAAACTGGTAGATGCAGGTAGAACTGCTTCCATGGGAAGCTGTCTGGCACAGGTATGCCTGTACACATACACATAGGCATATGGAGTTTGAAGCACACCATCCTCTTGTCTCCCAAGGGACTTTATACAGCAACAGTACTATTTATTGCTGATGACACAAGCTGTCTTGCTGCAGTTGTAGTTCAGCTGCATGTTCCCAAGAAGCTACCATTTTATCTTGTCAGAAAAACTGTCTTTTGAGGGATAAGTGTTTACAGCACATATGGAAGGATATCTGTGGAACAGGTAAGAATCCACTAAAAATACAGGTGCGCCTTACACTGACTTAATGACTTGAAGGTGTGCTACCAAAACAGCTTTGCATATTTTGCAAGTGAATTAGGAGTAAACTTCCAAAATGTCACAAAGCAGACTGTTATCAATATGTATCAACATCCTCAAGCTACTCCTTGGCAATAAATGTCAGGAGAAATTTTTATGGCTTTTACAGCTTATCTGCAATTTGTAATAAGCTCTGTGCGTGCCCCATTATTTTCTGAGTGAGAACAACTGTCAGATGAATGTATTTGTAATGTCAGGAGCTTCATTAGGAGATGACTGCAGGCTGAAGGCTCCGTGCTAAACTCTGCCCGACTTTATGTCTTCGGACCATACTTTAACAAAAAGGGCAGTGTAACTTGCTACTTTCATTACTTATTCTTTACCTTTTTTAATTAATAATTTAACTTACATTTCTTATAGCCTCATTATGACTCCACTATTTCATTAACTAATCATTACAGTATTGGAGTTTATAGCTTTGCAGGCAGCAAGGCTAGAAGTATGAACCAGCAGCTTTGAGTTACGTAGCAAGAGAGCTCTGATTTGCAAGCAAAGCCTGCAGCAGTGTGGATTTTATGCCATTAGAAATCTTTTCATCTTTCTTTTCTTATTTAAAACAGAAGAAAAGATTTTAATTCTTTCTCAGAATGATTCATATCCTGTGGATTTTTCCTATTAGGCAATGAAGCTATGATATTAAGATTGAGTATATAAATAATTCTCATAATTCACACAGAAGAAAGAGAAATAATTACCTCTGAACATTTCATTATGAATGGAATTCTGTCAAAAACTTTAGGAAGGGGGCATTAATACAAATTAAGGTCTTAGGAACTCGTATTTTAAATACTTAATCCCGTATTTTATTTAACTTTTGCCAGGCCAATAAGATTTTTTTTTTTTTTTTTAATCTGCAAAATGAATTGCTGTACTGGAAAAACATTAACTATAAAATGTAAAATTCCTATGATGAACAAATATTTTATATTTTATTATTTCTGTCATTGCAGAGGAGCTGAACTTGTATGAGTTGCGACTTTTGTAGAACTCACCATAAACTTTGAGTCTTCAAATTTCATAAATACTTGTTTAGCAGGAGGCTACAGCTTGGCTTGTTTGCTTTATTACTTATAGGATAGGTTGAAAGATCAACTAACGCTATAGGCTCTTGTTTGGGAAAAACTGTAGATAGAATGACATCTGCTGGGAAGAAGGAAGTGGCTGTACACATTTTTGAGGTGCTGGTACTTTAGCTTGAATAGAAATCAAGACAAGTGAAAGGTTCTGTGTGGCCTGCCCTAGGTGACCCTGCTTTGGCAGGGAGGTTAGAGGCAGTGATCTCTAGAGGTCCCTTCCAGCCCCTACCATTCTGTCATTGCTACTGCAGTCTCCAAGCTAAGGAAGTTAGTGTGTGTTAATGGAGCTGAGGAACCTTGTGTCTGCCCTTGTGTACGAGAGTGTTATTTCAGCAAAGCTTAGGATGTTCTCTGGTTTTTCAAATCACCTGTTTCAACCTTCAGGTGAAGGTCCATGTTTGCTATGCTAATTTCTGCCAATTGGTGTAGCCTGAGCTGCTTTCCTTCTCTTCAGAAGTGTTTCTGCAGTCACACAGAAGCTTGCTCCTCTACAGGGACATAGCTGCTGCCCCATTCGTGGAGATATTGTAGGTAAGGCTTGAGAAGGCTCTGAGCAACCTGCTCTAGCAGCTGACTGCGGGGGGCGGGGCTGGGCTGGATGACCTTTGGAGGTCCCTTCCAACCCAAATCATTCTATGATTCTGTATTTCAATTACTTTTGCAACACTTTGTCTAACTTCCTAATAACAGAGCAGAAAACATGAAGGAATAGCTCTCTCCTTATTTTATTCACTCTGAGCCTGCTGAAGCAAAAGGAGTTTTGACCTTGACACCAATGACATCCAGACAAAGGAAATGCTGCTTTAGATCTTTTAATTGTTTGGAGCAGCAAGATGGATAGAGATTTTTCATTATGATACAGCACCAGTGTTACATTATTATACTGTAAAATTACTTGTTAAATTGCAGTTAGTTCTTCAAAGAGTCAGCAGCATTCTCCCATAATGAGGTAGATGGCTAAAACCCTTAGAGATGCAGAACCTTTGCAGTTCTCCCTGGGGTTCATTGGAGCTTTTTGTGTGCTGACAGTCTCAGATTATGGCTGTACAAGAGCTTGTGAAGCTGTATCCACTGAGATTAGCTGCAGGAAGACACGCAGGGAGCAGAGCAAGTTTAAAATCTCCATCCACACACTACCCCCTAGCTCTGCTGGTCAGTGTGAATTACATATTCCTATGTTCTCCACACATCAGTCTTCCAGATAGTGCCCAGGCTTGAAATGTATTAGCATTTTACCTTTTGTTTTACAAAAGCATATCTTCTATATAGAAATTGCCATTGAGTGAGACACAGACTTATTAACATGGGGTTTTTAATTTGGAATTCAATATTACCTAGCTCTTAATTCTTTATGGAAAGGTTTACCTCTGCTATAGTCAATCATAATTAATAAACACTATCTTAAGAGGTGCATATGTAATCTGTTAGAGGTATGGAGCAAGAACAAACCCCAAACATTTCCATGCATCTTACCCATCTTGTTTGCAGCTAGTATGTTTCTTAGATTTTTATGTAGAACAATGTGCTCTTGTGAGACCTCGCCTCAAATACTGCCTCCAGTTCTGGTGTCCCCAGCACAAGAAGGACACAGAGCTGCTGGAATGAGTCCAGAGAAGGCCACAGAGACCATCCAAGGGCTGGAACACCTCTGCTATGGGGACAGGCTGAGGAAGCTGGAGGTGTTCAACCTGGAGGAGAGAAGGCTCCAAGGGCAGCTTAGAGCTGCCTTCCAATAGCTCAAGAGCTCCTGCAGGCTCACTGCAGAGGGACTTCTCATGAGGGTGTCTAGAGACAGAACAAAGGGGAATGGTTTGAAGCTGAGGCAGAGCAGGGTTAGATTGGAGCTGAGGAAGAAGTTCTTCAGTACAGTACAAGGGGGGTGAGGCTTTGGAATAGGCTGCCCAGAGAAGTTGTGGCTGCCTCCTCCCTGAGGGTGTTGAAGGCCAAGTTGGATGAGACCTTGAGCAGCTGAGTCTTGTTGAGAGGTGTTCCTGCCCATGGCAGGGAGGCTGGAGTGGAGGATCTTTAAGGTCCCTCCCAACCTGAGCTATTCTAGGATTCTATGATTGGAGCTTCACTACCTAGCCAGGTATATTCTGTTTGTTACAATATCTAAGAGCTCAACAGTTATGTTTGTAGCTGTATACAAAACCATAGCTTACTGTGATTTTATTTTTTAAAGCAAAACACTTTTAGGAAAAAAAAAACCCAACATTGCAGTATCTCATGAAAGGATACTCTATTTAGTTTGCTTTTACATTTTGGAATGTGCAAGGAGGAGTCTTAAAAGACTTTGTTATTGGATCTTATACAAAAGTCTAATCTGTTTCAGGCATTTTTTTAGCCTGTGGCTAAGCATTTCCCTGGAAGCTTGGACATAATCAAATTCAACATGAGATCTCTGCAAGTTCAAAGAGCTTAAGTATATTCAGCATAGCTATATATTTGTGCTGCCTTCTGGTTTGTCCATTTCACAGATGCAGCTTTTCCTGGTTAATCAGATAATGTCAGACTACATAACAGTGTGCAAAATGAAGAAATGGCTTTTAATTCCTTTTGTTTACATAGTAGAAGTACATATTGAGGTATTCTCAGTCTAAATGTCTCTCTTTGCCTCCCAGCTGCTGCCAGACTTGAGCTAAACTGGAAAATATTCACCACTAGGATTGAAATTTTGCCACTTCTCTGTGTCATTGGCTAGATCCTTACAAATATTTCTGAGTAAAAGATACTCTGGGAAAGAAAAGCTCCTGCACTTGCTTAGCTTGCACCATGAGTGGCAAAGAAAATACACACAAAATAATGTGAGTGGCAGAGCCCTGAAGCAGGCTGCCCAGAGAGGTTGTGGAGTCTCCTTCTCTGGAGGCTTCTGAAACCCACCTGGATGCATTCCTGTGCAACCTGCCTTGGGTGATCCTGCTGTGATTGGGGGGTTTGGACTTGATGATATCTGGAGGTCCCTTCCAGCCCCTACCATTCTGTAGTTCTGTGAAACAAGACCAAGAGAACTTAACTGTGCTTCTTCACTGAGTGCTGGGGAGGTCCTGGGAATAAAGTTCAAGAGAAATGTCAAAAAATCACAGTGAAGGCTGTGGAGAGCTACATAGAGGTTGCACATGGGCTCTGAGGAGAGGTTAACTTCTCTCAGCCTGGCAGAAAGAAAGGCCAAGGGTGACAAGTGGCAGCCTGCAGCTACCTGGAGGAGGATTTCGAATCTAATAAAGCTAAGCTCTACTAATCTATATTGCTATAGTTACTGATTATGCTTAGGGAGCATGATTTTTCAAAATTTCTTTGGGGTATATGAAAATGCAGTTTTGGCTGACAAAAGGTTTGTTTGCTTTTCCACATTCTCATCTCTCTGCTTTGGTAGGAAAAGCAAAACTGCCAAAAGCTCCCCCTGCAAAGGGCTGGCAGCAGGCCAATATGGCACGCCAGGGAAAAACAAACCTAAAGTCATCCTGGAGCTCTAGGACTAATTTCACCAAAGAACAGAATGTTGAAGACATTCCAGATAAACTCTTGGAACAGATCATGATATTTTCATTTTTAATATGCTTAATAAAATCAAAATAGAGAGATGCTGTTACAGGCTACAAAGATTTACTTCAGCTGTAATTTAAAACAATAACTGACTGAGGCTAGGGAGCATTATTCCTTTTCCCTAAGAAACAAGGCTATAATTTTGGCATTATTAAAATGAGTGTCAATGTATGGCAAGGAAAAACCACAACTGCAGCATCTCAAATCATCACACTTGTTCTGAAGACAACATGGTTACAGATTGGTCATCTAGAAACTTAGATCTCCTTTGGGTCACCTAAGTGTTTATTCTGCTACGTGTGCCTTGCAAAATCACAGAGCCACAGCAGGGCTCAGGTTGGAAGGGGCCTCAGTGATAATGAACTGCAACCTCCCCACCGTGGGCAGGGACACCTCTCAACTAGACTCAGCTGCTCAAGGCCTCATCCAGCCTGGCCTTGAACATCTCCAGGTAGGAGGCATCCATGACCTCCCTGGGCAGCCTATTCCAGAATCTCTCTTACTGGAACTGCAGGAGTTGGCCAAGAACTCAGTGAAACCCTAACTGAAGCCAGCTGCATATAAGCAGTCTCACTAGTTTTGTATGTTATGAGGACACCTTATTTGTTGTTGCCTGTCAGCTTCTGCAAAGATTGGGAGAATATTTCACCATGCCAACGCTGAGAAATATTTGCTACTTAGAGTTAGAGAGGTTCTGTGTAGAAATGAATGGGGTTTTGAAATCCAAATTGATTTTTAAATCACAGACTAAAATTATGTTAATTTTGGGGGAAAAATAATAAGTATTTGTACATAAACATATACACTCATCCTTAAAATGTGTTGAGTGAATATTTTTTTTTAATCTAAATTGATTTTTAAACCACAGACTAATATTATGTTAATTCGGGGGAAAAATAATAAATAATTATACATAACCATATACACCCACCCTTATAATGTGCTGAAAGCTATTGAAAGTTTGCATCTTTGGCATCCTTTGTTTCTGGAGGACAGAAGGGATAGATAGACAAAACCTCTCTATTTTATTTTCTTTAGAAACCAGGCATGAGTATTGTCAGACAGGAATTCTGTACCTGGCACTGGATACCTTTAGGACTTTGCTTTCCTTCTAATCCAGCATCTGCCAAGTAATAAAGTATAAAACTGAAGAGAATTAGCAGGTTTGTTTTAAAGAAATACTAGAATGTTTCTTGTCTCCAATTTTAAATTCCAAAGAGCAGATATTGAGCTACTCTAAGAGACCTGCACAGATCAGATCTTTCAGGGACATTTAAAGTGTATTTTGGTGTGGAAAGATGGAACATGAAAAACAGGATCCTTTTGTCTCTTGTGTCTTTCTCCGGCAGTAAGCAAGGATTGCTTTGGCTGTGGCATATTGCTCCTCAATCTGTTTCAGCACTGCTGATCCCAAATTGTTTAAGTCTGCACTAGGCTCTGTGGTGTCAGAGTAGAAACAGCTGTGTAAGAGAAGGGAGAGATCTCAGGGTTTATACTAAAGACAGAAGAGTTTTTGTTATTTCCCACAACAAAGATGAAAATGCAAAAAAGCAAACCCAGTGAAGGAGGAAGAATACCCCAGACCCCCCCCACACACACACACACAAGGCAGCTCACCAGGTTGTGAAGTCTTCTCTGGAGACTTTCAAAACTTACTTGGATGCATTCCTGTGTGACCTGCCCGAGGTGACCCTGTTGTGGTAGGGGGGTTGGACTCAATGATGTCTGGAGGTCCTTCCCAGCCCTTACCACTCTGTGACTCTGTGCTGACCATCACATAATCTATTGAGCATTTGGTTTGGAGAAAAGGGAGACATATCACCTTTGTCCTGAGCATTTATCTCAGCTGCTGGTAGGGATGCCATATGGCAAGAGGAGATGTTGGACAAGCAAAAACCTCATTTCCTGAAGAATGGTATTTGCATGCTATACCTACTCTTATCAAAGTTAAATCTCTTCAATCTTGGGATCTGGACTCTCAGAACTGAATACAGGAATAAATTGCAAATCTTCAGCCTCTGTCTTTTTGGCACTGCTTGTCTGTGTAGAGGCATTCAGCAAATGTAAGGAACTGTGTTAACTGAGTGTGGGCACTCCCACTCGTGACTACAGAGGAGAGAAGGGAAGCTGGTTGGTTGAGTTCATGTTAGCATATGGAGGCTGTTTAATGGGGGCATTCTGCAAAGGCTTAGTGTGCTTCAATATCATAGCATGTTTAGAACTCCTTCACCTTTTACACTGTCCTTTGTATGCAGAAGATTCTGTATTTAAATCTCTCCATGCAAATCTTCATGTTGGGGTATTTTACAGCCTCTGTGTAGTTGAAAGATTGAGAAACCTCAGCTTCACGGAGTCATGCAAGGTCTATCACATCTCTTTAGTTTCTGCTTTGCAACTCTCCTTGACTACTCCTTTGGAAGGTAATCTTTGCAGAATCATCAAGTGAAGCCATTAGAAAAACTCCTGAGCCTGACCCTGAGCCTTTAGAATCCACTCATTTCCCAAATCAAAGGGTTTTCAACGGAAGTGGGGGCTAGGTATCTGTCAGGGAGAACAAAGGTTCTAACATGCTGAACAGCTGGAAGGAAGGCTGAAGTGAGAGCTGCAATTAGTTCACATAACCAATACGCTTTTTTTAACCTCTTAGTGTAAACATAGTGCTCTCTCTAGCTCCTCTCTGTCACATAGGTGGACTAGTATCTATAATGCAGACTGCTGATCATAGGAAAAGGCATCTTTAGTTTCAGCTGTGCTTTTCTGCCTTTCTCTTCCCTTTAGGGAAGCAGTTAACATCATAGAAGAATTAAACTCTTTAAGGGAGCTCTTCCCTAGCACCTCAGAGAAATACTAGACCCACTTGCACTTCTGTTGTGAGACTCTTCCAACTGCACTTGCTGTCCAGCTGAGTGAAATTTGGAAGGTGCTGACTTTTGAAACCTAAGCAATAGATGCTTGAAAAATGCAGCTTGCTTAGAAAGTTATTTCCATGATGTGTTAACAGCACATCCTGGTTAGTGGGCAGTCAGAAAGGCATGGCTTGTCCTACAGTGTGCTGAACCTTGTTTAAGGCAGCACGGCCCTGCTGACTAAGCTTGCTTTTCTCAACTGTAGTCTGAGGAAGCAGCAGCAGTGATGTGAACTGGTGATAGAGGATGTGATCAGTTAATCTTCGAGTGGATTCCTCTAGAACACTAGAGGCTTGGATTATCTTTCTATTGGATCTCATATAGAGCAGTTGCTTCTGTATGATATGTTTGTAATCCGTGAAAAATAGTTTAATAAATTAAAGACTTCGTAAGACTTCTTTAGTCTTTAATAATTAAAAGAATTTTTAATTTTCTAAGGAAGTAATGGGAATAGACAAAGCAGGCAATGGATGGAATAAATCAACATGATGAATTAATTAATGGTTCACAAGGGATCTTAAATTAGGTCACCTCTTAAAATGTGTCAGCTGGTTATTTGCTTAAAACTCATATGGGGAGAACCTGGGAGAACTTTTGAAACCTCAAAACCTCTCCAGCAAAAGCTACAAAGCAGCAGCTCAGGGGCATAATCTAGAAATAAGATTAATAAAAACTTGCTTAGATTTTCTTTAGATAATGAACAATAAATCTGTGCACAATACAGAAGCTGCAGATGGTATTGTCTCTGACTCTTGCTTGGTCTCAAAGTGCTCTCTTTAATCTTATCCATAGACTTTCCAAGTGCATGTCCATCATGGTCTCCCTGCCCTTCCAAACCATTTCCAATCAAACAATAGAACTGGGAAGCACTGCAACTGGCATTTATGAGGCTTTTACCTCTTGTCAGCACGTGGCTCCCTTTGGAGTTAGTACGTGGACCAATTTTTATTAGTACAATGCAGGCATTGAAGAATCAAAGACTTCTTAATTATTAATTTAATAGGATTCTCTTCCATAGAAAATCTTGCCTTAGCCTGTCTTCTAGTCTTATGGATCTAGCCCTAAATGAATTTGAGGAGAATTGTATTTCTTACATTCTAATCAGACTTCTCTGGGGTTTTTTAATGCTTTCCTATCCAGTTTCAGAACATATTTGGAATGGCAGGTAAGAGGGATGATCAAATACCTGAGCATGGTCCTAGCAGCACAATGGACAAGTGCAAAATCCTCTCTATCATGTTGCTGTCAGGAGGTTGATGCCTTGGTTTTGCCTGTTACTTCCTCTCACTTGAAGTCAAAGGTCTTTTTCTGTCCTTTTCCTGTTGTATTCTGGTATTATTTCATATGGTTCAGGAAATAATCTTATATAGGTGCATGTTTCTTACAACACGCCAGTGGTAGTGTAAAAATAACGACATATCCCAGATCCTTCAGGATATATGTCAAAGTTATCTTCAGTGGCAGGTATATAGGTTCTTTGGAATGAAAATAACCCTGCTCAGGAGCTCTGAACTTGTAGCTCCAGCAAGACTGGGGTATAACTTAAGACCTTATGAGTTGCAGCTGCATCACTGGCAGCATAAAACTCATGCACTTCTGTGATTCAGAGCTGAGTGTGAGAATCAGGATTGCTGTAGCAAGAGAGTTGTTGTGCAAAGAGTGGGGAGAAGCACTGTGGTGTGCTAAGTATTGGCTTCTGCAAAGCAGAGCACCATTTCAAATAATTCCTTTCTGTTCCAATTAACTAGTAAAGCATCAGTGTTGATGACTTGGTACCACTTCCCCTGTGTGTTGTAAAGGTGGAGTGTACTGGTTCCTCTGTTAGGGTTTTGATCCATATGTGATACCATTCTCTAACCTAAATTGTGAGGAAGGAGACTATACACTTGCCTCTCAAATGGGGGAATGTGTAGAACAAGTCAGTGTTAAAAATACTCCCTTGCAGATCTTGTCTCTTCTGCCACGATGGCTTTCCTAGGAAATGTTCCTTTTTCTGAGGCTTGGTGTATGTCTTGCTGCATATTTGAAGTACCCACTCTCTGCAGTCTCTCACCACATGTTAGCTTTCTTTTGATCTCCTTCAGACATCTGGAAATAATCTCACGATGAGATGTCACTGATTCTCTGTACCCAAAGCCTGGTCTGAAGTTCTGCAGGAACATCTGCTACACCTGCACTGTGTTAGAAGTGGTTAATTGAAAGTCTTAGAAAAAGGGGCTGGATTCTCAGCCCATCTCAATGGGTGTAGCTTCACTGGAAGTTCCAAGTCTACTCTATGCTGTCAGATCTGTGACACTACAATACCATCAAGGTGTCTGGGCAGTTCCATTGTTGAAATGTATTAGAAAGAGTTCTTCTGTGAATGGAGTTTCTTATAATGCTTCCTTTGTTCCAGCCAGCAGAATTGAGAACAATATTCACCTAGATCCATTCATTTATTGGTTCCAAGTTATTCCTTTTTTGCTTTTGCCTGGACACGTTCCTGTGTGATCTGGTATAGGTGATCCTAGTCTGGCAGCGGGGTTGGACTGGGTGAGCTTTCAAGGTCTCTTCCAGTCTCTAACATTCTGTGATTCTATTTTTATTTTTTTTTTAAATCATATACATATATATTTTAAAAACTATTTTTAATTGTATATACTTGAATGGTGTACTTGAGAAGCTAGAAATAGTTGGAATGTTATAAGGGAGCTGGGATACTTCCTGGAAACGTACACTGTCACCTTCCAAAAAACAGCTCTGTCAGAATCTGCTCTTCTAAGAGACACTTTCTCAGCAGTACTGGTGGCAAACGTTTGAGCCTGCTTCACTGACTATGCCATTTAAAGTATATTTAAATTGAAAAGTAGAGGTGAATTTATATGCAAAACAATCCCATCCAATAACTTATAATCGGAACAAAGCTGCTGCCGATTGCCAAGTTTGTGGAAAGTAGTTCAAGGACAGAAGGAGCAGAAATTTCTGCTGTTTGCAGGTTTATTTATTTATTTATTTAGTGCTTAATCATTTGGGGTTGCTGTTTAAACAAACTGTTTACAAATGAGTAGGTGGATTAGCTTGCTTTGTTTGATGCAAACCCACAAATGTCACCCTTTTCCTTGCATCCTCCAGAAGGTGGAGGGAGCACTGCCTCGCAGAAGCAAAAAGGCAGCGGCGTGAGCTTCAAGGGCGTTGTTTGATATCCGACATCAAGCAGAGCTCTGACAGGGAGGTGGCAGGAAATGAGGTTTGACAGCTCATGATATGTGTAAACTGAGACAGAATGAGGGCTTACCAAGCATGCAATGGAAGTCACTCGTCGTTTTTGCTTCTGAAGGTGACATCATTCATGATGGCGTCCAAATTTGATTTATGAAATGAATTATTAATGCTTGTCGATTTTTAAGGAAAACATAAATAGAAACCTAGGGCTCTGTTATGTCAACCTGCTGCTGGAGCAGGAGTCTGAAAGGGAACACACTGCTCTTGTCTTGCTAGCATTACTTGGGAGAGATAGCAGAGGCTGTAGAAGTCTTCAGAGCAGTGCTCAGCTTGTACATGTGGGTTTCTCTAGCACATGTGATGGGTTTAAACTGAAGAGGGTAGGTTCAGACTAGATACAAGGAAGAGCTTGTTTATAATGAGAGTGGTAAAACACTGGCCCAGGTTGCCCAGAGAGGCAGTAGGTGTTCCATCCCTGGAAACATTCCAGGTAAGGTTAGACAGAGCTCTGAGATTCTGAGCAACCTGCTCACTGCAGGGGCGGTTGTGCTGGATGACCTGGAAAGGTCCCTCCCGACCCAATGCATGCTCTGCTTTTGTCAGTGTCTCGCCGTTACTGTTGCACTCTGATGGCTCAAACCAACCTCCTCGTCGCTTTGTCTGTTGCATAACCCTGCAATGCACATGGTGGTGTTTTGATGCTATCCATGCTTTGTGGGAAGATCTAGATGAAAAACACTTTAAGATTTTAGGCTTTTGTTATCCTTGCAAGGTTCTGTGTTTGCCATTCTGGTGTTTCAGATGTTATGCACAAAGTGGATTACAGGGCATTAGAGAAAATGGCTGAGGAGTTTCACAGTAGGCAGTTGAATGAAGCCTACTCACTCGAAAATCTGTTGTTGGAAAAGGCAAATAAAAATATTCCTTGCTCTTGCGATATAAATCCTCTTACTCTCCTTCTGTTCATCTGAGATCAGCTGTATATTGCATTGATTTTTTGCCAGTTAGAATTCTGAGTCTTACAAAAGCTTGTGTTTGACTGGGAAACTGAAAGAAAACAGACTGCTACAATAATTACCTAAATCTTAAAAACAAATAAATAAAATCTGACACTTTATAAATACATCTGAACAGCAGATCAAAATTATATACAACTCCCACTGTAGTTAGAAAGGAGAAAACAACGAATAAAAACCACAAGGAAAAGGAAAATAGGGGAAAGTGGGGGGAAAAAAAGGTAATTTAAGTATTTAATCTGTAGCCATAATTATTCCACTGTGGATTGAGATACACTGAAAGGAGCTAGAGCACCACCAAATTAAGCATATTTTCCTAACATGTGGCATTATGCCCTGAGCCAAGTGATTAATGTACGTGGAGAGGTTGCTTCATTTTATAGTGCCAACTTCTATAAGACAAATTAACTCTCTGCTTTGAGTGTGCTTTGTTTCTGGTTCTATTTGTTAATGAAAACTAATGAGCAGTTTTATGGCAATAAGCAGGAAATGCATTCATAATAAGAAGTAGAGGTGGAGGTGGTTCTGTGGATGTTTCTGAATAAGAAAAGGTCTGTCTAGAAAATGTAAATGGAGAAATTCTGCAAAATGAATTTTATTTGGTCTCAGCCTGTTTCTGGAAGGACAGATTTATGCAGGTGCTTTGTTTTCCTGATTTATTCTAGGCATCTGGTTTGTAGTCATTGACCAGATTGCTGGCATCAGGAAGTTTACTTGGCATCTCCATAAAGGCAGGGACTAAATGGATTAAATGACCACTTGAGAATTTCCTGATTATGTCAGGAGCTGGTGTACAACACTTTTCACTCTTGCTTAGGACACTCCCTTAGCATGTTACTTTGAACAGATCTTTACAGTGAAGCTTACCTTGGTATGTGATGGGTTCTGTCTGTGCCACTGTCTTAATGCCACATAATACGGCAGCATCACCGTAAACTCTTTTGTGCTGCAGAATAAAAAGTTAAGCAGAACTCTGCCAGGCAGAAGCCTTTGTGCCTGTGTTTGGTTTCATCTGGTTGAGACATCATGCCTCTCTGTAAAAATGTACTGCTTATAAGGAAAATACCTAATGAGATTTCTTAGTCCACTGATCCGATGAATCTTAATCAGAAAGCTGATAGGCTGAGCAGTAATAAACCTATAATCACTGCAGTCACCTGTAATTCCATTTACTCAAAACTATGACTCATTTCTCTTAAATCTGTGAGGGAACAAGAATAATAGAGATGACATTTTATGTAGTCTGCTCACAAGAGATGAGCTTATTCCTTCTTCATTATGAGAAAGCTCACTTACAGCCCAGGACTATGAATAGCTTTCTGTGTTAATAGGTCCCTGTGAATAGCCCCACAATCGCTGGCACTTTGGCACGGGTGAGAGGAAGCAAGAGCAAGGGAAATAACAGGCTGAGGAGGACGCTTACCCCGAAGCAGACACACCGTGCTGAACCTTAGCCTAGCACATCTTGAATGGGTTCAAGACAAGTTTTTAAGCTCATTTGATCAGAAATTTGCTAACAGCATAAACCAGAAGAGCTATTTGTGTGAACAGAGCTTTTTGCATCATAGAATCAAACAGGTTGGAAGAGACCTCCAAGATCATCCAGTCCAACCTACAAAACCCCCCAAAACCTCTAAAGCCTGAGTAGCTCTGAAGTGTTTCACAAGTTTTTGCTGGTGCTTGCATGTGCTTCCTGAATGTAGCCTTTGGTAGAAAGATTGCACCAGCAAAAGGAGACAGTACAGCCCATGAAGCCCTCTTCTACCCAGACCATCGTGTCTCAGCAGGCTGGACAAATAAACACCCCCCTACAGGCACTGCTGTTAGCCACATCAGTGTTTGTGCCAGTTATTTCATGTTTCCCAACTAAGAAAGTCTTTAAAAGGTGCTAACTGCACAGTCTTGAATGTTGAAAATTGTTTTATGATAGGGATGCATTTGCGGCTCAGCCACCTCCAATTGCTGTGGAGGCCTTTGTGAGAGGTCAGCCTCATAATCCATTCTACAAGACACAGTCTTCAAATAGATTATATCAGTTCTTTAGTTGTTGCTTAGGGTATTCCTGAGAGAGTGGATAAGCCACAAATGCACTCCCATTTGGTTCAGATTTGCTTTTTGAGGTGTGAACAACTGAAAATCCAGTGCTGACCTTTAACAATGCTTACCCGTTTGTGCCTGCATGCAACACACATTTTAGTTGCAGACTTGAAGCTGGGCATTGTATTTAAATACAAAATGTACAACTTTCGACCATCTTCTGGTTCACCTTTTTATAAGCTCCACAGGTAGTTGTGACTTGGATAGGTAGTAACAGCATTAGAACACTAAGCACTAGATAAGTTGCATCTGATCTGTCACTTCACTTTTGCCAGACTGAATGCATGTTCTGTAAACTGCTTTCAGTTTGAGGTTATGTCGCCCTTCTTAGACAGCAAAACAGTGAGTGTATCCATCCACAGAGCTGCTTGACAGTGGTGGGGAGTCAGCTTGAGCAGGCTTTCAGTCTTTACATCCCTGTATATTTCTATCTGTCATCAGACTTTGGTACTTCACAGTCGGTCACCGTTCTGTGTCCACTGTTTTGTTAGATCTGGAATATTTGTAAGAAATTAAACTTGTGTCTACTGCTTCTTTTTGATGTGCTGAGAACATAAACAGCTGTCGTGAGATGCCTAACAGTGGTCTAGTTGAGGATGCCCCTGCTGACTGCAGCAGGGTTTGCATCAGATGACCTTCAGAGGCCCCTTCCAACCCAGGCCATTCTACGAAGTCTATGTACAAACACTTTGATTGTCTGTAATGTTCCTGTCTTGCATTCTGTACCAATCAAGGCTCAATCAGAAACCTTTCCCACTGTTTTATGAGAGTTCTGGTTTTCTGACTAGATGTCAGTGTATTAACCTGGCAACAGCTTTGTTTTGGCAGTAATGTACAGCTTATTGCTTCAACCAAAATAGTTATTTCCCTGGGTGAGTTTCAAAGTAAGTACTGTAAGCTTTTCAAAGCTGATGTGCTTGCTGCCATTCACCCAGGGAGTTTGCTTTTCACTTCAAGCATGAAATTAGTCATTAGGGTTTCAGTGAAGAGGAAGCCTGGTGAGAGCCAACAGTGGGTATAGGAGATGTGGGCACAGGGTTAGGAAGACAAGGGTCATACTTCAGAAATTTAATTGCCCCCTGATATTGAAGGTTAAAACAGAAGCTGATGAAAATATTTGTTCTCAGTGTGTTTAATCTCTGAGTCTTAATTTTGCTAATGGTAATTAGGGATTGATTAGGAAGCAGGAGAGAGAGGAACAGATCTGTTGGCATTAAAAGTAGTCCATTGGTGCAGGATTTGAGACCTTGTGCTACAGAAAAAGAGTTGTGGCAGTCTCCACTCCTTAAACTCTTAGCAGTGAACCATTTTCTTATATATGGGGCATACATATTTACATAAAAATAAAATTACAGGGCTCCTGTTAAATTTATCTGAGAGCATAAAAGCGGCCTTCAATTGCCATGAAATGTTTTGAGAATGAGTAACGGCGCCGTGTAGATGAGATTCTAAAACCCTCTAGGATTATCCAACTTCCATTTAAATTATGTAGTAACTGATGAGACTGCTCTCAGAATCAGATTTTTTCTCTGCTTACTGATGCTAGACAATTCTCCTCAGCATGGTGTCTTCAAGCTCTCACTTATTTAATGATTCATCGTTCCAGTCAAGAACAAAAAAAACCCCAAAACCCAAACCACAAAATAATTACCCAGTAGCTTTTTTAAATTAACTAACTTGGGATCTAAAAATTGCAGCAATAAATTACATATTGTAGATTCATTTCTGCATTTCTGCTTGGGCCTTTTGCTGTTGTAATGCTGATGTCGTGAGTGATGTAATCTAAGAGACTAAGAATTGCCAGCAGACTTCCTTTGAATACAGTCTTAATGAGACCCAGCCCCAGCTGTTACAGGGCACTTCATATTCTGTTAGGAACCTGAACTGCTTTTCCAACAGGTTAGGTGGGTCTCAATCAGCAATGAACTGAATTCATCCTGGAAGCGGAACCCTGTCTTACTTTAATGCAACAGGAAGGAAAATTCTTTTTAGTCCCAAAAGAAAACACCTGATTGATTGTATCAAAACCTGATATTGTTAGGACAGACCTCAGAGAGCCTAGACAGGTTGTAGAGAAACTACCCCATCAGTACAAACTGGTTGTGCTGTTAGAGGAGCTTTGCCAGGGCCCTGAGTGCACTGAGGACACAACTGTGCCAGCCTTGCTGACTGCCTCTGAAGTGTCTCCCTTCCCTTGTGGAGCAGAGGAGAAGATGGGTTGTGAAAAAAATAAAGGCATTTTGTAAAATATATAAGAAATAGTAATAAGGAAACTATGGAGCTTTCCTCAAAACACTGCAGTCTCAACTTGAGTTGTGTAGAGGTCATTCTTTTCAAGTATCCATCTTGGAAAAGGATCAGGAAAAGAAAGTCCACAGGAAATGTCTTCCCATTTGGAGTTCTCCACTACAGAGCAAAGCATATGCTCAGAGAAATGCGTCAGTGCCACTACTGAATATCAATAATGCATTGCAGCAGGTGCTGCAGGCTATGATAGTCTCAATATATTTGAACAGTCAGCTTCTGCCTTTTCTGAAGGGAACTCTGAATTATGGATGGGAACAAACTATGCTTTCTGATGGCAACATTTCAACAAAAGAACAAATAGTGCTCCTCAGAAATGCTGAGTTCATTGCACAAAGCTTTCGGATGGAGGATCAGGCGATGCAAATTTGGGTAATCTAAAGATAATTCATAACAGCCCAAGTGTGTTCCCTTGCTTTTTTCTTCTTGTGGCAGAAATACATGTCAGCCTTCCTCTGTACTTAGCAACACTTTCCCTCACAACCTGATCTGCAGAATTCAAACTGACCAATACATAAAATGGTCAGCAGCCAGTGCATCAATACTGAGAAGCAATTCATAGCAGTCAGAATGGATTTGTATTACTGTTCAGCTGGGGAATGAGTTCCTTTAAAGGAAAAAGCTGCTCTTATTCTTGCAAGTGGGCTTCAGTCTTTACTACAATAAACCTTTTCTCAAAGGAGAGGGTAGAGGAAACCCTTTAGAGAATTGGTAATTCTCATCTACCTCAAGTCACTTCCATTTTCTTCCTTGAACGCACACATTGAATAGTGTTGTGTGTTTGAATCTTGTAACTACAGCATTCCAGGGCAAAGTAGCTGGGAATTGAGAGTAGTGTCTGCCTTTTATTCTGTGCTTGTAGTTCTGAGGCTCTATAATATTTTAGAAAAAGAAAATTGTTTCACAGCTGGAGAACTACAAGAATTAAAGACAAAAAGCAGCACTTCAAAGTGTTATTAGGAAGAGCATCTATAAAGAGCTTTTCTTCCCATACATTGCTAAATCATGTGTTATATTTAAAACCAGTTAGGGAAAAATAAGGAAGCAAAGCTACAAACCCAGACTAAATTAAGAGAAATGCTTCCAAAGGCTTTTAATCAGAACTGAATATGAAACATCCCCCAATATCAGGCATAAATAGGGATCAGAGGAAAAATTAAAAATACCTGGAAAAGGGCAACTAAAATTTGCACCATGCTGTAACTCTTGAACTGTGGAAGATAATACAAAGATTCAAGCAGCTACTTAATTTCTGTCAGCAACTGTTGCCTTCAGCATGTCGAAAGGACCCCTATTTTTGGTAATAGCCAGCAATGCTTTTGGTACTTGCTAATTGTCAGGCTGTCTCAGAGGTATGTGCACAAAACAGTGCTACATGTGAAAACATTAAATTGGAGAAATGTCAGTTTTTTCAATATTAAGGTAAAATGGCTGGTTGGTGTGACATAGAAACAGATACCTGTAACGGGTGCTGAAGTCAGGGCACCTAGAAAATTTATCTCCCTAAATTCTAAATATCTTCCACATCGAGAAGATTTCACCTATGAAATGACTAATACCATATCAAATTTAAGTACAAACAACCGGGAGATGCAGTTACATCATAGGAATGCATAAATGAGAAACAGGATAAAACTGATGGCTTTACAAGAGGATAATGTGTCCAGTTCAGGAGATTTTGCTTTGATAAGAAAAGTGTATTCTGAAGCAGTTCCAGTGGAATAGATCTAATCCATCTGATCTTCAGCAAGGCATCTCTCAGGGGCTAGGATGGAAAATGATTTGTTAAACTAAGGAAGGCAATGCTTATATAAATTAGGCTTGATTGTATGGTAGATAAGAATGACTCACATTAAAAGGCAGAGTCCTGGCCTGAAAAAAGTCACTTCTTGGAGATCGGTTGAGGTGATGCTTTCTTTGTCACCTCGGGTTGGGTTAAATGGAAGTGGACAAAAATGTTTCTAAAAAACATGGTATTGTGAAGCATAAATACAAGGGCAGTCCAGAGTATATGTAAGTAACATTGGGATATAATTTAACGAGATAAAATGTGAGCCCCCATTTCCACACCTCCATGGTAAAATCACTTCTGAGTCTTCTGAGACACCACAAATTGTAAGCTATAGGCTTTTTTTTATTGTTTCCCTTTGCTGAAATGCATAATAATCTGCAAATGAACTTAAGCAAAACTATTTTAAACAGCTTGAGTATTGAAATTCCTGCTATTATCTTGGGTCCCTACTGTAACTTAACAGAGGTCTCTTGATCATCATTTTCATTAGCGGCAACTGCTGAGAAGAACGAGGGTGAAAAATCGCAGAACTCTTTGTTTCAGGAGTGCCAACAGTGCTGCAGAGTGAGCAGGCAGGTGCTGGCTCTGCTGGCACATCAAACACCTTCAAGTCCTTATGGCTGAAAGGCAAAAGCATCTAATAACCAATGGGCAGTATCAGCACCAACTGACGTTTGGGCTGCTGCTGCCAGTACATTTTTTGCAATTATTGATGATCTGATGTTGAATAGAGAATAGATGGCAGGGGCAGAAGTTTCTTCTCAAGTGCTGTTCTTTACAATCAGTCAGTTAGTTTGGTGCACTTTGCATTTAAAGTACTGAAAGAGATGGCATCCCGAGCATTAACTGACAGAAACACAAGCAGGTTTGTTTCCATCATGCAATACTTTGTGCTTTGATGCTGTGGAGTTTGATTATTTATTTATTTCCCCCCCCCTCGCTTTGTTAATGAGAATGGACGATTGTGATAAGAGTGTGTGACAATTGTAGGTTCACAAAATCATGCCAGTGCATGCATCTTAGTACAGGAAACTGGTGATCCATACAAGTAAGATGTGCAGCTGAAAGTCAGCTGGCACACAAAGCTGGAGCCAACCAGTCTGTTTATGAAGTCATGGTTATCTTTGGTGCTCACTGCACTCAGCTGTTGCATAATAGTGGCCACAGAAGACACACGTAAGAAGAAATTGATTATAAAGTGTTTTATGTAAAATGAGCCTCAGGCTGTGCTATTTTATATTTTACTGATCAATCAGAGTTTAATAATTAAAACATAGGTCTAAAGGTTCCTGTAGCTTGCAATACCAGCTGTTATGTGGCAGGACGCATCCCATTCCTTCCCCACCCCAAGCAGAAAGAGTAATGGGGGGTAGCCTTTGGATGTCTTGGAAGAATTATTCTCATGATAGCAGAATAAAAGGAATGTAACAAACAGCAAAGGTATTTGATCAATAACTTCAGTGCAGCCAGAATTCAACATCTTGATTATATACCCAAAGTAAAAAGAGAAAAAGCATTATGCTCACACTGCTGCCATTTGTTTGAGCAGTTCTGACAGGCTTTGTTTTGACCTATTTCCTGATACGCTTTATCAGAGTGCTGATACTGAATATTTGTATTCATGCTTTGGCTCTATGACTAATTGAAGAAATTTGTAATCTTCCCCTCTCATGTTGGCATTACATTACATTATTTCATATTAAATATGCTGCCTCTTTTAATCTATGGGTTACAGATGCTTATTTCTTTCCACATTCATGGTAGCATTATCCTATTTAGGGTATTTGTGATTTATGATTGCCTTTGTAAAGGCCAGCTCCCAACAATATGCAATGCCATGTTTGGCTGCAAAAATGAGTTTATTTTACTAATATGAAACATCTTTATGGACTGCTATGCTGGCTTTTCAAACTGCCTGTTGTAAACAGAGCTATTTCAGATTCTTCTTCTAGCCTGATGGAAGTTCAGGGGTATCAAATGTAGTGCCTGTGTCTGTGCCGCCTGTAGGGCTTGAACTTGTGTATGTTTGTGGCAGTCATTGATGGGGCAGTGCAAGAGCTGAGACTATGTCCTGCAATGCAGACAACTAAATTGAATTTCCCTGAATTTCCTGCCTCTTCAGGGATGCAGTCCTGGTAAGGAGCAGGCACCAAATGTCCCTCCAAGCTTTACTCTCTGCTCTTTCTGAGCAAGAAACAAACTCAGAAACAATTTAACATAACAAGCATTTAAGTGTCTCACCTCTTCCACTCATCCAGCAGCAAGTGGAGGCAGTTAGCAGAATCCTGTAGTGTAAATGGTCTGGAGGAGTATCGTGTGTACAGTCATGGTCCTGCCTCCAGCTAGGAGGCAGCTGGGATGGCAGCTGCCTCTGCCCAGTGCAGACTGCTGCCTGGCAATGGGGGCACTATCCCTTCTGCTTTCCAATCCAGTGTTGGCTGGAAGTAGCAGAAAATAGAGAACTAAGACTGAATGATTCCCATTTGGGAATTTCCCTTGCTTCTTTCAGGCATATTGCACCATCTTGTAGGTATTGTGACTGAGGGAGGTTAGAGTCAAACACCAGGCTGAGAGTCAGGCTAACCTGGCAGTGAAACTGAGCCAGAGGGGATCTCAGTTTTCCACTTAACTGTTGTGATCAGAAAAGCAGAAAGAGAACAGAAAACCAGAAGTCAACTCAACAAATAAAGAATTTTTATAAGGGTTGGTCCAGAGGACATGAGTAATTGTTTACAAGTTCAGTAAGATCCACACTAATCTTTTTTTATTACTTCAAGTTAGTTCATCACAGATGGCAGTGTGCTGGGATATAATCACTATAACCAGGAATGGAAAAGTAATTAAGAGTTCAGTCAAATATCGGTTTTTAAAACATCTTAAAAATATGTATGTTCTTGTTAGGTGAAGCTTTGGCACCTAAAAAGATCATTTTACAAAGATGATATTAATATGTAAGGAAAAGACTCTTTTCTTCCTTTATTTAAGCATTTCTTATTTTTTCTGAGCCATCTTTTGAGTATTGACAAAGATAATAGCTACAAAGCTAAGAGATTGAAATAATCTAAGTCCAATCAAGCAATGTGCCACAAGGGTCTCGCCATTCTAGCTCTTTCTGAGAAGAGAAAAGCAAGCAGTGTAGCTGAATAAATCATGTACAGCAAAGGCTGTCCCCGAAGATGCAGTCACAGTTTTCAGGAGGTGTCAGATAGCAGAATACTAACACTGATTTATAATACAGCTCACTGCAGGATCTAGGCAAGTGTATGCTGCTGAATAATAATCACACATGAGACTACATAGTCTCGGGAGACTTTCTTCTGTTATCTTCAACAAAGCATCTTTAAAGTGATATGAAAGGCAAGTATTGGTGCTAGCCTTGGAACTTCAAAAGTTGCTGTAGCTTCACTTACAAGTGAGAGCTGAGCCCCCTCTAAGACTTCATCTGCCTAGTGCTGAAATCTGCTACAGTGTCTGTGCAAACTCGCACCGCAAGAGCACCCTGAAACTGCAGCAGTCCTGTGCACCCCCACTAGCCATGGGGGTTGCTGTTGTGATCTGTGAGCCCTTTCATCTTCACCAAGGCCCTGCAGAGGCATGCCACATCTCTGTGCAAACAGAGAACAGACAGGACACACAGCTCTTGGAGTGAGTCCAGAGGAGGGCCACAAAGATGATCCAAGGGCTGGAACACCTCTGCTGTGAGGACAGGCTGAGGGAGCTGGGGGTGCGCAGCCTGGAGAGGAGAAGACTTCAGGAGGAACTTGAGCTGCCTTCCAGTACTTGAAGGGATCCTACAGGAAGGCTGCAGAGGGCCTCTTTATGAATGTGGCTAGAGACAGGACAAGGGGGAATGGTTTGAAGCTGAAGCAGAGCAGGGTTAGACTGGATCTTAGAGTAGTAGAATGATTTAGGTTGGAAGGGNACCCTGTCCATGGTAGGGAGGTTGGAGTAGATGATCTCTGAGGTTCCTTCCAAAGTGACCCATTCCATGAAACATCACAGTACAGGTTTCTCAGGAATCGTGCTTGGAAGTTGGCAATGGATGTCTGATAACAGTGAAATGAGCATAAAGTTAGCTTCATAATTCACCATTGGTGTACAAATAATTGTAACTACTGGAATATCCAATAATTTCCACCTTCTTACCACCTTTATTAAAGATAACTAAGCATTTTCATTTTCAAGAGAGGCTAAGCTTTAAAGATAATCTAGCAGACTAAAATTCACATCTGTCTTCCACACTTCTCAGGACGTCATGCAAGATTTCTGAACATTATAAATGGAACTTTCTGAGCAGGAGAAGAACATGCCTTGAAATATTTAGCATTCGACGAGTCAGGGTGTAGCAGATGCTTTACAAAATTAAGTGCTTGGGCATATTTCAGAGTTGATCAAAATACTGTTAGGTTTTCACTAAAACTGAAGTTTCAGCAGACTGTGATGCCAAGCATTTGTCAGTAAAATTAGTTCAGTGCAACCTTTGGCTCTGTTTTTTTTGTCATAAAGCAGTGAAGACCAACAGATTTTTAATTAGCATTCATACTTAAATTTGGTCTGAATTAATGATCGGTGAGAGAAACAACTGTGCTCGTGGTCTATTTTGGTACATGACAAAGAGGGTATTGATTCACAATTTGTCATCAGAAGTCTATTTTATTTGTTGCTTGGACTACTTAAGGACCTAGCCATCTCATAATTAATCTTGTTCATGGAAGGGATTAGTAAGCTTGAAAATACATGTTGGAAATACTCTGTGTTTTGAATAGCAATGGCTCTGACACAGCCCTGTTCTTAAATAAATAAATAAAGCAAGGCATGTCAAGTGAATTTCAGTATGCTGTTTCTAGGCCACTGAGCTTATAGGAAGCATTGTAGTAAGGCATTAGTAGTTATGTGGCCTTTTCATTCCTCTGGAAAGCAATTTTAATTTCTTCTTACACAGAAATTAAATGCTACAACTAACAGTTTTCATAAGGCTCTGTGCAACAGTTCAAAGACTGAACATTAAAATGTTAAAGATAGCTTCAAACCGTTCAGGAGACAATCTTAGGTTGTCTCCCTTTGCCAAGCTTGTGGATGAGTTATAGAATCATAGAATTGTAGAATGGTCTGGGTTGGTAGATAGCTCCAAAGGTCATCTAGTCCAAGCCCCTCTGCAGTAAGCAGGGCATCCTCAGCTAGAGCTGATAAGCTGCCTGTGT
Organism: Ramphastos sulfuratus; assembly: GCA_013399055.1. Taxonomy (NCBI): domain Eukaryota; kingdom Metazoa; phylum Chordata; class Aves; order Piciformes; family Ramphastidae; genus Ramphastos; species Ramphastos sulfuratus. Next base: position 209,319 of record WBNM01025043.1, read on the forward strand.
ACAGTTTAGCAGCCTGACAGCACAGCAGGGCTGTGACTTCTGCTGACATGGACAGCACATCTTCAAGCACAGCATCAATAAGATGGCAGACTATGGAGGCAATTAGCTGCAGTATTATCAGAGTAAGATATGGGAATAGCTTTATTTTATGGGAGTGCCTGAAAAGAGAAAGCCAAGAAGGGGCAGTGCTGACAGTGTTGGCTTTCCTTAAGCCTATATTTATGGGGCCACACTCAGGCAGAGAACTCCCTACTACAAACTTAGGCTGAGAAAGTTTGGGAGAATGCTTTGCATTTCTTGGCATACTTGAAAAAGTTCTTGTGACCTTCATTTACCAATGGTTTGGGTAGACCAAAACAAAAGAGAAAGGTGTGAAATGTCACAAGGCCTTTCCTCTGTAGTCGCATTCACTCGGTAGCAGTCTTGAGTCTGAGTTACCTGGAATCTGAACTGCAATTCATTTCATGGACAGCTTTGTCACATAGTCACTTAGTTCCTTGGGGTTGTGTTGTTTTTTTCATCACATGCTGAAATAATTCTCTCCTGGCACTTAATATACCGTGACATTTGAGGCAAAAGCAGTCTTATTTATAGTGAGGAAGGCTGGGGAATATCCTGCTTGAAATAGCCTGCTCTGCAATCTACACTTCTGCTGCTCCTTTAACGAGAAGCCCACTTGGTACTGTCACCCCCTTCTGTCAGCATTCTTTAGCTCTTGTTTTTCTTCAGCATCAGCTCGAGGGGGACACCTGTGTCCTCCATAGTTAGAAAATGTTTAGGCCGAAATTACAATCTCTTTAAAAGATGTGTGCTCTTGTTAGGTGAAACTCTGACATCCAACTAGGTAATATGGCAAAAGTGGCATTAATATGTAAGGAACACAGGTCTTTGTTTTAAAAACAGCCTTTTATGGACTCTGCCTTCATCAAACGTCTATCGCTCTGATGTCCCACACCCCGAGCTGTTACGTGTTTAGGTCTCCAAGATCTCATCTTCTGCAGCTAGAACATGTTAGTCAGACAGCTCCCTGTTGACTAAACATCTAGGAGGCTCGTGTTTAGCAGTTTACTCCAGCTGTGATGAAGAGCTCTGAGCAAGGTTTCTGTTTCATCAAACTCCGCTTAAAGGAAAATCAGAGCACTGAGGCTGGGGGCTCTCAGTTACTGCTCCTCTGCCATGAAGCTCCCCTTTTTCCCATCTCAGCCTGACACGTTGTCTCCTTGCCCACTGCCAAGCACCAGGTGTTTGTCTTTGTACAACCTTCCCGTCTGCTGCAGCTACCAAATGGCCAACGATAGAGAAAGGAGGAGTAACCTGCAAGAGAAAACGGTGTAATATGTTACAGTGAGAGATGTACCTGAAGCTCTTTCATGCCAATAAGGTTTTAAATTCCTATGTATGTTGTCTAGGCAATACAAGTATGGATCTGTCAAAAATGCACAAATCAATCTAAATTGCCTGTTTGTACAGCAGTAGACAGATTCTCTGAGTTCCATTAGAGAATTTGTGTTCTATCAGAAAGCAGAATGTTTCAGAAGTATGTGTCATTGTACAGATGCAATAGGAATGGTGTAACTTGGCCTTTCATTAGAATCAGAACTCATTATTTGATTTGATTTTCCTCTAATCTATGGGTAATACATATTTATAGTGGTTGGATACAAAGGTGTACACAGTTTAAGAATAAGCAGATCTTTTCCATTTAATTTTGGACTCGTTTGCTTCAGGTAGATAAGGAGTAGTGTTGTCACCCTGCCATCTTCATCCTAATTTAAGCTGATTTGTCTTCCTTCCTTTCCACTTGGGTGAGAATACTTTAAATAGAGTATTTATACAACCTGTCTATCTAGATGGAATAAGCCTGACTATCTGTCTGTATCTCCTATTGCACTTGTGATCATGGGTGCACTTAATAGCTCTGAAAATCAGGCCCAAGGAATTCATTACGATGCCAGTTCCCTTGAAGTATTCTCTGGGAAAGATAGTTTAGGGAAGGGCTTGAAAATATGACATTTAAAACTAGTCTCCCACTGAGCCATATTAGCATTAGCTTTGAAGACAATTGTGGTTTATTATACATGTATCTGACAGTTCCTCTCTGAAAGACAGTAGCTTCCCTGTGAAGCTGCACTTTGGCATGCTACTAGACACTCCTCTGCATTTTGATATTCTTCCCCCACTCCTCATGCACACAGATTCCAAATCCAAATTCAGCACTTACCATTTGCAATAAAAATCCTGCCTTACACCACCTTGCAGCTCTTGACCAGAATCATCTCTTCTAGCATCCCGGTGTACAGGGGAACCGAGATGTAAAGAGAGAATTGCTGAGAAGTCTGTGGCACATTTAGCATTGCAGTAACACTGGCAATGTGCAAATTCTGCTCCAATAAAAAGCACATTCATTTGGGAAATCAATAGTTCCCTTTCAGTCTGTGCTGCTGGCACTGCTAGTACTGGGGCTGAGATGCAGAAGTCCAGCACCAGTTAGCACCTTCTGCAAGCAGCAAAGTTCCCTTAGTAGAGAACATTTGAGCCCAGCACTGTGCACCTTAGGACTCTGTGTGTGAGGATTGGACCCCAGGAATGACAGCCTGAAGGAAATGACAGCTGAACTTGTCTGCACTCTCCATTAAATCTAGTCTGGTGGACTAAGTAGCTGCATCTAAGTTAGCTTGTCAATGGGATTGAGAGGGTCCTTTTGAAGTGGCACTCCTGATTCTCCCCACTTAACTGGGCTTTAACTCAAGGTGTGAAGCAGTCTGTGTGCGTGGACTGGGGGCGGGGTTGGCCACAGCTGACACAAGAGATGTGATCCAGGAACAGATTTAGTGCATTTTAGCTACACATTCAATCCATGGGAGAGATTTTGTTAGTCGTAATTCAAAGTTCACAAGTTTTTTATGGATGCACCTATATAATTTTGATTTCATTCTCTGTGGGATAGTGTCTCAGCACTGTTTTGTTCTACAGCTCACTTGCTGGACTGCAGTGATTATGATGTAGATATGGCTATAGAATTTTGATTTCTGTTTTTCTCCTTCCTAAGATCCCATCTAACCCTACTTTCCCTCAGCTTCAAACCATACCCTTTTGTCCTGTCTCTATATACACTCATGAAAAATCCCTCTTCAGCCTTCCTGTAGCACCCCTTCAGGGCTTGGAAGTTAGCTCTAAGGTCCCCCTGGAGTCTTCTCCAGGCTGAACAATCCCAGCTCCGTCAGCCTGTGCTCATAGCAGAGGTGTTCTGGCCCTTGGATCATCTTTGTGTCCCTCCTCTGGACTCACTCCAACAGCTCTGTGTCCTCCTTATGCTGGGGACACCAGAATGGGATGTGATATTTGAGGTGCAGTCTCACAATGAGAAAAAAAAAAAAATCTTCTTTGGTTTATTCAGGTTTTCGTTTTCCATATTCCAATATGCTGGTTGGGTAGATAAATTGCACAGATGTGTTAATTTGAATCCCAGGTCATTTGCCTCATTTTATCTGTTAGAAATTGATATAATTTTGCACTGCAGTTGTGTTTACATCTCCTAAGATACCTCTGCCTGGCCAGGATTAGCAAGAAATGATATCTGGTTTTATTTCCCTAAGATATGTTCTTCTTTTCTTTCTTAATATAATTATATGTTTTTCTCTTCTCCCACTGCCATAACCTGTGTTGGCAATTAAGATCAGAGAGGGAATTTAAAAGGGTGGAAAGAAACAGAAGAAACAATCAAAGATAAAATGCTTAGGGAAAATACTTGGGGGAAAGTGGAGTCTTCCATGTTGCCAAAGGGAGAGGTAAAGCTTGTAGCACAGCCAGTAAAGAAGCTTTGCATTGTCAGACTTGCCTATTTCCTCGCCTGTAACTGGAGAAGAGGAGCTGCGGAATGTTGTAATGACTCAATAGAAGAACATAAATTACCTGCTGGTGAGAAGAACTGGGTTTTATCTTGATGGATGTTTTTATTCTCTGTGTACAAATTTGCTTTTATTTGAAAACGAGGGGGGAAAAGCTGCTTAATAAATGGGAAAGTAGTCATAGGTGAAAACTAATCTCAGAACCCTGATGCTAGCCCTGTCTTTTAGGGAGGATCATGAAATTGAAGATGCAAAAGGATACTTTAGAAAGGCTTTTTCTAGTAAATGAGTTGACAAAGTTGTACAAGTCCTGGAGTTCTTCTTTACCAAGTTAATTTCTCAGTTTAAGGAGGTCTTTTCATGAACAAATGACCCTTTGCATATTTCAGTGTGGGAGGATGGCATAAGTAATTGTACCAAGTCATTGGAAAACACCAGAAATGCTCCGTGGGATTAATGGTTTGTGCGCACCCATCTGCTCCTCCTGAGTGGCAGAAGGAGATGCTGTTCAAGGCAGAGCACAAGAGCTTCACCACACCCTGTGGTCCACATCTCTGCTGCCCTTCAGTATTGATAGTCATTGGATTAGGAGGCAGAAGGATATATTCACCCTTGTCTGTTCTCCTTGACGTTCGGACTTGGATATTTTTTCACACGTCAGTGAGAGGACAGATTTGTAGTTCCCTTTTCTTCATGCACTTGTGTGCAGGTCTGATGCTTAGAGTTGGACTTGATCTACTAGGCTTGTGTTCTGGTAGCACATAAGCTGTCACAAGACATAGAAGCTATTTTGTCAGTCTCTTGGCAAGTTAAATATTCAGTGCCTGTGAATGACAAGACTAAATAGCCCACCAAACCTAAGCATCTGTTACTCAGAGCTGGAGAATTGTGATGTAGAAGTGTTAGGTTTTCTTAAAATACAAGCAGTTAAAATTTTTTATTCCAGTCTGAGATCAGCAGTTACACAGCAGATTTGTCATTCTAGCCATAGACTCTAGAACCTGATGTGCCTGTATTGAATAGTTACTAACAGGCATCTTAGTTTCCACTCTAAAAGGCTGTTTGTTGCTTTCTTTGCATTGAAAGAGGAGCTGATTGAAGGCTTTTAATAGGCAAAGAATGAGGCAAGCTCTTACAGAACCTGTTGGTTTATGACCTAGCTGTAAGTCTTTTAAATTCAGAGGAGTTTGGACAGCACAAGAACTGAAGTATGAGGTAAGATTAGCAACCATTGAGAAGCAAAAGAATCTGATTGATTGATGGATTCAAAAGGTGGAATAGCTGCGGGGTCAGCTACTGTCAAACAGAATGAGAATTATGCCAAGGAATGAGTTTCTTAAGATCTAGGAGAATTAGTGAAAAGCAATAGACCTTCAGGTACCTTTCTCCTCCTATCAGTTTTAAAACCTAGTTAATTTAACATTCTTTTCTGATCCTGACAGCTCTACCAGAGGCATGTTCCACCCCTGGCAGACTTCATAGGTGTTCAAATAGTGTTGAGATGAAGGCTATCGAAACACATAATTAAATGGATAGGACTTGCAGCTAACCTGCATGCTCCTTACAGAAAAGATTCTGTCTCAGCAAATCTGCCCTGTGGCTAGGTTGTCTCCAGGCCAGGTGAAGCAGCACAAGCAATGTTACATTTAATTTATCACAGCCCCCCAAGAAGTCTTGTGTCCAGTCTTAGCACCAGCTGCTCTTTGTCTACTCTTGCTAGCACAAGAAGCAGCCTCGCTGGAGTCGCGTTGCCATCGCGGGCGCCTTACACCTCCTGCTGCACGGGGATGCAGACCTGGCTTGTGGTACTGCTAGGTTTGTTTTACTGGCAGACCTGCACTGGGAGCAAAATGTGGGTTCTGTCAGGGAATCACCTGTACAACCAAAATAGTCTTGATCTGTAGGGCTCCCTGGGCTCTGTTTTTGTGCAGGAGAGCATGCACTGTCTGACTGCATTTCCCTGTCTTGCACAACTGAAAAAAAAGATAATCTGTGTGAAGGTTTGCAGCATTTGGTGGGGCTAAATAAAGATTTATTCTCCTGGCAACATCTGGGCAAAGAATATTTAGGGGTGTTTGTTGGCATGACCCCAGAGTTACGTAAGAACTCCACCCTCAAAGGGAACATGTTTGTCTTCCCTGAATTTAGAATTTATGCTCTCTAAGTTTGACACAAATGAGGAAATTAATTCATGCTGGGGATTGTTGATTAAGGATATTAAAGTTCTGAACTTGGACAGTTAATAAGGTTCACTAACACAGTGAATGTGGACACACCTCTCCCAGGCTCTGTCACTGACTGGCTGTTTGCTCCTTTACTTGAGCTTACTGCATAACAAGTAATAGCAAATATCTTCTTACTATACAAACAAATTCTTAATGCTCTGAATCTCTGACTTACCCCAGGTACACCACTGCTGCCATCCAAGTGCTACTGCTCTGTTCTACCAAATGCTGAAATTCTTGTGTGTTCATAGGCTTCCTACCTGCATGCACAAAGCTAGTGTTAATCTGGAGACATTCCAGATCAGACTCTGTGTGGCCCTGGGCAGCCTGATCTAGCTGAAAGTGTCCCTGCTGACTGCAGGGGAGTTGGACAAGGTGACCTTTGGGGGTCCCTTCCAACCCAATGCAATCTGTAAATGTGGTCAGAGGAAATGCAGATCAACTGCCTCAATGGATTTGCAAGGGAAATGTTTGGGGTGTCTGTGACTCCCTCTCTAAACCATTGATGGAAGGAGTTATTTCACTTAAAATTAGCACTCCTCAGAAGAATGAGGATTTTCCCAAATTTCAAATACCTGCTACTGTCTATTCCCTTTATTATTCCATTGCTCTGTAAACTTCTTTTTCTGTTTATCTAGAGATCCACTTGTAAATGGAATCTGTGAATTGCAATGATAGTATTAGGGGAGCATAAATTTCTGTTGTATTTACAACGCGAAACACAAAACAGATGGAATTGGGATCTTTTGAAATGAGCTTTACATTTTTACTGCTTCATTTTGTTCTCTTATTTTGCAAGGAGAAATATCCAGCATCTCATGGGTTTTATGGAAAATTACCCTCCACAAAGCTCATTGTAAATTATGGTAGCTTCCCATAGTTCTTACCAAGGACTGATCAGGCACAGTGCTCTCTACAGCTGTGGCTTGGGGCCCAGATGAAAATATTCCCCATTGCAGAAAGATTTCCAGATTTTTCCAGTGTTGAGAATTTGTCATCAAGAGAAGGTAGCAGCAGAGGAATCCACACTGAGTAGTCTCAAACATGGTTCACATGGGGATTTCTGCAGGTCCTCGTGCCATGTAATAATCAAACTACTGCTAGGAAATAGAAAGGGATGACTTATGGTCACAGCAGTAAACTAAATGTCTAATTTACTCTTGCACTGGCCTCATGACAAGATAATAACTGTTGCTTTTAGTAATATGTTTTCTTCCTACAACTAGAATTATCCTTCTGCTCCCAGCAAACTCACCTCTGGGATTTTTGTTTTGAATGGCACTGTCTACCCTGACTAGTTCAGGGATCTCCCAAAAGCCAGTTTTGTACAGCTGCATATGTCACAAGTGGCAACAATGCTCTCAGAAGTTGGCACATCATTTTCTCTTCTGATGCTAACTATCTCAGGGATCTTTGCCACAGTGACTTCAATTTCCTCTGCTTGACAGACCTTATCTTATCAACAGCTTAAAACATGTTTACAAACACAATACAATCAGGGTCCTGTGCTTTAGATACCAAATTATTCTGCAAGCCATTGATCTTTATTACAGATTTTCAGGGTGTTGCTAAATACATTAGTAATTATACATCTGGGCTGTCACAGGATGTACTCCTGGGCAATCTCCTTTTATGTTGCATTTGATTGATAGTTTGTTATAGACTTGACTCAAAAATGAATTTAAAATCACCATGCATGCATGCAAACCAGCTCAAGGCACTTCAACATTGCAGCCAAAACCTGAGATGGGAGGGCTGCTGCTGTGTGTGGAAGGTGCCACTGGCCTTCGTTTAGCTGTCCAAGGCAGGTATAAACCTCTGGCTTTCTATAAATGACCATCTCTCTGCTTCCAGGAGCACAGTGTCAAGGAACAGGTGCCTTGCAGTCTGAAAGTAGCGATAATTATGGTTAGTGTCTTTCCTTCCTTGAGAGAAAAGGAATGAATTCACATATCCTACTCCCAAACATCGATAAGCGATAGGTTAGCTGTAAGAAAGGTACACATTCCATTAAAAAATTCTTTACATGTGAATCTATTTCCTGGTGTATTGACAGTGGTGAGGAAGAATGATTTCCATTAAGGTGGGCAAGTAAGGGAGCCTTAGAAGGTTTGCTTTATAGGAGTGTAAGGAGGGAGCAAGGACAAGACACACAGAGGAATTACTGAGCGTGTAAGAGGGGGAAAGATTGGAGATTGGGCATGTCCCAGGCAAGGTCATGATTTTACGGCTCTAGTGTACAATGCCTTTTACACAAGGGTGCTTCTCTTCATGGGTGTATATCAATACACAGAAATAAGCAAGGCTTACCCAGTCCCAGCTATAGCTGAATTAAACTTTTGTTTTGCACAGAGTTCCTGTATGTGCAGATTTGTTTGCTTAAAGCAGAACTCCTTTAGAATTGAAAATCTGTAATCAAAAAATTACTTGGACAAAGCTCGTGGGTTGTTTGTTTATTTACTCCATATTACCATGAATCTTGCACAATTGAGTACAGCTTAACTTGAAATGGAATTGTGAATTCTGGTTTTTAACTCCTCTTAATAGTAAAGCTGCACAGCCACCTCTTCTGTATTAAAATCCTACCCTGGTCGCTGCAGTCCTCTGTGTGTTTGAATGCAACCTACATCTTTCTGTCATGATGCTGTTAAAAGAAATTGTTTCTCAATTTAATTTTAAACCCAAGTTTAAGTGCTTTTATACTTTGCTTTCATCCATACTGTAAAACTATTATCGGAAAATCCTAAACACAGCACCTTTTGTTTCGCTGAAGACAGGAAACCATGAAAATTTGAACAGTTTAGAAACTAAATTCACCTGTAGAAAAATACCAAATTGCTTTACAAAAAGGTACAAACCCTACTGAAGTGAGAGAGATTTCAAAAAAGGTCAGATCACTGAAAACGTAAAAATTTAATGCAGAGCTTCACTTCTTTTATTAAAGTAGCAAAATTGCCTATGTCATGTCTGGGGGGAAAAAAATAAATTAATGTATTTTCCTTGATGGGAGTTTGACAAAATTTCCTGCCTCAGAGGTGCTTTCAAAGTTAAGGCTTTGTATCTGAATATGGAAGTTTACTTTCTGAGAATGTGATGTTTGTTAAGCAGAGTGAGTGTGATCCACAAAGTAATCTTCACTGGTAAAGTGGTTGAACTGTTGGTTTGGGGCATCCATTAGTAATTTACTTCTCTTGAGTTTATTTCTTTATGCCTGTTTTATGGCTGCTTTAGTAATATTGATGATGAAATAAGGAAATTGCAAGGAAAATAACTTTGGAGGTAACTTCCAGTAAGTACAGCAAATCACTGCTTGCTCATCTTGTATAGAATATGTTCAGAAGGTGAATTAAAGAGGCTGGAAAGGAACTGGAGAATTCGTTTGTAAATCATAACTAATAGGTCTGTGCTAAACAGATTGTGTGAGTAGGACTCAAAAGAACAGGTGAGGAGGACTTATTTTTGTAGGTCATGTGCCCAAGCAGGATGTATTTACAATTCCACTTCAGTATAAGCTGTGGCTCAGCTGCTGGTGAGCTTCCCCTGATGACAGAATTCACAGCAGGGGCATGGGGCTGCTGCTGTTCTGCCACTGCCAGGAGTTTCCCAAAGCACTCTACCAGGGGAGCACTCTGGTCCCTGTCTCTGCTGACCATGCAGGGCTCTTGTCTGACAGAGGAATTAATACTATGAAACACCAAAAGTGGGGGGAGAACTGCAGCTCCCAGCCACAATGAAACAAGATTTTTCATTTAAAATCAGCTCCCTTGTTCACAGTGATCTCTGAATGACATCAGGCACAGTGAGGAAAGGAACCCATTTGTCAGCATCAAAGTAAAACATCCCTGCAGCTCCTTGGGGTTCAACGTTTACATGTGGGTATTCCTCATTTATTCACTGCACTTCACTGTGGTGTCAAAGTCTGGTCACAAACACGGTTTTAATTATTCTTTCTGCTCCTGTGTTTTCAGCAGTTATCCTTAACCTTTAGTACACTGTGCTGGCTTGCTTTTACAACAAGGAGGTTCTTAAGTGGAAGGCAGGCGATGGTTTTACACATTATGATAGCCTTGTGAGAACCTTCTCTTGAACTGTTGGTGAGTGAAGGCTGCAAGTCCCAGAGAGTTCTTGCTGGTGGACTGTTCCAGCAGGTCTCTGACACAGCAGACGTGAGGCCATTTCCCTGCTTGCAATGAAAGGCTGCTAGAGTGTGCAGAGGGACTGCTCTGAGACGGGCTCTGCATGTAGCCTGCTACAGGCAGTGCAGAGAGGAGCAGCCTCCTGTCTTGGACAGTAATCTGTCCACTATGTCTGGAAAGACACATAAGATAGCCTGAAAATAAAGAAGATCTTGAAGATGACCGAGACCTCCAAATACTGTAAATACCAGTTTTGCAAGCAGATGTCAAAAAAGGGTAATAGATTAACTTCCACTCCAGTTGGATGCCTTTTAATTCCCTTTTGGATAAAAATATAGAGAACTGTGTGCTTCCATTGGATGCCTTGGAGAGCACAGCATCCCTGAGATGTGTCTTACTGGAGAGTACTCCTTGCTTCATCAGTTTGACCCTAGTTAGACTGGACTACATTCAGCTTGACTGGGAATACAAGCAAATACTCAGAATACACATCTTAGTGCTCATTTGGTTTGCTTCTGCTCCACAGCAATGCCAACCTCTTCTTTTTAAAGGGTGCCACACGGATGGGCTTGGCTGCAAACATCAGGTCTGTATCTGTCTGCAAGCTGAAAATTTCACTCCAAGCTTTCATGCAGACCTGAGTTAGAGCCCCCTCTCATGCATTCTGATGTTAAGCTGCTGGGAACCTATCAGCCTGCATTGCTGGGCAAGATGGAGGCGATTTAATTGACCCAGATAACTTTCAGATCATTTTCATAAATCTTATTCCTCATAGTCCATGTGTCAGCACTTTCTCCTGTGCTCAAATTTGTATGATGAAAACATAATTCCCAGAGTCAAGGAACTACCTTGGCCATAGCTATTAACAGTAGTCACCTATCAAAGTCAAGGATGCAGTTCTAGTCCTTTTATTGTGTACAGTCTCACTTTCCTACTTGTCTGTCAAGCCTTAACTGAATCATAGACATTTTAATGTGTTTATTAACCAGCTCGTGGATTTTTTTAGTTGTTTTCTAGCTAACTGTAATCTTCCATATAAATCACTTTGATTAAAAATTTAGAAATCAAACTCTTTAATATAAAATCACACTGAGAATCTGTTTGTTTATCCAGTCACCAAATTAAATACAATCTGAAACATCTGGGCAGTCGATTAAAAACCTAACCCTGGGCTCAAAGAGTATAACTCTTTTTTTACAAACTTTGTCAAAGCTTTTTATAGCAATTTTTTATTTCCAGCAGTTTAAACCTCATCTGCAGTGAGGCTCAGTTGCCAACAAAAGGAAAATTCAACTGTTTGGTTTTTTTTCCACTTAAAATCCACCTTTCATTTAGGTGAGGAAACTCCTGTGTCTAAGAGGGAAAGTGGCCTTTGCTTCCAAACAGGAACACTTTGGAGCCAAATTTCAGAAGTCCCATGGCTTGGAACCTTGCACACTATGCTTATCTCCATCCCAAAGTGGAGAAGGTCCACGTGCAGTCCTTCCCTATGGGGTTGTTTCTTGCTTTCTTTTTTACCTTCTTGATAGTAATTTCTCGTATTCTGACATTTATGTTCGTGTCAGGGCTTGCATGTACACTTGAGATGAAAGAATCTCTCCTGTGCTTTGGGACCTTATAAAGGGTTTGAAATCTTGGGTTTTAACTTTGCTTATTCATTCTGGCAAATTGAGCTTCAAAGAGTACACATTGTTGGCATGGAAATTTTCTCTCTTAATGGGGTTTTGAGCCCTATTCTTCAGTGGAATCATACAATAAGAACAAAAAATGAAAGCAAATTTCATTTGACTGTTGTACAACCATAGATATATTTGAAAATGCAAAATACAGAGAAGTGTGTTCCCTCCTCCAAAAGGTCTATGCAAGCAATGTGAAACTCATTGACTTCAAGGATGTTTCACCTTAAAAAAAATTTAAAAAAAAAAAAATTAAGGCTTTCTTTCCCCTCTTGAAAGCAGAAACACAGTTCACAGATGTATTCTGTAGGAATCTTAATAGACCTAGGGCAGCGCAGCGAAATCTTTGACAGCAAGTAGCATAATGAAGGAACAAATAACACAGATGAATAAATTTTTCTTCACTTGTGGCTTGGAGTTGTTTGTGGATTACAGAAAAATGTGAGACAAGTATGCTGACCTTCCTGCTTCTGAAGTTTTCGGTTTGGCGTTCTGTTTAGGTCTATAATTCTGCTTTTCCTTTCTTGTACACACACAAATCAAAGCTCACCAAAGGCAACGGCGCATAAAGTGACAGCTGTTTATTTAAATTACCCTGGTCTCATTGTATTTCCATCTCTCCCTGACAGACATATGTTCAGTTGGTGCAGCAGAAATAGCTGCACATATTGTTTGCCATCCTGCAGTGACTGGGGACTGGACAATACCAGTTGCAGAGACAGTTGCATTAGATTTGAGATCTATTTCACAAGTGTTGCTCTTTTAATCAGTGCAGTGGCACATATGTTTGTGTAAACATTTTGACTATTTTGCATGAGGAGACACAATTAATTGATCACAATAACATCAACAGAATGAGTAGCCTCAAGTATGTGACAGGTTAAAACTGGCCTGAGTTTGCTACAGGTACAGCTTGCAGGACACATGAAGGCAGAATGATTTGTCTCCGTGTAGAATTTTAACGTGCATTTAATGTGAAAAGGGTAATAAAAGTTTATCATCTTTTTCAGTGTGTTGAAAAACCCTTTTATAGATCTGCACCATCTTACAGGGTTCTTTTCTCAAACCAGATTTGAAAATATGAATCAACTTTTCCTGAGGGATAGTAGAGTGAATAAACTTGAAGGACACAAAGGGGAATACACAAACTACTTTTAGCCACGGAAAAGCAGCGTGGGTAGGCTTTCCACCACCTGTCACAGCAGGCATGGGGCAGGAGGAGTGACCACGAGAGGAGAAAGTGCTGAAGTTCTCAAAGCAGGCACATAGTCACTGCCCTACTTAATCCCTCCTGCTCAGTTCCCAAGTGGTGCTGTTTGTGCAACACATGCTCCCAGTTGCCACTTTCCAATTCTTAGGAGAGAGAGATTGGTTCATGCTTATAAAATAAAGTTGACAGGAACTGTGTTCCTAAAGCCTGCTGGAACAAAACACTTCTGTTTACATCCTCATCCAACTCAATATTCTACTCTCTTTCCAATATATCTGTTAAAGTCTTCTAATGTTTCTGTAATTCTCATTCTGGCTAGAACAACAAATAATGAAAACTGAAAAGCTGACTGAAGCAATGAAATTGGATATATGAAAAGGAAACTTCTTTGATTTCTCCTTGTCAGCTCTTCATGTGGAATATTTCCTTGCCATTCAAGCTTTTGCTGCCCATGGTATTGTTCTGTGTTTTGTTGGCTTGGCTTTTGCTGTTGAGGTGGTGGTGGTGGTGTTGGTTGGTTGGGGTGGTTTTGTTGGTTTTCTGGTCTGTTTGTTTGGGGGTTGTTGGTTGGTAGGTTCAGTTGGTTTTGCCTTGGGTTTGATTTTTTTTTTTTCCACATAAAGCCTCTACTTAATATTTCAAGGTGGTTGTCAGAGGTGTTTTTAGGTGATGACTTTGCTCCAGTTCTAGTGACCTTCTTAGCTGCTTTGCTATAAAGACTCCTGAATGTGGCTTCTTTCTGAAGGCATCAGAAACTAACTGGTCTGTACTCCAGACAGTTCAATATCAGGTTCTATGCTGAATATCAGTGTTATGTTTGTGATCTCTGAGGTCCCTTCCAATCTAAGCAATTCGATGACTCTGTCAATGTCTGTTGTACAGCAGCTTCTGTTAGGGACTGGGCACAGTGTTCCCTGGCATAAAGCATGGCATAACTAACAGTCCTTCCATAACAGCTAGTTTTGTAAATTACTTGTTTGAGAAATCTTCATATGTGGAGAAGATAATTGTTAGTTCTTCAGAAGAAAGTTGAGCCCCTGTTTGACAGCATGATGACTCTCACTGCTGCTCCTCGAGAGTGTGAAAGTCTTTAAGGAAATACTGGGGCATAAAAAAGACTGGAGACAAAGTTATTTCTAGTGTGTAATAAATTGTCTGCCAAATACATGTGGATAATCTGATTAATAACAATGCCACAGTCTATACATCTCTGGTATGTGTTTTCCCTTATGCTGTGGAAGCACTACAAATGTTTGGTACTAATTATTCATCAGTGCAACAATCCAGCAGCAGTCATTCACTGCTAACAGCATTTCCTTCATTTTTTGCAATTGGAAAAAAAACCTCCTCTACTCCCAAGCAATTAGATTTAATTTTCGTTTGTTCTTCTCTACTTATGGCCTAAAATCTTTCTCATTGCTGTCTAGAGAGAGTCCATGAACCCATGTAAAGGAAAGGCTTGAGGGGAGTGGAATAAGGAGTTCTGGGAAGTTTGCCCAGTAACATCAGTGCTCAGCAGTTTCTCATTTAGCTTTATAGTTTCCAATAAGAAAAGATCTTTTCTGAACAGTGAAATGAATACTGCCTATACCTGTCATTTTCCCTGCTTTGCTTTATACTCTCTTCTCCTGAATATTTATTGATTCCTATATTACCAGTTTGAGACCTTTTCATGCCTATTATGTATACCCTCTACAATTTGATTTACAAAAATCAATATACTGTAACTAAATAGATGTTTCTACTTTCTGCTTACAAAATAAAAGCAGAGGCCCTGCACAGTTAGTGAGTGCGAATGAGAAAAATATAGGAAAAGTTTCAAGTGTGTCTTAGAATAACAGAATTGTTTTCAGCTGGAAAAGGCCTCTAAGNCATATATAATTATACAATATATATATAATATACAACATATAATTGTATAATAGTTGTTAGAGCCCCTTTTCTAATCAGGAAGTTTAGCTTTCAAAGTTAGAATAGTAGGTACAACTATACTGATTATCTTGTTTCCCAAAGCTTCATTTGTAAAGAAACAATTGAATGTCAGCATTGTTGAAATACTTCTGAAGTGAAACATTTTGCTATCTTCCTTGGTATTTTTAGCACTACATGCCCGCGTGTTAGAAACTAAAATCATTCATTTGGAATGACTTTTCTCTAAATTTCCACATTTACTCCTATGTAGAGCCTGAGGGAGTTACTCTGGGTTCAGTTCTTTCGTACTTTTAACCTTGAATGACGGAAATGGAAAGCAAACTCGCCAAATCTGTGGATGACAGTGACCTGGAAGGGCCTACAAACAATTTGGAGGACAAGGTTACAATTTAAATTAACCTTCATAAATTGGAGAAATGATACGAATCACAGAGATAAGGTCCAGCAAATAGAAGTGTGGAGTACCACATCTGGCAAGGAGAAATGAAAAGCACAACTGCATCGCCAGGGAGTGTTGAGTAGGCAACGCAGAGGGTACGGCAGGATAGAGAGGAGTCGGCGAGTTGTAAACTGAACACGTCAAGAATGAATGTTGCCTTCAGCTGCATCTTTAAGAGATGGTAGTTCAGAGTCCTGCAAGTAGAGCTTTATGTAGTGGAGAAAACACAGGAGGAGGAGGCTGACAGGTCTTCCCAGAGTACTTAAATATTTTAACCAAGAGGAAAAAGAAAACTTTTGTCTCACACAGGTTTTATGATCTTTTAATTTTAGTCTAAAGTGAGTTCAGAATGTGTGTAAGGAGTCGTGCAGCTCTTCACTCTGTGCATGTCTGTTCTTCAGCAAGCCTACTGGAATGCTTACACATTTTGTTGATAATTTGATAGAACTTTACTTGTGAAACCTTCCAACAGTGTAAGCAATGGTAAAGCTCTGCCCTGAAAATTAAGTTCGGCTCAGCAAACCTCATAATAGCCCCACCCAAATCTCTTTATATTATTTGTTCTATTTAATTAATTACAGATAATGAAAATAAATTATACTGAAGAAATTACCACTCAGTTGTGACAAGCAGCTGTGCTCATTAATCAGACTTTTGCAGAGGTAAATAAATCTAATCGAGAGAAAATGAAATTTCTTGTTTACTGTAAAACCATAAGACTCCTAATTAGAAATTTAACTGAGTTTCTGATTCTAACAGGAATATAAAACTTTCAAATAGTTGAAGAATCAGCAACCACCCAGCTTACCAATATTCTAAACAAATGCTGTATCTAAGATGCCAATGATCTTTACTCAAATCAGAAACATCAGTGTGAGTTTCTGCAGACAAATTCTGACCTTTCCTGCAGCTTAAGACTTTCACTAAATCTTTCATGTACTCAAAAAGCATCAAAGGTGTATTTTAGCTGAAATTCCTTTCTAATGGCCTGACAGTACAGAACAACATGTAACTCAGGGCTTTCAGAAGAGCTCGAATGGTGGCTTTTTTGTGTTCTCTGAATCCTTAGCAGGTTAGCTTGTGAGTTATCCTGCAGCAGCCAAATCACTTTGTTCTAGAGTCTTAGCTCAGACCTTCAGTGAAGGCTTTTGGGCCCAGCGTGAGCCATATGGCAAGTGTTAATGTAAGAGATCTTTAAGTAAATTAGGTGGGAGAAAGAAAGCTGCCTAATCACAGTACTCCATGCCTTGAGATCCCCTTCAGTGTCCTTTGTCTCATCTTGAAGTGCCATTGCACACATCAAAACCTTTGTGTAGGTTGTCAGGGACCTCTGTGCACTGCTTAGTCCAATCACCTGCTTAGGCAGGGTCAGCTGGAACAGGTTGCCCAGAGCTGAGTCTGGTCATGTTTCAAACATCTTGGAGAACTGAATTTCTTGTGTTTCAGTTTGTGNTCACTGAGCACCTTCAGGAGCAGTGACTCCTTGGGCAACCTCCCTACTGTGCACCTTTCTTTACAATTTATTTTGAGGTCAAGTTAGTAAATGAACTGTTTTATATNAGCACAACTGCATCGCCAGGGAGTGTTGAGTAGGCAACGCAGAGGGTACGGCAGGATAGAGAGGAGTCGGCGAGTTGTAAACTGAACACGTCAAGAATGAATGTTGCCTTCAGCTGCATCTTTAAGAGATGGTAGTTCAGAGTCCTGCAAGTAGAGCTTTATGTAGTGGAGAAAACACAGGAGGAGGAGGCTGACAGGTCTTCCCAGAGTACTTAAATATTTTAACCAAGAGGAAAAAGAAAACTTTTGTCTCACACAGGTTTTATGATCTTTTAATTTTAGTCTAAAGTGAGTTCAGAATGTGTGTAAGGAGTCGTGCAGCTCTTCACTCTGTGCATGTCTGTTCTTCAGCAAGCCTACTGGAATGCTTACACATTTTGTTGATAATTTGATAGAACTTTACTTGTGAAACCTTCCAACAGTGTAAGCAATGGTAAAGCTCTGCCCTGAAAATTAAGTTCGGCTCAGCAAACCTCATAATAGCCCCACCCAAATCTCTTTATATTATTTGTTCTATTTAATTAATTACAGATAATGAAAATAAATTATACTGAAGAAATTACCACTCAGTTGTGACAAGCAGCTGTGCTCATTAATCAGACTTTTGCAGAGGTAAATAAATCTAATCGAGAGAAAATGAAATTTCTTGTTTACTGTAAAACCATAAGACTCCTAATTAGAAATTTAACTGAGTTTCTGATTCTAACAGGAATATAAAACTTTCAAATAGTTGAAGAATCAGCAACCACCCAGCTTACCAATATTCTAAACAAATGCTGTATCTAAGATGCCAATGATCTTTACTCAAATCAGAAACATCAGTGTGAGTTTCTGCAGACAAATTCTGACCTTTCCTGCAGCTTAAGACTTTCACTAAATCTTTCATGTACTCAAAAAGCATCAAAGGTGTATTTTAGCTGAAATTCCTTTCTAATGGCCTGACAGTACAGAACAACATGTAACTCAGGGCTTTCAGAAGAGCTCGAATGGTGGCTTTTTTGTGTTCTCTGAATCCTTAGCAGGTTAGCTTGTGAGTTATCCTGCAGCAGCCAAATCACTTTGTTCTAGAGTCTTAGCTCAGACCTTCAGTGAAGGCTTTTGGGCCCAGCGTGAGCCATATGGCAAGTGTTAATGTAAGAGATCTTTAAGTAAATTAGGTGGGAGAAAGAAAGCTGCCTAATCACAGTACTCCATGCCTTGAGATCCCCTTCAGTGTCCTTTGTCTCATCTTGAAGTGCCATTGCACACATCAAAACCTTTGTGTAGGTTGTCAGGGACCTCTGTGCACTGCTTAGTCCAATCACCTGCTTAGGCAGGGTCAGCTGGAACAGGTTGCCCAGAGCTGAGTCTGGTCATGTTTCAAACATCTTGGAGAACTGAATTTCTTGTGTTTCAGTTTGTGCCCACTGCCTCCTGTCATGGCACTGGGTACCACTGGGTCTGGCTCTGTCTTACTTCACCCATCACCTGCTTGCAAATAGCAATGACTCCGTTTGCTGGACTCGCTCCAGTCTGCCCATGTCTCACTGGGGACCCCATCATCATTCCTGACATTTCCTCAGTGCTGAGCAGAGGAGTAGGATCATCTCCCTCTACCTGCCTGCAGTGCTCTGCCTACTACAGAGCACGATGACTTTGGCAGCATGAGCACATTGCTGGCTCACAGGGGATTTGGGGTCCTCCATAACTCCCAGGTCCTTCTCTGCAATTTCACTTCCCAGCCAGGCAGCCACAGCCCATGGGGGTGAATGGGGTCATTCCTCCCCACTCTGCAGTCCCTTCAGTGAACTTCATGAGGTCCATTTCCCAAGGACTCTCTAAATTGTACCATGTCACTTTGGGCTATCAATCCCACCCCCATTTTGGATTATCTCAAAGGAAAAAACCAAAACACTATCATAGAATGGTGATTGGATCCTTTCCCTACCTCTAAGGGTCAGCTGGTCCCACACTCACATATCTACTTGCACATTTTATGTCTTCTTTCCTGTAATGTCTCCTTTCTAATGGCCATCACTGCAACAAGGAGATTATGAAACTAAATAGCTTACAGTTGGCTGATTTGAGAGCTGCATGTCAGAAAACCTTTCTTATTGCTTAGAACAGTTCTAGGGAACTGGAGATATCCACTTCAGAAACATTCTTGGTTCATGTAGAAAATTTTCTGCTCTCCGTAAGGCACTATGTGGCTCCTCTCACAACCTGGCTTTGGTGGGAGAGAAATGAAGGGAAAAGTGGTGTTTCTCACAGGGTTACTGAAAAATGAGCTTGCTAACAGGGAAATGGGAGTGAGGGAATTTGCCATGTGAGACAAATCTTTATTTTGGTGTGCATTAAGGTAGCAAATTAAATGCATATATGGCTATAAGGCAAAAAATGGAATGTTGGTGTCAGCTTTAATGTGTCTTTACTGGAAACTGGGAGAATGGGATCAATTAGCCCTTTTAAGTGTGGGGGGAAAAAGGAAAAATAAAATGCTTTTATGGATGCTGTGGTGGCTCCAAGAGCAGAATTTTAGGAGTCAGTATTTAACTGGCGTGCTTTTTAATGCTGCTTTTTTTGCTGCAGGCTCAAACTTGTAGAAGTAAACAGATTCTCATTTTTGAAGTCAATGGGCAAATTCTTCTCTCCTGCTTAAAGCAAGGAATTATGAGACTACATGCAGAGATTTGTAACTCCAGGAAACTGATTTCAACTTTTAACCACAGAATTTGTCAGATGCTATGGTTGCAAACAGCAACCTTAAGCATGGTTTTGGTCTAAAACTGCAGTGTCTCTGAAAGGATTTTGTTGAGGTTGCTTTGTTTGTTTTGTTTTAAGGAACTGCCTCATGGCTGTAACTTTTTGAAGGTCCTGAAAGTTGCAAAGATGATTATTTAAAAGAGAATTTGATATTTTATTATGGAATTATTTACCAATGTGATGCAGTGTGAAATGTGGCAATTCAATTATAGTGGTAATTTTAATTAGATTAAGCACTATCTTCAGCCTGGCATCTATTACATCTCCTAGTGACTCAGTGCTTTACACAGAATCACAGAGTGGGCTGGGTTGCAACGGACCTCCAAAGTCCATCTAGTCCAAGCCCCTCTGCAGTAAACAGGGGAATCCTCAACTGGATCAGGCTGCCCAGAGCCCTGTAGAGGTTACAAAGATGGGCTCAATAATGTGTGCTGCTGTCTAGAGCTGTACTGGCAGCAGGGAGAGTTTCAGGTTTAACCAACGAGTTTGGTTTCTGTGACTTTAGCTATCGCCTTATTTTCACTCAGTGGCTTGGGCTCCTCCTAGGAGGTAGCCTGGGTTCTTACCCTAACCAGACATGTATGCACATCCAGATACACCCAGCCCCAGAGGTTCTCTGTGTGTTCACAAGTGTGGCCAGCAGATCTAGAGAGGTTCTCCTCCTCCTTCTCTGCTCTGCTGAGACCATGTCTGCAATGTTGTGTCCAGTTTTGGGCTTCCCAGTTATGGAGACAGGAGGAGAGAGTCCAGTGGAGACCTGTCAGGATGATTGAGGGACTTAAACATCTGTGCTGTAAAGAAAGGCTGAGAGACCTAGGGCTGGTTAGTCTGGAGGACAGAAGGCTGAGATGAGATCTTCTCAGTGTCTATAAATATCTGAGGTGGGATCAAGACAAAGGTGCCAGGCCCTTCTGAGTGGTGCCCAGTGACAGGACAAGCAACAACAGGTACAAGTTGGAATGCAGGGCGTCCCAGTATCTGGAGGACAGAGCCAGGCTCTGCTCAGTGATGTCTGGTGATAGGACAAGGGACCACAGCTGCCAGCTGGAGCAGAGGAAAGTCCTTGTGAACAGAAGTTAAAACTCTTTCACTGTGAGGGTGCTGGAACCCCAGAGCAGGCTGCCCAGAAAGGTTGTGGAGTCTCCTTCTCTGCAGACATTCCAAACCCACCTGCATATGTTCCTGTGTGACCTGCCCTGGGTGACCCTGCTTTGGCAGGGGGTTGGACTGGATGATCACCACAGCTCTCTTCCAACCCTTAACATCCTCTGATTCCTGCAGTGCCCTTACTCCAGAAGCTTCTGATTGTTGGACACTGTTGTTTTGAAAGCAAAGTATTGCAGACTTAAGGCAGCTGTTAGGGTAAAGCTGTATGAAAGGTGGGCGAATGCTTTCTAACAAAGCATAGAGCCTTCTCCTAGTATATTATGAGCAAACAAATAACACATTTCATCATCTATAATACTGATCTGTTTGGGAGATATGTCAGCATTTTGTGACATCCATTTAACACATATCTGTCATGAGTTGGTACACATTACAGATGCTTCCACCTGAATGAATGCAGATAAAACTAGCTGCTCTTTTTGCTATTATTACTGCTCTTATACCAATTTTTCCTGAAGGGATTTTTTTTTTTCTTGAGGGTGTTAACCCCTACCTTAGTGTGTATGTAAACATCTGTCCCTGCTTTTCTTTGCCCAGCAGCTCTCTTGTGCTGCACAAACAGGCAGGACAGAAGCAGCAGGGCTGTCCCAGCCACATTTTGCTATTCTGTCCTCTCAGTCTGTGGGCTCAGCCGAGGGACTCAATGGTTGTGCAGAGTGTTTGGCTGTTCATGTCACCTGTGAAGGTGATGTGGTGAATGGCAGCAGTGGTGTAAGATGCTAATGGGCCCAAGTCTCTTTTCAGAACAGATGTCTGGAAGCCTCCTGTTCACCCTACAGAGAAGCAAATCTGGGGCACTCAGTAGTGTCTAGAAGAGGGAATTACAAACTCTCCTGAAATTACTACACTGCCAGCTGTCTTACAGCCTGAACCACACTGACTAATACCTTGGTGGGGAGGAAAAGAGAAAGTTTTATTGACACTTTTAAAGGAATGCAAGCTTAATTCTCTATTGACGATTTCAGAAGGTCACAGCCAGAACAAATCTTGCTGGTGTGCAGATGCAGTTAATTTGTGTGCATTGTGTCTGTTCACTTCCACTCAGTGCTCTTTCTGCTTTTGCTGTGCTTAATGCCCAAACAAATGTGGACTCTCAAGAACAGCTGCAGCCTACATAGGTCATAATTACATCACCTGCTACCATTCTGTGTATCTGTTCTCTGCGGCTGGGTCCAGTCCTCCTTTGATGTTACAGCAAACCTTCAATTTGTATAGAATCATAGAATGGTTTGGGTTGGAAAGGATCATCTAGTTCCAACCTCCCTGCCGTAGGCAGGGACACCTCCTACTAGACCAGCTTGCCCTATGCCCCATCCAACCTGACTTTCAACACTTCCAGGCTTGAAGCCTCCACAACTTCTCTGGGCAACCTGTTCCAGCGCCTCACCACCCTCACGGGGAAGAGTTTCTTGCTAATGTCCAATCTAAGTCAATCTTCTTCCAGGCTGAAGCCATCTGAAGCATTGTTCTTAGGTTTTAATCACTGTTGTAGTTCTATGGTTATATTCTATCTTACAGATAAACTGAATTCCTAGTTAGTGGTTTAAAGAATTACTTACAACATTTCTATGTAAGTGTACAACTCTTTGGCTGATATTAATAAGATGTGTGGAAAATAAGAGTATTTGGTAATGTACCTGCTATGCAAAAACCTGCAGCAGCTACTTCTGCTGTATTCTGAGTCAGCTCAAAGCACTTGGGGCTCTGTAGTAATTCTTATTGAAATAACACAAGATCAAAGACTATTGGAGCCAAAATATTTACTTGTGGAAGCATATCTCTGTGTGAAAATTTCTACAGGCTTGAAACCTATAGTAGAGAAACTTTTAAACTCAAAAAGAAACTTTCAAGAAATATTTATTTTCATAGTCTTTTGTCTTCTGCATAAAGTTTGTGATCTGCTAATGCAGCAAAAATGAAATTAGAGCTAGCACTTAACTGTGATTTCACCTGCCTGCCATTGAAAAAGATAAAATTTCAAGTGATTTTAGCCCTAAACAGTCAATTACCCAAGCACAGCTAATAAGACTTAAAATAAGGGCTATTGAATTAGCATAATGCAGTTTGGCACACATTGGCTTGTGTATTGAATGATATGCTTTGTAAATGAACTTATCCTTTACATTAATTGGTACTAATGACTGCAGATCTGTTTAATATTAATGCCGTAATCTGTATATCAGTGACTAGAATTGCACATTAAATTTAGAATGTCAGTCCCATATTCAGTTCAGAAATTCAGCTGATAATGTAATTTATAGTTTATATTATCACTAGAGTGCCACAACGTGCAAAAGGGTTGGGTATTTACTATTCAATATATTCATCACCCACCCGGGTGAGGGCACAGAGGCCACTGTCAGCAAGTCTGCTGACTACACAAAGCTGGGAGGAGTGGCTCAGAGCCCCTCAGCCTGTGCTGCCATTCAGAGACACCTGGACAGGCTGCAGAGTTGGGTTGGGAGAAACTGAACGAAACATGAGGACAAGGGTAGAACCTGGCATCTGGGAAAGAACAACCCCATGGACCAGGAGAGACTGGGGACTGACCTGGTGGAGAGCAATTCTGGGGACAAGAACCTGGGGGTCCTGGGGCCCATGAGCCAGCAATGTGCTTTTGTTGCCAAGAAGGCCAAGGGCATCCTAGGGTGGATTAGAAGGGCTGTGGTGAGTAGATTAAGAGAGGTTCTCGTCCCACTCTTCTCTGCCCTGGTGAGGCCACATCTGGAATACTGACAGAAATAAACATTTTGACACTCAGTTTTGCTGAGTCTCAACCCAAGCAGACAATGCTTCTAAGGCAGCTGTAAAGTGTGGCATGCAATGCTCAGAAATATGAAAACAACAGTTTGGGTAATCACATTGTGTGCCCTGCATTCTAATCTCTCATTTTTTCACTTCCATCCAAAACCTCGTACATAAACTCTGAAACTTAACTGAGAGAGGCCATAAAATAATGGTGATAAATTCACATTTACTACACCATTGCAAAGGCATTAAATCATGATACTTAAACTTGGGGACAATCAATAAACATCCATGAAAAATTGGTTTTCCTTATAAAGCATCTTTGAAATAGCCAGGAAATTTCAGCGGCGTCTTGAAAGTTCTCAGTATTTTTCAGACTAGACTCAGAGGTAATATTTCTTAATTGCTGGTGTCGTGTGTGCTCAGTACTTCTGAGTGTCTGCCCAGGATTTATTTTGCATTAGTTGTAAATATATATACACAGAGGGGAAAAAAACCAGCCTTAGTGTGTGTTTTATATTGCAGGTATCATTGTGAAAGTGTTTTAGGTATTTAAGATGTAGGAATCCCTTTTTCACTGGCTTCTTTCTGTGGACTTTTTGTTGTTGGTTTGTTTTGTTTGGTTTTGTTTCTCTCAGAATTTAAAAAAAAAAAACCCAAAGTAAAACAAACCTTAACCTGAAACAAACAAGCAAGCAAAACTTCAAAGGCACAGTTTACAAAGAACTTTCTTGGTATCACCCTTACTCTGAATGAAGGCAGAATAGAGTTCAGAAGATTGGCTGCTCTACTCTTCAGTGGGATTTTTGTGCTCTGACCAAATGCCATCTTGGTTTTCTTTATAACAGGAACCTGGACCCATGCTTGCAGATTGCAACTCTGAAGCAAGGAGAGCGTCAACCTTTTCAAGTGTGGCAAGAGCTAAGGAATAATGTAAGTTGTAAGTGTGATATGAGGCAGAAAATCAGATTTGTCCTATGGTTATAATTGTGGTGTAAGTGAGCATCTGCCTGTAATTAAGCAGCAGCAGACATTACAAAGGAGTCTATCTGCACCTTCAGCCCAAGGCTGGTTAGCTTCTTGCAGAAGTTAATATCATCCTGATGTAGGTGAGGCATACATCAGAGTGGTATCTGCCAGGGAAACCTGGGGGAGTAGTAGGCTTGTTGAAGCAAGGGCTGAGTGTATTTGTCACCTTAGTCTCTGCTTCTTTTTAACCTCTGAAATATTTCTTATTCTAACGCCACCTGAATGGCATTGCAGTTGGCATGCCACATATGTCAAATATTGGCATGAGACTCGAAGTAATTGCTAATAAATCTAACTGAACACTGCATCAAAATGCTCCAACAATGCCTGTAGCTCTTCCTAGAAACCTTTCTGTACCGAGTCTGTGTTTGGGAAGTATGCATGGGCCATGGCCTGATCCCAAACCGAGCCTCATACTCTGGTGGTTTTCAACTTAGCAGTCAATAAACTACTTACAAAAGCCTTCAAAAGGTGATTAGCAAAAAGTTAATAAATACAATTTAACACTGCAAGCATATGAAAATTTCAGAGGTGTCAGCACCCCTGTTAAGCTCAAGGAGTACATAACTCAGCGTGATGTGTAAACCCTGGTTTCACTTAGACAACCGCACAGGGATTTAAATGAACCTGTCCTTGGCAAGCATCCAAACCCAAGCCAAAAGTCTGCAGTTCCCTCTTTGGCTTGGTCTAAAATAGCCCAGCACATCTTAACCTTCTGGATCAGCCAACTGATTTATCACACTTTTTTCAAGCCATAGCAACAGGGTATTAAAAATCTGAAGGCAGTGCTGTGCTGCTGGTGGCAAGCCTAAGAACCAAGCAAGCTCAGACACAGAGCTGCAGTGGGTCAGGCTGCTACACAGAGCCTCACTTCAGATTACCTTTTCTGATTAAACTGTATTTAGGCTAAATCAGTGCTCTGTTAGGTGATGTGTCTGACCTAAGGAATGGATCAGAGGCACATTTCCAATAGTTACTGCTATTGCTGGAAACTTTGGGCATTTTTCTTGCCTCTCTCCTCCTAGGAACTTATATTATATGATTTTTTTTCTTTGGAAAACACAGGGGCTCTGCTGCCTGTATTTCTACACAGACTATTAGATTTTGTTGTCTTCCATACAGCTGTTCAGGTATCTGCTTTGATCATATAAAGATTGTTTATCTTTTTACCATACTTGGGAATCATTGTCCTCCTGAAGCAAACCTTGGAAATAATTTAAGGAGAGAGATCTTTTCACAGGGTGGCTGTAAGTGAGTTCATGTACATTATTGGTTTCCCAATATAAAACTGTGGCCTAAACCTAATAAAGGCAAAAGAGTGATGGCATTAGATCAGTCTAAGGGCCCATTTAATTCTCTTGTTCCTGACAGTGGCCAAAAGTGGATGTCAAGGGACATGTAAGAATTTGTGGAGCAGAGACTTCCTGAGCCAGAGGCAGTTTTGGTTTATATAGTAACTCTCAGTGGACTTCCCTCCCATTCACAGACTCCAGGTTAAAGACCAGAGAGGTTAATGTTTTGTGTCCATGGTGTCTGTGACAAGGCAGTCCACAGCTGAGCTATACATCATGGGAAATGCTGGTGCTCAGGATTTGCCATCTACTAGCGTCTGGAGTCGTGACGAGCAATCAGCCCTGGCTCCTTCTCTGCAAGTCAGTTTGAATATTATATGGATATAGGGATTAGTAGAGAGGGGTATAGGATAGCAAATTCTGGTGCTTCCCCAGATCTTATCTTTAATCATTACACAGCTCTTGCACTAAGCTATTCCTAGTATTCTTTTTATACCACGAGGAATTCCATTCATGGGTAACTGTCATCTTTTTTTCTAATAGAAATGTCTCCAGCTTGATCCCTCCATACAACTTCACTGCTTTGCAATGTGTGTCTGTGTGTGTGTGTGTGTATATAGATATATATATATGGTTGTATGTATAGATACATGGCAAAGGTACATTTAAAAAAAAATATTTGTTCTTGCAAACTGATCCATAATTAGTAGGCTGAAAGGTAAACATGCATAGCCAGCTATAAATTAGGATTAATTACACTTAATGTAATCACAGACTGTGCTCTTTATGCAGAATTATGGTATTTCACCATTCTTTGTCTGCTTAAAAACAAAAAACAGGCTCAAAAAACTACACAATCACAAAATCCCAATGATGGTTATGAAACTTTTATTTACCACTGCTAAGTAAAACGTGCATTGTCTGCAGACATTTCAGTGGAGGTCTTCACAAACTGTAGTTACTAATTGTGAGGCATAATTAGGTTGTTATGCTGGCTGAGAAGACACCAGATGTTTCTATCAAAACCAGAAAAGATGATCATTGTAAGAGCTAGAAAGTAGTAAAACACATTTGTCAGTAATAGAGCTGTAGCTGCAGAGGTGTTTTCCCCCACATTAATAGGCAGCAAGTAGTGTTTAAGGCCTGTGCATCTTCTCTCAAGGTAGCTAATCCGCTGATCTGTGAAGCTTGCATGTGAAAAGAGAAGAAAGTGGAATTAGCAAGAGCACATTTCCTCCTGTCATTTCAGAATAATATCCTACTCTCTCTCCAGGCAGCAGCAGGGCTGATGCATCTTCTCTCAGTAAGAGAGCACCTGGTTATTTTTCACCTCAGTTCTGAAAGTTTGTTGACCTTGTTTCCTATCTCTCATGGCAGAAGCTACTGATCATGACTGCTGCTGCTTTCCTAGAGTCACAAACTGTGTCTGTTATCTCTCCTTTGATCTTTTTGTACAAAGCTAGTCAGATAATTGATCTTTTTGCCTTGATGAGCTGAAGGAAACTAACAATGAAGCATAAACTAGAAAGAATATTTTGCAGCAACATGAAATATTTGCAGCACAAGAGCTTTTCAGGACCATAGATTTTTAAAGCACCTTAAATGTGAGTTATTTCTTATGGTCAGTGTTGTGGTTTGAAATGAAAATTGAATCTGTGAACAAAACCCATGGAGGCTTATAATGACACATTGAAGTGTATACTTATATATAAACAAGTGTTGACAAAATTGACTTAATTTTGGCATAATGGTTATGCCCAAAACTGTGCACTTAGCTAATTTGCCATTTCATCAAAACTGTGCCACTCCCCTGCTTTTTTTGTGTGTTGCATTAGAGGCTTCTATGGAGCCCAGATTTTTAGTATTCAAACTTGTCTCTCTTTGCAGCATTTAAAATTAGCATCTGAGACAGTCTCCTAGAGACTGAGATGTGAATTTGATGTTAAATTTTCTGTGCTAACCCTCCCTGAGTGTGAGTGAACCTGTAGCCAGGCTGAAACAAAGGGAATTTCACCATTCCTGTTAATGGGGTCAGGAATACATCATGTGCACTTAGCACTGGGAGAAGTAGAAAGGAAGTCCTTGAGGACATACTTCATGACTACACCTGAAGCAGATGTCTAATTTTCTCCTTATTGTGTTGTTTTCATGTTATTAACTGATCCACTCAAAAGAACCTGGCCTCTTGCCCTGAATTTCTTGTCAGCAGACTTTCAAGCTTTTGTGTTTTATCTGGCAAACCTAAATCTTTATTGATTTTTTTTTTTTTATTTAATCACATTTCCCAGAGAAAGCATGGAGAATAAGCCACTAGACCAGCACTTAGGAAATTTCAGCTTAAGCCCCTTTTTCACCAGTCTTTCCCTAAGTCATTTAGGCTTCAGTAGCTCCATTACTCCAATGGAATAAGATAACACCTTGCAGTTTTACAGGATGCTTGTAAGGGTAATTTCATTAAAGATTATGAAACTGATACTCGAATCAAAACCCATCTGAGCACAATATCCCATCATGCCAAATTGGTGGGAAAAGGACACCAGTTTTTTTCCATGCTGATTTCAGAGTGCCTTGTTAACTAACTGAAATAAAACTCCTCCAAACAAAGACAGCTCCTAGGCTGCTTGGCACAGTTCTTGTCTATCCTGCAAAGCAAATTCGGTGGGTTTGTGGCCAAGACCTTGGACATGGCAAGACCCAAACCTTGTTGAACACCATGGCTTCGTAAACAGAACATTAGAACAAAGGTGTGGTCGTGAATATTTTGACCTCACTGTCAGTTTGACTCTTTATCTATCATCTCTTAATGTTGCATTGCATCCCCAATCTCTCATGTGTTTTGAGGAGCCCTTTTACCAGTGGAATGAAGACATATAGAGTGGGTTTTATCTCTTTACATCTTATACTCCAAATTTAGTGCTAACTTCTGTGTTCTAGTCTCATTCTTTGGGCAAAACAAGTGATTAAAAAAAAGCCACCAACCACAAAGCAACAAAAAAGCAAACAACCAACCCCAAAATGAAACATCTAAATGATGTGCTTTCAGACTTCCCTGGGGTCACTTTGCATCTTACCCAGAGAGCCACATTTGATAGACTCTTAACTCTAATCAAGAGCTTATAGCAGATGTAAATACCAGTTGCATCATAATTTATAAACCTCCTGGAATTTATAATCATATTAAGATACTGTTTTCTTTCTTTTATTTTGAATTAAGCCACTATTTATCCTCAGTCCCTGCTTAATTTTTTTTTTTTTCATTCTAAGCATAACAGCTACCAGATATGCCAGACAGAAAAGAAATAAATAAAATATGGGGGAAAAGGACATATGCTGCCTTCAGCAAGAGGGGTATTACAAACTAAAATGCCCCTATTATAATTGAAGTCATTAAGCCATGACAAATTTATGAACACTGTGCAATCAACTTGGAACTGAAATACAAAAGAAATTTAAAATAACAGCAACAACAGAAAAGGGCAACACTTTCTGTTAACAGCAATAAATGGGCTTTAAACTTAGCCTGCTTTTTGAATACCAAGAGAAAGACAAAACCCAACGAATTTTCAGTACAGCCTCATGTGATGGTTATCAGCTATACAGGCCCTGGAAAACTCTCGGCACAGCCCTCTGTGATCCTTTAGGTTCCAGTGTCTGCCTTGCCCACGGGTCCAAGGGAAAGAGTATTTTCCTGTTTCATCCCAGTTGAACTATTTATAGAGTCCTCCATCTGGGGACGTCCCTCAGATAGCAGTGGAAAGGTCAATACCTAGTCGTCACACAGCATTAGTGAGGCTGCTAAGTACTGTGATAACGAGGCCTCTGGCTGCCCAGTGTTTAAAATGGGTCAGGGACTGGAAATGAATGGGAAGGAATTATCAAACTCTCTTAGCATATTGACAACAAGCCAGCTTATTTGCTGTTCATTAAAGCCCTGGGATATATTTAAGTTCAGTCACAGGATGAACTGCTCTGCTGTCTTGCTCATCTGATGAGCATGTCTGTTACACTCCAAAGGCAGCACAGAGCCTTCTTCCTAAATGAAACGGGGAGGGGCAAAAAATGGTATCATTAACAGAAATCCAGAATGTGCAAGGATGCCACAAACTAAGCCAGTGCTAGATGTGAGCATTTTGGCATAGAATAAATGAACAGTAGATAATGAGGTAGTTTGTTATGGAAACCACCTGTTTCCACCTTGCTTGATCTCAAGTATGGAATTTTAAGATAATTTCCTATCTCCCAGGAACACCTTTCTGTAGAGATCAATGTTTTCCAATTACAAACTAGCTGTTGATACCATATTTTAGTGCAGCTGAAATATCTGGTGGTTGTTTCTCAATAAGAATCTCTCAGAACTCAGAAAAAACCCCAGACAAACAGTTGAAAGGATGTCACATCTTCATTACTTCTATTCTTTTTTCCTTCTTGAAGCTATTATCCCTCCATGAGTGTAAATGCAGGGCTTAAACGTTAAGAAATTCTACCCCACTCAGGTTTGTGCAATTTAATCTTTGGTTTTATTTTTTTTCTATTTCACTACAAAGTTTTATAATTTACATTCTATAGATGTTACCTCACATTCCAGTTGTGCTTGTTTTAATTCATCGTTCAGACAAATGAAGTTATTCTCCTTGAAAGATTTGTGTCCTTACTGATTATTTGATTAGAGGACCAGTGCATTAAAGATGAATGTTGGAAGAAGGAAAAGTATTTCTTACTGGCTGGCTTGCTTAGGTAAATTTAAGAAAATTTTCCAACCAGATAAATAATGCATTACAATTACCTTACAAAGGCATAAATATGAAGTCTGCTAAAAGAGCCCAAGGCAAGCTCTTACAGAGTGGGCATCAGCAGGGCCATGCTCTTCTGCCCTGAAAGTGCATAATGCAGCTTGGCTTCAGCTGCCACGGGTGGATTTCATTTTGTGTGCCTCCTGCCCTCTCTGTAGCTCTCTCTGTCCTGGCTCCTCTACTTGGAGGTTTTCTCAGCAGACACTACAAAATTTCCCTCAGTTCCAAGTACTTTTTGTATGGCCACAATGAACTTAAATGGGAGCTGTTTAGGTATGGAAAGACAGAAGAGACTTGCAGGCTCTTGTTTTAGCTTTTTGAAGACAAATATGGAGAAACTGAGAATAAAAAAGGTGGAGAAAATAATCCCTTCAGTTGTCTGGGTGTGGGAAGCACAAACAAACAGATGATGTTGATGGTCTGGTATGCACCCAAAGCTCTCAGCTTGTTTTCCTTGTGGGGACAGAGGTAGGAGGGCAGTTCCACCCGAGCTAGCTCTCAAGAAGGGCTCTGGGAAGGGCCACTACCAGCTGCTCACTGGCTCTTTTTCACCACTTCAGAGCTGGCTGGACCATCAGGCTGTACAAGGTCATTCGAAGGTGCCTGGCTTAGCCAGTTAGGGAAAGTAGAGTCTAGGGCACGGTGCGGTGCTTTGCAGGTGGTGTGGGATAGCTCATGGACAGCTTTGCTCTTTCCTTAGGTTAAAAGTCTGTGTGTCTGGGTTTAAGAACCTTTGAGCTGCTCAGTGTTAAGTCAGTTGATTTAAACAATCCCCACAAGGTGTCTCAAACGTAGTTCCTGAAACTTCAGTGTACAGCCTCACTGCACAGCCTGTGACAGATTCTGTGGAAGATATTTGATGTGACATGCGGGAGGTCACCTGTGCAGATTCAGAACTTTTAGCATAGTTCATGTTTTTCAACAAACAGCACTTTTTCAGCAACTGAAGAACTGCTTCCTAAGATCCACTCTAACCCTGCTCTCCCTCGCTTCACACCACTGCCCCTTGCCAGACACCCTTCTGAGAAGTTTCTCTCCAGCCTTTCTGTAGGATCCCTTCGGGTATTGGAAGACAGCTGCAGAGGCCCCCTGGACTCTTTAGGCTGAACAGCCCAGCTCACTGTTGAGCAATGAAGAGAAGAACAAGTGGCTGTGGGCCAGGGTGAAAGGAAGGGCAGGGGACACTACAGGGGGGCCTGCTGAGGGACCAGTTCGAACCATTCGTAGCCACACATTCCCTGTGTGATCTTTATGAACACATAGCTGTGTGTTTATTTGGAGCAGAGAAGTGTCATCTAGCTTATGTTGCACACAAACATCTAAATATTATAGTCTACACTTGTCACGTGTGATTTTAACATGCTCTTCATTCATGATTATAAACTGTTAATTAGGTATATATTGTTAGAAGGAGCTGCGGTAAAAAATTGGAGTATGCAGAGCTGATGCTTTGAGTTCTGGTCTCGAGCTGCTTCCAGGCAGAAATGTCATTTTTGCCAAAGTGAAATGGAAGCTGTTGGTGGATGCAGAGAAGCAAGTTGCTTTGCTTTTGCAAACCTTATCAGCTGTTATTGGCAATTAGCTTACAGAGGATGTTTTTAAATGCCTAAGCAGCAAGGTGATCTATTGTGTGTTAACAAAAGGGATATTTTCAACAAATGTAGGTCACTTTTGAACAAAATTAGCATTCAACGAAATATTCCTGTTGTAACAGCTCGACTTCAGGAAGCCAAGGCTAACGGCTTTGAAACGTGGTAAGATGCTGCCCTCTTCTGCTTGTTCCAAACTCAGGTTTCTTAACTGTTCTCAGCGCCTCTGAGCAATCTTCACCCTCTGGTAGACTCTGGGTTAGAACTTCTGTTTTAATTTGCAAGGACGCTTGAAGTTGTTAACATTTTATATGGCAAAAGCACTTAAGATATTTTATCAGAAGTGTCCAGACATATTTCATGCATTCTTTTAACTACAGTAAATAAAGCAAAAAAATCCAGCTTCTAAACCCTTACAAATGGAATATGGGGGAATTAGAGGACACAGTTAGACTTTATCTGTGTAAGGACACTCATGTCTTTGTCTGATAATTAATTCACCAACTACCCATTGAGTTCTCTATAAATGGTAGTTTCTCTAGGTGCAGACATAGTGCTGTCATTCATATCATTCATAGTAGCAGAGTGAGGTTTTGGGCATAATTTTTTTTTTTATTATTTATTTTTTAAATAGAGCTACTTTCCTTTTCATAGCAGAAATAATAGCTTTATGGCTTATTACTGCCCTTTAGTGAGAGGACATCCTTAACAGTTATGTGTTTGTGTTCGTGCATTTTGTTCAACTCTCCTGTGGACAGTATAACAGACTGAAAATTTTGGGAATGAAGGTGAGAGAAGTAGTGAAATAAATTAGCTTGTCACCCCGGTTTTGCTTTGGGGATTAGAACCTGTAAACCATTCTGCAGTTCTGATATGGTTCTAATTAAGATCTCTGCTGACTATGATGTGGTGGACATGGAAGTACAACACGTTGTGAAAGTGCATTTTGATGCATTTCAGTTATCAGAAACACCTTTTTTTTTTTTTTTTTTTTTTTTTAAGGCAAATGTCTTTAGAACAGATCTCAAAATGAAGTTCTGACATTGGCAAGACTATTTTGCTGCCTACTTCCAGAGATGCTTTGCATTGCAATAATGAGAATGCTTTCCCAGGAGACACAGGCTCTGTTTGTATTGCGTTACACTTTGCTTTGTTTTTATTGCATTATACTTTTGCTTTTGCTTATCAAATCACGTTGTTTTCATCTTAACTGTATATCTAACTAAGCTTAGGAGAAAGCAGCTGCTGCAGAAAATAATCAAATTGTTTAAATTGATCTTTAAATCTAACACCAAGTTTCCTTCTCCAATAGTTGCAGGCAAAGAGTTATGATCCACGATGCAGTCAGTGTGGCTTTTTGTAAACAAAGTCTTTTCATATATTCTGTGACATTTCTGTAATGAATCACCAGGCATGAAAAATGTACATTGTCATAGGCTAACGCTGGGAGAAGCCTGGGAAGTAATAGGTTTTTATTGTGATTGCCACAAAATGGAGCTGGTTAAAGATGATTCTGTGACTTAATATATATGCTGACAAGTACATATGTTATCGTATGTCATTTCCAGGATGTTGATTCATTAACCTGTGGAACATCTATGGGAAGTATGATACTTAGGCTTGATAGAAATTTAGTTATGTAGTGAGTACATCTGTCACAGTTTTCAACTTTACTTAAAAGCTGATGCAACCTCAATTTTAAATCAAGGATTCCTGTCCAGGCTACCAAAAGCATTTTGGCAGCTGCAGCTGCCAGCACTAAATTACCAGCAGGAATGAGAGAAGTGGTAAAGGACAGGTGCTTCCAGTGATGGAATTCATCTTTTGTGAAAGAATGAAAATTCTTCACAACTTGTTTGCTCAGTACTGAAATGTTGACTTTTCATACCTGTGACTGATTTGGGGGTGCCGTGTTTGGTATTCTAATAAATTGGTTTTAAATGATCAGTTTGCAGTCAGCTTAGATGGACTTTGGTATAGTTTGGAGCTGTGAAATTGTGTTGTGCCATTAACGAAAGCTGGCTGTTATTGCTGTTCTTATCTCCACAAGAGAAGAAATGCTTCACCTCTGGAAATCACAGGCCAAGGTAGAGATTGGCTCAGCTGATGACAGGCTGGAAGGAAAATGTAGTGATATTAGCAGTTAGGAGTCTTAGTTGCTAATTGCTGCTAAGTTAGCCTGAATTGCCCCCAATATAGAATCATAGAACGTGTGAGAAGATATTAGCTCTGCTCAAAGTGAATTGTGGATAATGCACAGAATAAATACTCTCAAGAAGTAATTTAAGGAGTGGATGCTGAAACTGCTCAGACTGTGAATTCAGTGAATTAAACTGGTTGATAGTGTTTATAGTGGCACTTAGAATCACCACTGAAAACAAGACATTGCTCTGGCATTAAGATAATAGAAAGAAACCATCTCACCTGGCTGGTTTCTTGTCAATGATGCTCATAGCGGTGAGGGTTTGGTTTCTGGAACAGAATTCAGGGATGAAATGTTTAATCAAAGTCAGTCACCAGTACTTTGAATGATTATGCTGTCTTCAAGTGTCTGTTGGGACATGGTTGTCTTTTTAAGCTCTCTGAGGGAAGTAAATAAATTGTAGCAGTATGCTTTATGCCTGTGGCTACAGCACACTACAAAAACTCAAGAGATGTTTCAGGACTTAACCACAGAGAACATGCAGCACTTGCCAGAGCCGTGCTGATAGTCTGCCAGCAAATGGGCACCCCCAAAATATATTGGAGAGAGGAAGAAAGGGCTAATAGTTCTGAGCCATGAAAACCACAGTAGTTCTAATAATCATATTGAGCTTTAATATCTCTGGGACTTTATCTCATCTAGTGGATTTTTTATTGCTATCTTAGGTTATTTTCACTAGGGTCAAATCCATCACTGTATATTTACTATGCAAAGCAGAAAAATTGCTTACCTGGGTAAAACTTAAGAGAAGTGAAAATATTTGCAAATAAGAAAAGATTGTTTGTTTTCTTCTAAGTCAATTTAAAGGGTTAGCTATCCCAGGAGCAGCAGTAATTTTCCTTGGGCTCCTTAGTTTAGAATAAAGAAACAAATATATGAAAATTATGCAGGAGAGAGAAAAACAAAGCCAAACCATGGGGTATTTTTCCTTCATGCTGCTAGCTAAATTCATTATTAAATCCTGCTTGATCTTGTTGGATTGGTTGTTTGAGGTGCAACAGGTAGGTTTCAGCCTACAACAAGGAGATGAGCATGGGTGTAAAACCGGACATTGCAAAGTTATGGGTGTCTAGAAAAAGGTGAAAGGAAAAGCAAACAAACAAGCAAACAAAAAACAACAAACAAACACAAAACCAAAAACAAACAAAACCAAATAACTTTAAAAAATACCCAAAAAAACCCAACAAACCAAAACCAACCAACCACAGCAGCAAGCATCAAGTTCAAGCCAAATAAAGGGAAATCACAGAACCACAGAACTTTAGAGGCCAGAAGGGACCTCCAAAGATCATCAAGTCCAACCTCCCTGCCCAGGCAGGATCTTCGAGGGTAGTTTGCTCAGGAACTCATCCAGGCAGGTTTTGAAAGTCTCCAGAGAAGGAGACTGCACAACCTCTCTGAGCAGCCTGTTTGAGTGCTCCATCACCCTCACTGTAAAGAGGTTTCTTCTCAACCAGTCTGTGCACAAGGCATTAATGAAACCACAGAACTGCTTCTTAATTTTAAAGTTCAAATGACTTTTGCACCACTCTCTGTTTTATACTGAGGCAAAGTATTTATTAAAGCCAAGGAAGTGACTGCATAGGAAAACAAGTTTCATCAGACAAAGAGGAACAGGTTGCCCAGGGAGGTTGTGGCTGCTCCCTCCCTGGAGGTGTTCAAGGCCAGGTTGGACGAGGCCTTGAGTGACCTGTGCTAGTGGGAGATGTCCCTGCCTATGGCAGGGGGTTGGAACTAGATGATCCTTGAGGTCCCTTCCAACCTTACCATTCTACGATTTCAGAGCATGAAGGGCTGCTAAGACCAAAGTAGAACACAGTTGCAGAGAAGAGTGTTGTCTGTTCAAAGCTGTACATACAAAGCTGCAGTAGTTATATCTCCATGTGTGAACAGTCCTATTTCAAATAAATGCAAATCACATCTTTGCAATTTCCATAGAATCAAACAGGTTGGAAGAGACCTCCAAGCTCACCCAGCCCAACCTAGCCCCCAGCCCAACCTAGCACCCACCCCAACCTAGCACCCAGCCCTAGCCAATCAACCAGACCATGGCACTAAGTGCCCCATCCAGGCTTTGCTTCAACACCTCCAGGGATGGGGACTCCACCACCTCCCTGGGCAGCCCATTCCAGTGCCAATCACTCTCTCTGTCAAGAACCTCCTCCAACCATCCAGCCTAGACCTGCCCTGGCACAGCTTGAGACTGTCCCCTTGTTCTGTTGCTGGTTGCCTGGCAGAAGAGACTGATGGATCCCCACCTGGCTCCAACCTCCTTTCAGGTAGTTTTGAAGCAGCCTTTGAAGTCCACATAGAGGACAGTGACAATTTTGCTTCAAGAGTATTGGCAATGGTTTGTCGTTTAAAAGCCTGGCATTGCATAGATAGGTGAAAGAGGTTTTGAATTATAGATTTAGACAGAGATGTAATCAAGTTTACAAGCCAAAGGAGGGTAACAATCGACCTACTATGTTTTAAGGTTTAAAAAATCCCAAGCAACCACCACCACCAATTCAAAGAAGAGAGTTAAATTAAGGACACCAAGCCAGAAATGAAAACAAATACAATGATCAGCAAACAAGAGAAAACCAAACTGCTTGAATCCCCTGGCAGCACAAACAATGAAGCTATCCAAAAGCACTGCCAAATGTAGCAAGCTCTCAAACACACAAGAATCCCAACACATTCCAGTTGGAGTATATTTGTACTATCAGAGTTTTGTCAGCCTATTCCCTGTGTAATTTCTTAAAGAGGAAGCAAACCTAAATCATCAAGATTCGGATACTGTTTTACCACAAGCAGTATTTTATGTTTTAAACTTGTTTTACACCCAAGATCCTTTGAAATTTCAGATGGTCTCTAGGCATTTTATTGCTTTGTGATATCCTTCACTGAGAAGTGTCAGGTCTTTCATACCTTATGATAAATCATGCTGCTGAAATGATGTTAGAAGTATTTTCAGTATAAATACATTTTGCATTTTGCAAGTGGGGGAGAGAGCTTGATTTGTGCTCTGTAAATGTATTTTAAAGTGAGTTAAAAGATGCCAAAGAAAACAAATCAAAATATGTCATAATTTTTGATATAATAGGATGTTTATTCTGCCTGTCTTAGGTGGCAAACTGCCATAAAGCTTGCTGTTTGCAGGCATTTTCAATGCCATAAAACTGGGAAGTCACAAGTTCATTTTAGCATTTAATCTATTCCAATAAAGTTCTCACAAAGCCTATAATCAGCAAATAACCCCAAACATTAAATACTCATTTTCGTTTTGAAGGTACTTGATAATTCTGAAGGTCTGATGTTAGAGTTGAAAAGAATCACACAGAATCACAGAATGTTAGGGATTAGAAGGACCTCCAAAGATCATCCAGTTCAGCCCCCTAAGGGCAGGATCACCCAGGGCAGGTCGCACAGGAACACATCCAGCCTGACTTTGAAGGTGTCCAGAGAAGGAGACTCCACCACCTCTCTGGGCAGCCTGCTCCAGAGCTGTCAC
Source organism: Ramphastos sulfuratus (assembly GCA_013399055.1). Classification (NCBI taxonomy): domain Eukaryota; kingdom Metazoa; phylum Chordata; class Aves; order Piciformes; family Ramphastidae; genus Ramphastos; species Ramphastos sulfuratus. The sequence continues at coordinate 247,401 of WBNM01025043.1, forward strand.
CCTCACAGTGACAAGGTTTTCCCTTCCGTTCCCGTGTCACCTCCTCTGCTCCAGCTTGCTGCCACCGCTCCTTGTCCTGGCATTGGACATCCCTGAGCAGAGCCTGGCTCCATCCTCCCAATGCTGCCCTGCACGGCTTTATCAACATGAACAAGGGCAGCCTCCAGGCTCCTCTGCTCCAAGTTGAAGAGCCCCAGCTCCCTCTACCTGTCCTCAGAAGGGAAATACCAGCAAGAAAAGCTATCCGGGGGCTGAGAAGCACTTAATGTGACATAGGGTGGCATTTCCAACCCCCTCTAACACACGATGTGCTTTGCAAAAGCAGACTTCAATAGTTAGAATAAATAACCTGGGGTAAAGGGAGGAAGCAGGTAGGAAAATTGGGTGACATCATTTTCTAAAGAGTAGATTTTTGAGACTCCTTCAGTCCCAGGAAATATGGGTGCAGCAAGAGGCCTCACTGCTGCTGGGGGGCTGCTTTTTGGTTTCTTTCTGCCCTGCCTTTTAGTCTCATCCATTACATGCAGGCTTGCCTTTGCAATTTTCTCCAGTTTCAAATAGAAATTTTGACAGAACTTGGAAAATGAACACTCACAGTGAGCAAATTGGCATGAATCTGCTGCTCAGAACTGTATACATAATTACTAGCAATGTTCAAGCACTGGTTTGCAAACAGTGAGACCAAGGAAGTTAATTGAATAACAATTTAAATAACCAAGAGAGCATTGTTTATTTGATCAACTGTCATCTAAAAAGTGATTTCCCCCTTCCCACTAAATCTGTTTTTAGTGATGTTTCAAAGGTCTGGAAAAATATGGCAGAAAGGGCAGATGTAGCTCATTAGAGATGATGCAAGGATAGTGGAGCAGCTGAACCTTTGCTGTGATTATGGGTTGGCAACCTGGGAAAGGATAGGAGGCAGTGCCAGTGTCACTAGGGCTCTCTTTCCCTCCCTCACAGCCTCTGTCAGCTGAGTCTATGAGGTCTTTAACATCAAAGGCAAGTAACAATTCTCAGCACCACCTTTGCTTTCTCACTTAACCAGACAGGGAATTTCTTGAATAGTTTTTATTTATGTTGTTGATATCGATGAATAAACTGACAAAAGGTGTCAGTGTAGGTTGCCCCATCTTTCAGCAGCAGCAGTGGTGGTCTGATGTGGTGCAGGAGGACTGCAGTGATGTGTGCAGTTGTGCATTGGCTTTTTTCCAGCATTTTGTTCTAATGAATGAGCCTTTTCTTGGAAGCTCTGTCACTAAAGCTGTATGTTCAAAGCTTGGTTTGGATGATTTTTCTTCCTTTGCATTCCTCAATAGATACTGCTAAAAAGGCTTAGGAACAAAGAGAGGGTTGCAGGAAATTATCCAGGCCACCTCTTTTGCTTCTCTTCCCTCTTGTTGGAGGGTGTGAGAATACAAAGCATTATTATGTTATCTCTCTGTTCATTATGAACATATGAATAGAGCAATTTCCTTATTCACACATCTTTACAAATTGCTGGCTTGACTTCCTGTCATTTAAAACTACAAATGTGTTTAACAAAGAAAATAATAGAATCATAACAATTATTACAGGCATTAGGATAATATGAAAAACTCATTGGCTTAATTAAAGGCTGATTACTTTACAAGTAAAGGTCTAGGTTACACCAGCTACAAAGTAGAAGGAGAAGGTAACCAACAACTTCGCAACATCAATTATAATGTTAGAAAGGTAGGAAAACTGTTAGTTTTCTCTTGCATTTGATATTTACACTTTAATTTCCTTGTTGAAATATATAAATAATAAATAAAACAGGAAAAAAAAGAAAAAAAAAGACAAACCACTTTCATTATAAGCCCTGCAAAAAAACCCTGGTGCTAAGCACTTCTATAGACCCATCTAAGTCAGTAGAATTAAGTGCTCAAAAATAAAACATCTGTTTAAGTGCTTGGCTGAATTGGGCTCCAATTAAAGATTTAGGTCTGTAAGTGTAGGTATAAACTTAAGAGGTAAATGTATTATATTAGTCTTCTAGGAGCCATAAAATTAATGAAAATTTGCCTTTGACTGAGATTTTATTAGGCTGTAGTCAAATGATGACAGATCCCAGTGGCACTGTTGCTTGAGGTCATTTTCCAACACTTCTTCACCAGGGGCAATTCAGCCTAGGCAGGATCAAAGCGATCTGATAGAGCCAGCATGTCTTACAGGACACATCTGCTGAGCACTGCCTTTCTGCCTATAAAAGGTAACAGCAGGGGCATCAAGACCTCTTGGAGATGACTTTGTTTGTTTATTTGGCAGTGGAGGAGGTGTTATTAAGAGTTTGTGTTCAGTAAGAGCCTACAGGTCGGTTTGGATTAGGAACACAGGGTGCACAGGAATCTGGATTTATTTTTCCTCGTGGGTTCCATAGATGCTCACCTGTGGATGTGTTTTAGAGACAGAATGACACAAAGCCTTGGCCTGGTGCAGAAGGCTAATCCTCTGCTCTTACACTTGATGCCATAGATTATAATTCCACTACTGTTACACCTACAGAAAGAAAATCTTTTGGAGCTAAAACTTCTGGGCAGAAGGTAGTCTTCCTTTCTTTGGGTAATCTTTTCTTATAAACAATTTCATTTGAAAAAGAGAACAAAGGCTTTCAGACAAAAAAAATAATACAACAAAAACCAGAACAAGCTTTCAGATGAAGACTTCCTTTAGATCTCAAATAAAAGAGCAAACTTCAAAGATGAATAGGAGTTGAATTTAGCTGTATTAGTTATAAATGATTTAGCTTTACAAACTTTAGTAGGTCATTTAAAGAACAATATCTACCTCTGGTGTTTGTAGAAGAATCTTTAAAATGGTTTATTATTTCTGTGATTACAGACTAGTTAGAATTTAATCAATTTTTATTCTATAGCTGTAGATTGTTTAAAAGTTCCACAAGTAAGATAAAGAATTGTTGCAACTAAACAAGCTGTGTAAAATAGAGGGTTTTTTGGGACTCCATTCTGAGGTCAGAAGATAGTGAGAGTCACAAAAATGTTGTTCGTGTCTATCAGTAGAATCCCAAATGGCATCTACGGAGGGATGCTACTTCAACTAAAACCACAAGAGTGTCTTTGATCCCTGACATAAATCTGATTGTCCATTGGCATTACAAACAATATCAATATAGCCCTATTGATACCACTGAAGGAGGAACAGCAGTCTGGCTCTGGAACGCCTTATAAATGCTAAGAGTCTGTCTGAAAAGAAATTTGGTTTTTCTAAGCAGTGACAGTCTCCTTTTTCTCTGATGGCCTACCTTCTTACAGCCTTTCCACAAAGGTTTGAAGTACCTAGATAAGAAAGAGAACCCTCCCAAATCCCAGGGCAGCATTTCAGCTACTGAGGCCCAGCCTGTGCCACCAGACACAAAGGTATGATACCTTACACTAGTTCTCAGCACAGTCCTGGCCCAGAATGTCTTTGAGATGTCGGTGTGAGTTTCCCAGGCTTTACAGACAGTTGCCTGATCTCTCAGAATCACCTTTACCTGTTGCAGTTTAGGCTGTAATAATGTGTGTGCATCTTTTGTTCATTTTTTACCAAACCCATGTTTCTAAGTAGTTCCCACATGACTTGGCAGGCAGCAGAAAACCCCAAGAACTCAGCTGGTTGCTATGACTTTTTCTCTAGCAGAGATTTAGTGAGGTTGCCTATTCTAAAGCCAAAGCTCTACAGAACTAGATCCTGGGCAGGCTGGATAGATGGGCACAGTCCAGTGCCAGGAGTTTTAACAAGTCCAAGTGCCAGGTTCTGCACTTTGGCCACAACAACCCCATGCAGTATTACAGGCTGGGGACAGAGTGGCTGGAGAGCAGCCAGGCAAAGAGGGACCTGGGGGTGCTGGTGGGCAGGCATGAGCCAGCAGTGTGCCCAGGTGGGCAAGAAGGCCAACAGCATCCTTGCCTCTATCAAGAATAGNACAATTTTGCTGATCCTGGACATAAATGCATAAAATTCAGCCGATTAAAATAATCATGGAATCATAGAATATTAGGAGTTGGAAGGCAGCTCCAGACATCATAATCTTTTGGTTCCCATTTCATTTCCTGTGTATATGTAAGCAGAATTAGGGTGAGAAAGGAGGCTAATAGAAAAGGAAGGCAGAGTCCTTTTGTCTCAGCTAAATGCCCAGCATTTTTGATGCTAGGCACTCTATTGGAGCTGACTGTAAACTAGGTTTAATGCCTTGGGAAATAAAATGTGTTTAAATATTATGGTGGCAAAATCAATCTAGATTATTATGAGAAATAAAATGGCTATATTTTTGGCAATAATTATTTTTTTTAGGATTTCAGTAAAAATAAATGGGAGCATAGAAATAATAAATGAGCAAGCAGTGGTTTAATCACTTTGTAAGTTGCTAGAATGATCTTTGAATAAGGATAATTTCCCTAATTCAGCTATATCAGCTATTGTAAGGGAAATTAAAATGTCGCTGATCAAGCAATTCCAGCAGTCCTCCCATTCCCTTCCAAATATGAGATCTCCTAATTGCTCACATAGCCTTTGGAATAACACTAAACACTGGTGGACAGTCTGAAGCTATTTCATGGTCACAGGAGGCAGCAGGGGTACTGCTGCTGCTCCTGAGGACCATAAGAAGTGGGGAAGAGTGAGGGGTTATGGCTGTCACAGGGCAGGGCTTGTGAACAGTGCATGTGAAGAGAGGAGGAGTTAAAAAAGTGAAAATTTGTCCTCAGAAAATCCAAACTTTGTTTTTTTACAAGTCTGTTCCTGGAGCTTCGAGGGAACAACAACAACAACAACAAAAAGAAGTCTACTGTAATTTTGAGGAGTTACATGAGCAGTGCTAAGCCATCTGGGAAATAAACAGACCCAGAAAACACTAAGTGTGCCTGCAGCAACTGGTCACTCTGATCAAAGGCACTGGTGCAAAAAGCAAAGAGGGAAATGGGAAGAAGCAGGCACTGGCTGTTTGAAAACAGCCCTGATGGCAAAGATTTCTGCTCACCGTCCCGTGCGGCTTTCAAAATCCCTGAGACATGAAAGGGTGGATTGATAGTGATTGGTATTGGCTAGAGGGCTTTATTTAAATTGAAGAGTCCAGACACAAGGCAGATACTCTGCTGCCAGAGGTCCCCATGCACTGAGGTGCAGGAGGTGGGATGGAGGAGGAGGGCTGAGAGCCACAGAGCAGGGACTGGAGCCATCGGTCTGCACAGGGATGACAGTTGGGTCCCCAGGCCACGTTAAGTTTGAGGTTGGGAGTGATGAACTTCACCTGGTGCCTGGTGTTAGCTGGATATTTCCCTGCAAAGTTTGTTGCTGCTCCCAGAAAACTTTGTGATCTGGCTGAGATACTCTAAATCATACAGTGCTGTGCAGCCTTCCCTGAACCTTTCCTGCGTAATGTTATGAGTCATTGTTGTGAGCTAGGTCTGGTTTTTGCCAGGAAAAATCAGTTCTCTAGAGCATACCTTTAAAAAATTTACATCCAAGAAACACTCCCCTAGAAAATCCAACCCAAAACCTCAAATCTAACCACCCCAGAATAAAGCAAGCCACGTTTTGTAACATCTAGGGGAATGCTGAGAGACCTGCAAATGTCAGTGCCAGGCATTTTGTGTGTTTTGCAGGGTTCTGTTTTCACCTTTCTGTATAGATGGCCTCTTCCAACCCCATCTCTATATATATTACAGGGATCAAACAGCTGACGTTCCCTTCTTGAGAACCAGCCAGAATTCTTTCCTGTTTTTATCTCCTTACTCTTTCCAATATCTCTGTTTAAGCCAACTTATCTCTGTTTAAACCACCTTCACTTCTTCAACCTGTCATTTTTACTGTGAATATTGCAACAGTTTTGTGGGGTTTGGTTGGTTTTGTTGGTTTGGTTTTGGTTTGGTTTTTTTTTACTAGCTATGTTTTTCCATCACAGCTGTCACACTGCCTCATTTTGATAGATACCTTGACATTGCTAAGTGTCCACCCTCTTCCCTAGGCTGACATTTATGTGGAGCTGAATGCAAATTCCTATGTACTGTCCGCATCAAGGGCAAGCAGATAGGTATCTACAATCCAGGTCTCTGCTGGTGGATGGTAGCAACCAGTAGTGTTGATAGGCTGAAAACCTCCTTCTGGTCAGTGTCACTGGTGACAGGATGAATGTCAGGGAATGTTTAACACTGATGTGTAATCCTTGTGTGTAGGGAAATATTCTGTATTAGCTGGATACGTGAGCAAATCCAAGCTGACTAACCGAGTTTGCTAACTGCAAAATTGTAAGCTGAACTTTCTCAAGCCTGCTCAGGATGTTTATCTGAAGGGCCAAGGACAGAGGCCATAGCAGCTGCAGAAGAAGTAAAAACAAGGGGCACTCTGACACCAATTAGAGCATTCCAGGAGAGTTTGTATCTGGGCAGTTTGGGCCAGCTGGCTGGGGCAACAGCTTGTGCTTTAACTGATCTGACCAATTGCTTTTGTGATGGGCTGGCCTGGATGGTCTGTTGGAAGGGTATATAGATGCATGTTCAGATCCAATAAACACCTCCAGTGCAGGAGCAAGACCTAGAATCATATTGGTATCGTGTCTTGACTCCGGGGCGCTGGCTCCGACACTTGTGGGCAGGAGCATTAGAGGGGTTTGTCTCGTTAATTATTTATTGTAATTTTGTTTCAAACCTTCATGATCTTGAGCTCAGGATCTGCTTCTCTGTGGATTTGAGAAGCAATTACTTTTGTGATCAGCTAGAGGTTTCACATGCATGACAATTCAGCTCTTGCTTTTGAAAACCATGCTCCACACGTGGCACAAGATGTGTGCTTGGCAGGGAAGGAGATTGTCACCCATGTGAGAGGACAGACTGTTCAAAGGCAGCAAAATGAAGTCTAGAATCCTCTGCCGTTGTTCAGACAATGAATTCAACTGCATATAGCTCCATCATAGCCCTTATTTTTTGGTTAGAGCATTTTGTGGATGATGAATAGGAAGGTCAAGGAGGATAAGAGTCTTCCTGTGCCAATTTTTTTTCTCCTTGCAAGTGGATGTGTAAGACTGCCTTTTCTTACTTTAATGTATTGTACTTCCAAGACTTTCAAACTGATCTTAAAATCAAAATGTAGTGAAGCCCTGTATTTTCAATGCATAGAATGTTTTCATTCTCTACATTATTATGTAGAGTATCAACCACCTCAGAGTCCTCAAGAAGTGAAACTGCATGACAGAGCTTTCTGAGATGCCATTGTTCACTGCTATTATTCGTGTTTTTAATAGCTGTGACAGACAGCTTCTCTGAGAAGTGCTGTCACTGAATCAGCACTGAGGACTTCAGACTTGAAGAGAAAAGCTCAGGACAACTTGCAGTTCATCTGTACAGCCATCTGGGAGCAGAGGGGGGGTGAGGAAGATCCCTTCCTTTGCCTCCAAATGAAATTGTGTTTCATCCCATCTCTCCAAGGTAGTAATCTTGGCTGTTTCAGGAGACCTTTAAAGCTACGTTTTCTCATCAGTGCTTCTCTCTTTTCAGGAAGAATAAGGACATGGATTGTTAGATCAGGATTCTTCAGAGGATACATACATGATTTGTCTTACTCTTAAAGCAATTCATTCTCTTTTATTATAAGGGTGGTATACCTCTTCATTATACTGTTATTCTCTCTAACTCAAATATTATTAGAATAAGAATTGTGTTTATTAGCTATATACCATGGTATTAAATTAGGGCATGGTTACACTGTAGTTTGGGACTTTCTTTCCTCTGGCTTTCTTATGATAACATTTGATAAGTTTGGTTACTGAGTCAACCCAATGCTGAGCAGGGAGGTTGCTCAGCTGGGCACTCAGTCTGCAGGGGAGTGTGTGTTTTGTACTGGTTCTCAGAGCAGAGTTGTCAAGATGCCTTGAGGCACCCAGCATTGTAGATTTCAGGGATGGTAGTGCACTAACAAGAGCTTGAGAATTCATGCTACCTATCCTACAAACCCAGCTTATTTTATACTGAGAAAGCTGTTCTCTCAGGAACTTGAGTCATTCTTACATGGTTTTGTAACATCATGTGCCCTTTTTTTAAAGCCACATGAATAGAAACAAAAGGCTACAACTCAGCAGTTGATGGTGGTGGAAAACTGGCTTATTCCTACTGATAAATGCCTTAGTACTAATGGCAGAGAGCTGCCACAGATCTTACAGGCCCTGTGCAGCACTGCCAGACAGTGACTGAGTTTGCAGCACTTTGTCTTCTGAGAACTGCACCAAGCACTGTTGGATGACTGCTGCCCACCCCAGGCTGTGTCAAGAGCAGTGTGGGCATCAAGGTGAGAGAGGGGATTCTGCCCCTTCACTCCGCCCTGCTGAGACCTCACCTCCCCAGCATAAGCACACAGAGCAGGAGGAGAGAGCCCAGAGAAGGCCACAAAGGTGATCCAAGGGCTGGAGCAACTCCGCTGTGAGGACAGGCTGAGGGAGCCAGAGGTGTGCAGCCTGCAGAGGAGAAGACTCCAGGGAGACCTTAGAGCTGCCTGCCAGTGCCTGAAGCGATCCTACAGGAAGGCTGCAGAAGGACTTTTTGTAAAGGTGTCTAGAGACAGGACAAGGGAGAATGGTTTGAAGCTGAGAGAGACTCTGGAATAGGCTACCTAGGTAGGCTGTGACTGCTTCCTCCCTGGGGGTGTCAAAGGCCAGGTTGGATGAGGCTGAGCAGCTGAGTCTAGCTGAGAGGTGTCTCTGCCCACGGCAGAGGACTTGGAGTAGATGATCTCTGAGGCCCCTTCCAACCTAAGCCATTCTATGATTCTGTGATGATTGATTTTACAGTGATTCTCCTGGACAAGTAAAAATTTTATACTATACAAAGGAATGTGAACCCATTCCCCCTCCCTGTAATATTTTCATATGTTTCATCTTAGTATATCTTTCAATTTTCTGTGCCTCATGTAGCTCAGGTAAACATCCAAAGTATATGATAATAACTATGTCAGATAGTGACAAAGGCAAACATGTCAGTGCTTTTATAGAGATCAGGTTCTTGCACTGCTTCATGGGTTTTAGTCAATGGAAGAGTAAAAAAAAAAAAAAATTAATGGAATTTTTTTTAGCTATAGTTCTATAAATAATACCTTAATGGCTACAGGTGACATGCAGTCCCACATGAAAGGCTCTTTGGCTCATGTAAAATACATGGCCTAGGAGAAAAGCAATCTATGTGTTCTATGGGAGAAATGACAGGAGTCTTAATGTAAAATTCTGCTCTCACAAGGGCAAAAAAAGAACAAAAAAAAAAAAGTATTTTCTCTACCAAAGCTAAATTTTTGTGGCCCAATTTCATTTTGTGACAAGTCAAAATTGTTCCATCTATGAAACATATTGAAGGTGGCTGGGAGACAATAAAATGGCAGGTTAATGTTTGAGGGAAAATGTCATCCATATAAAACAAAGCATGCAAATGGGAACTATCACATCTGAGGCTTTAGTAAATCAAATTCATGAAAGGTAATATTGTAGAAATCCTGAATACAGATCTATATCTAGACTCTTAGCATAAAATTAAGGATTAACATGGAATAAAAGGTAACACTTACCTGATCTAACTCATTTAGGTATAGTTCACTGGAAAATACACAACAGGAGCAGTTTAAAGAAAAAAAAAGGAAAAAAGTAAAGCGAGGCTTTGCAAAAGATATTAATGACTCTGGGACTTGGAAAAGAGCATGTGTGAGTGAGGGGAACGTCCCTGAGTGGGTGCCTCACATTTCACAGGGCACAGGAAAACAATGGGTCCTTGAGCTCAAGCCTGCCAGTTCCCATCTCCATAAAGAGAATGTTCTAAGTTGCTGTATTATGCCAGGTAATATTATTGAGCCTATCCTCATAGCAGAGCTGCTTCAGCCCTTGGATCATCTGTGTGGATTCACTCCAACAGCTCCATGTCCTTCTTATGCTGGGAACACCAGAAGTGGATCAGGTATTTGAGGTGAGCTCTCACCAGAGCAGGGTAAAGGCTTCAGGGTTAATACCTACACAATGCTGACAACCACAAACTCAATGCTCACAAGACATCCTCAGCGTGTGATGGCTGAGCAAGAGTACAGTCAGCAGTCCCTGGTCTGTACTACAGGTCCATAGACTGGCCCACTAGATCTGTGTGTGTCTATAACATATATATATACACATACATATCTTTATATTTATGCCTGTGTAGGTTGGATGGTAGCTGGCTGCTGTTAAAATAGAGCAGAATCATGATAGCTTTAACATGCTGCTATGTAAAGGGGAAAGACAGTGTGGAGTGCTCAGATGTTGCTGTAAAATACTGCCCCAGGACAGCACTTCAGACACTTCTCATCTGCGAGAGGAGCTGATTGCACTGAAAGGCATCAACATTTCTGCAGAGACCTTAAACTCATCATAGTGTAAATTTCATCATCATATAAACACATGCTGCACATCAGTGTGTTACACACGTGCTCCTTCAGGTTTATCTCCAGCCATTCCAGTAAGGATCCAGAGCAGGACTGGTTTGCTAATTCCTCTGATGACATTAGCTGCTTCTTAAAGATCTCAAAATTACCTTTTACACATGTGTTCTGTACAATTATCACATCCATATTGCATCAGGAGGCATAATTTGTGAGGCTGGATCAGAGAAAAATGCAACATTTGCTGCTTTTCTGTACCACCTGAAGCTGTTTGGAATTACACAAAAGCTCTTTAAAGTGAAATTGTTATATTTTTAACTTACAGAGAGCTAGAGCTGTGATTTCCCTAGACACTCATAAACTACACAGATTTTCATTACTTGTTTTTTAGCCTTCCTTTGGGCCTTTTGTACTACTCCACTTTCAGTTTGTTGCTGTTCAGGTGCCTTTAAAAGGCTATATCTGAATAAATACAAGTTAATAAAGGACAGAGGCTGCAAAGGGAGTTGCAGGGACATAGAGCTCCATTCCATGCAATCGGAGCCAGCCAGCTCATAAAAATACATCCATAAATTGTGCTTGTTTCCAAATCCTTGGCTGTTGTTTTTAGCACTTGTGTCATGAAGCTGTTAACATTCTTAAGATCCTTACTGCTCGGAACTGTTTATCAGTTCCCATTAACAAGCAGGCAGGTTTTGTACAGGAGTCTTTATTTTTCCATCTAGTTGAAGTTAAGCTATAAGAAACACCAACATTTTCAGGTGGAGATGCACTCCCTTTAAAACTTCATCAAAGAAACTAAATGAAAGCAATTATCTGCTGTGATTAAAAATCACTTAGTTTTAGTGCTGTAACGATAAAGTCTGTCCTGCCTTTTGTCTAAAGGGGATTAAATGTTTTTCTGTCTCAATGGGACAGTTGTGCTTGTGAGGTTCAGTAAATTCTCCAGGTTGTAGTGGAAAAGTTCCCCCTGGAAAGCGCAGACAGTTTGTAACAGTGAATCAGCTGAAGCTCTTCTCACTTTTTGTAGCATGCAATAGTAACAAGCATGGTAGAAAGGCAAAAAAAGGAGTCACCACATTTCCACAGAAAATGGTGTTGATTTCAGGGTCATTATCTCAGGAAGAGTTTGCTTTTAACTCCTCCAAACCCCTTGTATCAATTCCTGCATAGGTGGGGGAAGAGGTGGGGAGTTCTGTTCTCTTTTAGCTTTGTAGTCATAGTCAAATCCCAGCAGAGCAGTGAGTCTTGGTTCTACCAATGCATTCAGAGCATTGCTCCTTCTCCCCGTTGGTCACACACTGAATTTTCCATAAATGAATAATGTTAATTATGCTATAGGTACTTACATCTCACTCAGATGAGTTAACTTTCCTTGTTTAACCAGGAACTCTTCCTTTCTAGTTCTTACCTTTTAGAAGTCAGGTTTGTATCTGCACAGTGATTGACTTGCCACACAGCAAGTCACTCAAGGGTAACTGCACAGTTGTGTGCAACACGAGTGGAGTGATTTCAACTTCTCCTTTTAGTTCACAGAGAAAACAAAACTCTTTCTTAAATAATAGTAGAATAAGAATGTGTTGTGAAACCAGGTGAATATTAGGCATGGTTAGAAAGTTTAGCAGAGTCCTTTTCTTGACTGTTACGTAGTCCTAATTGAAATAAAGAAAAGAGGAATACTTCAGTCAAAATCACTTTCAAGACTGCAAACCTTCAGGGATTTAATCTTTCATCTTCAAAACTTCATTACTCTGAAGACAATAACTTTGTAAAGAGTTTGCTCTATGAAAGAGTTACCATTCTGACAAAGAGCCTTGAAAAACTCACAAGAACTTCTGATGAAAGCATGTTAAAATATTTGATGTAGATAAATAACACAAATGCATATTCATGTTTAAAGTTATTGTAAAAGTTTGATATGACAGCAGTGAAAACAAATAATTGATTCAAGATGAGATTCCTTGAGCAAAAAGCAAACTCCAAGATGAAATAAATAGAGCAACAGACAATCCCAATGACAAACAACTTTACTGGGATGCATCAATAGGGTCAATGGCACAAATGCAGTTAGCATCTCTTTATCTCTCAGTCTCCCAAAGCTGCCTTCTTCAGAGATCTGACCGTTGTTAAGTTTATCTATAGCTTTTACCTGCATGTTCTCATCCTGTGAAGGTGCTGTCTTTGAACAGAAATGAGATATCTTCTATCAAAGATGCCAACAGTCGTTGTCATTATCCTCTTGACTGTCTTGTCATTGTGCCCTCTCAAAAGACAACTTCTTTATGCTCATCTTAATTACAGTCTAGATGCAAATTCTGCATAAACTCTCACAGTGAGAATCTTTTCAAGTAAGAAACAACATGGGTTTATGTGTTTGTAATCAAACTGAGACTGCAGACACTTTCGTCTGCGTATTCTGAAATACAAAACACAAACACTTCCTCATCTACCACCAAGACAAAATGAATAGTGGTAGTCTAAAGTAACCATTTGTTATACTTCAAGTTCATGTTCTTATGTCCTGCACTATTAGGTTGTTTTATTATGTAATCTTAAAACCTGCTTTTAAAAGATCCCTTAGCAGCACCCCGAATTCAGGCTGTCCCTAGGCAGTGTGAGGGGTCAATAGCACTAGATAAATTCTCCAGGTGGAAAGCTCTATGGTGTACACCATTCTTTTTAGCCTGTCTCACCTGCCCTTGCTATATGCCAGGTGAGTTGGTGCTGTAAATAGAAGCATCATTTGAAGTGTTAGCTGACATAACTCCAAGTAGTCACCAGCTCCGAGCTGCAAGTTTTTCAACAATGTGATCCTGGGTAATTTTTGACAAAAGGAATTTGAAAAGTGAGACACAGCAGAAGCAGTTAGACCTATCAGGTGGCCTAGTATTAATACAAACCTTTGTATTGAATATTACTGCTTTGAACATTGGTTCTGTGCTTGTGATTGCTATCAATAGCTGAGGGAGAAAAAACCACCACTGGTGACAGATGTAATGGTGGCATTCATTGCTGATCTTTATATGCACGGAGTTGAATACGTTGCAGTAACACAGTGTGGCATTGTGGCACAAAACACTTAGCTATGATATGAAGATCTATGCCTTCTGCAGCTATGCAATTCATCACGCACAGTCTTTTAAACTATTGAATGTCTCACTGACCTGGGCCCTTAAAAATAATTTGCTTTGTTCAGCATTTGCATTTGATTCAAACCAACCACTCCTTATAGTTTAATGTGTTACTGCTTGCCTAAAAAGCTACCCCCGAGCTAGCTTGAAAATGAAGCAGCTCTTTATGCTCCTATATATGTGATATTTAGACATGAAGAGAGGAGGAAAAGACAATAAAAGTGCAAGTTTCAAAACTCGATTGCTTCATATCAAGCCATTGTCATTTTTCATACATATCTTTGTTTAAATATTATAGCCTGTGGTAATACATTCTGTTAGCACAGATGCAGTATGAGCAGTGCCATGACTGCTTGGGCACAGTTCGTTTCTGCTGAAAATCCTCTTGGGTTTCAGTAAGATGAGCTGTACCACAAAAGTTTCTCTTTAGTAGCTCTGCAGGAAAGCTGTGATTCCTTCACTTGAGTGGCTCAACACTGAATTCTCTCAAGTAGAACTTAGCCTTCAAAATCATAGAATCGTCAGGGTTGGAAGGGACCTCAAGGCCCATCTAGTGTCAAGCCCCCCACCATGGGCAGGGACACTTTCCACTACATCAGGTCACCCAGAGCCACATCAGACCTGGCCTTAAAATCTTCCAGGGGTGAGGCTTCCACCACCTCCCTGGGCAACCTGTTCCAATGTCTCACCACCCTCATGCTGAAGAACTTCTTCCTATTATCTAATCCAAATCCACATTCCTCTAGCTTGGATCCATTCCCCCCAGTCCTATCACTACCCAACACCCTAAAAGGTCCCTCACCAGATCTCTTGTAGGCCCCCTTCAGATACTGGAAGGCCACAACAAGGTGTCCTTGGGGCCTTCTCTTCTCTGAGCTGCACAACCCCAACCCTTTCTCCACTGAAGAGGTGCTCCAACCCTCTGATCATCCTCATGGCACTTCTCTGGACGTGCCCCAGCTTCTGTCAAGGGCTATCGTATGCACTATTTTAGCTGCTGATAACTATTGCAGCTTTTTATTTTTGGAGAGGGAGAAGGATGGGAAAGGAAAAGGATGTGAATTAAACTGAAGTCCTGGTAGACTGAATTATCATTTGCTGCCTTTTTCAGTGTGGTATTTACTGGACAGATAAAATTACTCTGCTATTTAATGGATCTTAGTGCACAGACTGCTTTTCTTCTTGTCATGGCTAAGTGGAATGGTGGAATTGTGCTGCCTGCAGCCCAGATTTATTGTTGCTTACATTAGATATGGGAATTTTAGGCAACTGGAGTAGCAGAGGGGTTTTAATAGACTTCTGAGTGTTTAGAAATAGCTTCTAGTTATGCATTTCAATGAAAACAGCATATTCTTCTTACTTTGTTAATTTGGGTCTTCTATTTGTGGTTTTTGTTTGTTTGTTTATTCGTTTGTTTTTAGCTGAAGTAAATGATCTCTGCTTTGTCCTGTGGGTTTGTTAAGGCTGCTGCTATTTGACTTTTCAGTTCTTTCAGGGAAAAGAGCTGGGGCCAGGAGCTTACAAGAGAAAGAGGGTCACTTGCTTCGTGTTCTGTGTATCTCTGGTTACCTTTTGATGTGGTTTCACACTGCAGGGAAACCTTCCTAGTGTCCCTCGACCCTGCCAAGCCTGAGATTTTGCTGTCAGACACATCAATTCTTTGTCAATCACAAAGTCACTCACTGAGACTCCTACCTGTGACCAGTACTATTTTCTGCTCCTCTGAGTATTTTGGCCTGTTACACTCAGACTGTTTCCTGTCTTTGCTCCTGGTGCCCTTGGGGGCTGTGAAGCGTCTAGGGTGGGCACACTGCAGCAGTGCCATACCAGGGTGGGTGGCAAAGACTGGCCAGACCCAGAATCTCATACAAGTGGATATATTAAATTATGGACAAAGATAATGAGTTTGGGAATTCCCTTTCATGACAGTTATCTCATAAAGAAATCCCAGCTGTGACATTCTGTCATAACAGAGGAAGCAATATTTTGCCTTAAAAGCTTTATCTTGCTGCCAACACTGTGGAGTAAAACTAGGCTGCAGCCCTTCTCTCATGCTAGAAAGGAAGCACTTTTGAGTCAACCTCTAATACAGAAGAGCCTTTCCCAAGTGTACCCTACTGAGCATCTCTCTGCTTTTTTTACATCTCCTACACCTTTTGTCATTGCAATATATAGAAGTCAAGTGGTTTGGGTATCACTTCTAAAGAAGTCATCATAAAATAAAGTTTTATGCAACCTCTCACTGTGATCAACTCCTTTCCTGCAAGTGTATCCCATCTAAGAAGTATTAATAAATACATATCACTATGTTATGGAGGCACTTGCTATTCAGGCACCCTCTATTTACTCCCCTTCTTGGAAACAGCATCACAAAGATTGATCATCTCTGCCTTAAATCCAGATACCTCTTTTAGGAAACTAAAAATAATCTTTGTGACATTTTAGCAGTATCTCTATAAACAAAAAGGGGTAAAAATAGAGGTTAAAAGCCCCACTTCACTTTTTTATTATCTAGGGTTTAAATCATTCTGTTGTAATGTTTTTTTCTCTCTTCTCTCGACCATCGATGAAGTCAGAAGATCTCCCAGACTGTTGCAGTAGTATTTACTAAAAAGTTGTGTAAACAACTACCTAAACTTCACTTTGCTTCTTTAGAGACTTGTACTGACAGCATTTTGCATCCAGTGTAGGGCTTACTGTATCTGATTACAAGGATTCTAGCTCTTTAGTTTCCTGATGTATGATATTGATTATGAATAGAATTCATTGATTTACGGTCTCTGCGTTACTACGAAAATGTTCTGGTGCTTCTGTCTCTATTTTTTAAATCCATCTTATAAATCACCCTGCTGTGCCACTTTATCCACTCTTAAAGGTTCAAATATTCAAATTATCTGCTAATTTGTAACCATAAAAAGCGTTTTATTGTTTCACTTAACCTGCCCTGGGAGAATTTATCACAATCTTGAGTTATGTGACCTTTAGATTCTTTCACAAATAGTGAACAAGGTAGTTATTTAATTCAAGCTTTTAGTCAAATCTGGCTCATCAGCCTCCATGCATTCCTGAACTCCAGTCTCAATGCTGATTGAACCCAGTGCTGTTACAGGTTTAACAATGTCCGTTTTCAGAAGGAGTCTAACCACATAAATAAAATATATAAAGGAAGATACCAGCTCAGTCTCTCTATCCATTTGCCTGGACATTTGATTGCAGAGAATGTTGTTCTAAATTACATCCAAAACTGGGAGAGCTTTTGTGCTTCAAATGCCAAATGTATTTTTGAAAGTGAGAATGTGCTTCCAGATAGGCATATGCTGAACTGTAATATGTTCCATCTTTCTCTTTCTCCTGAATTCTAACAGTCCCCTTCCCTTCACACATTTCCAGTGAAACCACAGCTCTGTCTATTAATAGCGAGTGACCCCTGTGAAAGAAGTCACTGAACACAGGCGCCCAACAGACTCACATGCGTTTCCACAAGCACTGCTTCCAGAGAGAGACTGTTTCAAACGGTGCTCAAATCCCTCACTGACCAGTGATTTATTGTGTGGAGACCTGGGCCTTCAGCTCCTCAGAGTGAAATCAGAAATTACTGTAAAGCTTGAAAAAAGAAACCAGCATAGGCAGAGATTTTTCTTAGACCGTACTCAATCGTCTCCCTTATGTGCATGGCTTTAAACCAGTCATATAGCACAACATTTTGTAGGCTAATAGCAGTGTAATATCTCATGAGCAAAATGTGTTTGAATCTGATTTGTAAACTCTGAAAAATCTTTTTACACTTACAGAAAAGGCATAAGCCAGACTGTGAGGGTTTAGACAAAGTTCCTTGGTACTGAGTCAGCTCGGTGGCACTGCAGCACGTTTCCATGAACACAGTAATGTTTAGTAGTAGTAATAGTGTCATTATTATAATTATTTATTTCTATTATATCTGTATTCTATATTTGCATTTCTTTGTTTGTTTATTATCCCATTGGCTGGCAAAATCAATGCCACCTTTCTCTTCTTGATTTTTAGCATGGTACTTGTCATCAGAATTACCTATGAAAAATCTCAATATTGGATTGTGTTCTACTTTCTTGAAATATTTTGCAGTCGAAACCCCACTGAGATAAGGTGCTAGATGTTGTCATTAGGAGATAAATTATATACAGATTCAAATTCTCAGTAGTGCCAAGGGAAGTGCTCTGCTTACTGCTCTGCTCCCAGATGGAGGATGTGGTGTTCCACCTATTCCATGCCAATGTCCCACACACCTGTGGTGCTGATGGAGATGTAGAAATACTAATAATGTTCTTTCTCTTCCTGCTGTCAGTAAGCATCAGCTGTAAGGGTGGAGCTTGTGCCTTGGATATATAAACACAGTTATCTCTGCTTGTAGCTGATTGAGAGGAAAGAGCTACAAGCCAGGGAAGCATCAGAGCAAACAAACAAAAAAAGAGATAGCAGCTGAATGATGGATAATTAGTGAGAAATGTCAACATTTGTTTTAAAAAAATAATTGCAAGGTACTTTTACTTCCAAAAATGTGTTGACCTCACCCAAACCATGTGTGTTATTTCAGCAAAATCTGTGCCGTGTTGTCTTCTGCCAATGAACACTTATCAGCCACAGCTTTTCTCAGCTAAGAGCCACATGGATGGAGTTTTGCACTAATATTTCAATTCGAGTTTCCTAAATCCAGTTGGATTAGTTAATGAATGTCTACATGCAGTAGTGGAGTTGAGCTCAGCTGTGCTGCCTGGAACAGAATCTGTCCCAAGGTATTAATGTTCTCTGAGCAATTTCCCTCACTTTACAAGGGAAACCAAAATGCACTCTGCAGATAATCTAGGAAAAGATGCTTTGTTACTTCATTTAGTGTGGAATTAAGTGACTTAAAGTGAAAATCTTCTCTGTGCAGACAATTGTAGTGAAGTATGAATGTGGCTGCAGAATTTCTTTTGTAAGGAAACTCATTTTTCTGTAAATGTTCTTTCAAGACTTTCATTCCCAGCTCCAGACTCTCGAATTGCATATACATAGTAATGTCATGAATGTCTAGCTGATGATTTGCTGTGAGTGTTCAGCTTCTGATGAGAATGGATACCTTTTCCTTTCCAAAAAAAAAGTCTTTATGGCTCAAAAATTGACCCCATGTTTATACATCAGAATGGCAGTCTCCTTTTTCTCCTATTTTTCAAATAACTTTTATTATATTTTATATGCTTCCCAGTGAAGTTTCTGACTTACCTGTAAATATTACTCCATCTCCTCTCTTTCCTTCTCTTCTCCCACTTTCAAATTAGGTAGTAAATTTTTAATTAAACTTGCCTTGACATTTTAAGGACACCGAATATCTTTGTCATTTACACAACAGATAACAAAGTAATCCAATTTTCTGGCCTCCCACAAATTATCCCTTCAAAGAATACAGCTCTTGCTTCCCGTGTTTAAAATAAGCATTACCCTTAGCCTAGCAACCACTGTCAATTACTAATCTTTTATTATTGGCTCCAGGGAAAGATTAAAGGCAAAAGCTGAAACATAGTTGACAGTTTGGTTATCGCATCTGGAGTAAATGAAAAGCATGGCCTGAATCCATCAGGGAAGATTAGGAAAATGTGAGAAAATTACTGATGTCCTTTTACACGTGTAAACCCAAACTCATTAAAACACCGAGGTAGCTAACTTCTGACAGATCTCTCCCATTCCTTCTTTCGCTTAGGAGAAGTGCAGTAGATGGCAGAGATACAGAGGAAATGTGTTCTCATCAGTGAAACAAATGGAGCAGCGCTGCCACGCTGGGTCTGAGCGCACCAACAGCACATGGACTGCTCTGCCTCTCAGCCACATGTGCGACTGGAATGGCTTGGAGGAGTGCTTGTCCTCCGTCCTCAGCAAAATTGATTAAATTAAATATTCCTAGCTAGTGATAAGAGGAAAGCTTAAAGAGTTTCCTTAGAGGAGCTGATTAGGAGCCGTCACATTTTTAGTAAGATTAAGTGGAAAAGCACAGCTTTTTATTAAGAGGTGAAATGCAGTTATTGTTTCAGAAGATACTGAGGTCAAATTAGCTTTCTAGGAATGGAATTGTACTTTTTTCCACATTGTTGCATAAATAGTATCTGATTGTGTTCCTCTGTGTCCTCTAACGTGGTGGGACAGTAGTCTTGACCCGAGCTTGGGCATTACTGCAACACTGAGAACAAACCTTTAGAAGGAATTGTTGCTTTGTAGAGTATTTAATATCTACTCAAATTAAAACCTAAATGCCTGCCTTTGGACTCCAGCTCTTTTATCTTACCAAAGGGATCTTTTTCCTTCGATGGGCAGGCTGCTGAGTTTGCCTCTTGTGATGTGTATCTAAAACCCCACAGTATGTAAGGCAGCTATTGGATGAACAAGGTAGTACTTTCAAAACAAGAAGTTGTAGGGCAGGGCAAACACTGGCTTGCAGGAAACTTGGTACCCCATGATGGATCTATTTTCAGAGACTGTCATCAGGCAAACCCCAAAGCTTCAAATGACCCTTTGTGCTCACATTCCAGGTAATTCTTCTCTTAACAGTTAAGAGTCAAGCATTAACCATAGTAACTGAGCATTAGATTTATATTCTCACACAGGTACCATGCTTTCTTGTCAGCTGTAGTTATTGGTGGTTCTTCATCTTGGAGGTGGAGGTGGTAGAGACCAGGCTTGACAGCTCTTGTCCTCAGCAAACCACAACTGAAGTGGTGTCTTCTCTCTTTTCCAACTTCACTGCACATCACTGATGCTTATATTTAGATTTTATTTTTTTTTTTTTTTTTGTCCTGTGGATCAAGAGCACTCTGGACCAAAAGATTGCACTTGCTCTATGCATAGGTCCAGAGCAGTGTTCTGTGACTTGTCCAGAGAGATGTTACCCTCTTGGGTGCCAAGCATTCTTGATTGGAACAGTGGAGTTTATCTGAGTGGGTTATGTGACTCCTACCACTGCTTTAATCTTTGAGTTGTTATGCAAACAAGCAGTTAGCCCAAACCAGTTTGCTTCCTGTGGCCTCTAGGCAGCAGAGATGTACATGCTTTACAAAATCTCACACTGTGAGACATTCCTGTCCTGATACCCTTGTAATAGGATCTGGAAGGGTGAGTACTGAGTGATGGAGAAACAAAGAGATAGAACATTCATTAAACACTGTTTAATGAAAAACCTTTACAGAGGCTGTCAAGCACCTGCCTTTATCCATTCACTACAATTTCCAATAAAAATAATGACCATAATTATTTGCATAAGGAAGCCTTAGGGCTTCATTTCTGCTCCCAGTAAAGGTTTCCTTTAGTCTCTGCCATATCATACAAAACCTGTCAGTACAAATAATTTCATTGACTCTAATAGACAAAATGACAGTAACTTTTTTTTCTCAATTTCTTAATTCATATTTTTAAAATCCTCATTTTCTTGAGCTGCAGCAAAGATCATATTAAGTAAAAGTTCCTATGATTTAAGGTTGTAATAACCTGTCTCTGTGCAGTGTTAAATGTTTCCAAAATAGGGCAGATAGTTAATAAAACTCGACTGGGTTCTGAGACTGGAAATCTGGAGGAAGGTATTCTGGCTTTTGGGATGTGTGCAGTCTTCTGCTTTTGGGTTTTTATGATCCTGCCAGGATCATAAAACCCAAGTAAGGTGGGCAAAACCAACCAAGGAATGCAGATAAATACAGAATCTTGAGCTATGAATAAGATGAAATTAGCTCTTCTGTGGTGTATAGATTTTAAAGGTAGTCAAACAGAATCCTTTTATTTTTAAATCTGATGTACTTTAGATAATAATCTTAGGTTACCTCCTGGTTTAATGTACTTCCAAAGTTTAAAGGCCATGATCTCAGTCATGCTGACAGAGGGACATGTTAATGCAAGGGTTGTAGCTGGTGGGACTGAAACCTGAATGGACCAAACTTTGATCTTAGCAGATTCAGAGTCAGGAAAGTCCCCAAGTGGATTAAGTCCCTTCATGTAAGCTTACCTTTCTGACTTGTGTTCAGGAACTTTCAGGAACTCTAAGATGATAATAAGACTTGAAGATTATACCTGTCAAAGATAAATGTATAGCAGAAGCCCTGCACGACCCCAGCTCAGGGGCTGATTTAACATCAGAAGTTATTACATTAGAGCAGTTTCCAAATTCCATGTATCCACCACAAATCAAGGAATACTCTATTTCAGTTATCTGGGATCCTTAGGATTTTGGTAAATGCTTATTCTTTGGAAATGTTTGGGGGTTATATTTTATCAACTTTCCTGTTGAGTGTGCAGTTCTCAGTTCTTGCAGAAGCATCTCTATCTCACAGTGAGCCCTTAAAATGGCATTCTGCTGGTTCTTTAAGTGCTCTGGTAGACTAGTCTGGATTTCACAGAAAAGTAAAACTGCAAAACTTGTCTTTATTATCTTAGGGTCTCAGGAGGTCCTAATATAAGATGGCTCACTGATGTTTCAGTTTTCTTGATCCCGACTCTAACATAGTGATAGCAGAGAGTTAAAAAGGACTGTAGAACGGTGAGCAGAAACTGATTGCCTTTGATATTAAGAATGGCCTGCTCCTTTAGGGAAGCCTGGCAGACAAAAGGATTGAGTGGAAATATTAGGAACCAGAGACTCTTCGTATTTTCAAAAAGAATCACAGAATGTTAGGGGTTGGAAGGTAGCTGCAGAGATCATCCAGTCCAGCCCCCCTGCCAAAGCAGAGTCACCCAGGGCAGCCTGCAGAGGAGCACTTCCAGGCAGGTTTTGAATGTCTCCAGAGGAGACTCCACAGCCTCTCTGGGCAGCCAATAAAGATCTCATTGGATAGCAGCACAGCCTGGCAGGGTGTCCGTGTCCATGAAGTTTACATGTAAAATTAATTCCAAGATGCTATGAGTAGTATATAAAAATATATTTTATATATATATAAAAATATGGGTTTTTTTAAGAAAGGGCATTTAAAACTATATTTCTTATACAGCAGAATTAGAATAATTGTGATCCTTAGAAAAGTGAAGAGTTACTGATTAGTACTGTGAAATTCCTTGAAGACAGTAAAATAGTTTGGCTGCAGATTGTGGTGGAGACCATGTGTTCATGTGACTTTTTTTTTTTTTTTCATGAAGTCATGCCATTTTCTACTGACTCTGATAGAAAAACTTGCAAATATTATCATCTTCCCTTCTGGTCTCCCAAATCTTGTTTGCTAACAAGGTTTGGATATCTTGAGGGGTGAATTCACAGGAAGACAAAGGTCAGTCTTCTTCAGATAGTTTCAATATGTCAAGTGAAAAGGGATACACAAATTTACTTGGTTTCTGTTTATGAGGATCTAAGTCTTTTTCTACTCAAGGTGGACCTGACTCTCATCACCTAGGAAAGTGGAGTGATTCGATTACAGGTAAATGTGCACGTTTGGAGCAGCTTCTTCTGTTGAATTTACAAAACTCCAGTTTCTTTTTAATTCAACTTTTACTACATTTAACTGATTTGGTAGTTAATTTCAGAAATCTCCTGGGCAACCTTCCAAACTCTGCACTGCCTCTCTCTTAGATGTGTTGAAGGTCTGAAAGTTGCCCAGAGAATGGTTTGTTGAGATCTCAGACTATGGAGTCAAGGCAGTCCTTCAAGGAGGGCAAACAGATCCCTGGCTGACTGCTACTGCAAAAGAGTTGATAAGCAGGCACTTGGCTTTTATATGCCAAATGTAAATAAGCACCCACCATTTTTATTTCTTTTAAAGAAGACATTGGCACTTTAAGTTATGAGTTCTTTGCTTTCAAATATTTCTGAGGCTTTTACAACATAAGGTGATAAATAAAAAAGTCACAGTAGTTCTGCATATTTTTTCCCTCAGTCCTCCAGACTGCTTCTCCTTTCTGCTTCTGTCTTCCTGCAGACTTGGCTCCTTTGATAAGGAGTTAGTGTCTGTTTTGGAGGCCAGACTTCCCTATTCAGCCTCCCTATACTGCCTACTATTTCATGTTAACCAGCTGATGGTGAACTGACCCAATGCCAGAGCTCTCAGCTGTGCTAGTACAGGAGGGTCAGTCAATCTCCATGGGACACATAGGAGAAAGAAGGTCAACATCTGGATCCTTGCCATAGATCCCACCAAGACTGGCTTCACTTGGTGGTTTCTAATACTCTTAGGTTTGCCTGCACCAAAACCAAGTGCAATGCTTTCTGTATTGGTACATGTTGTGCTTTGTACTGTGACTTTGCACAAAAGCAGTACTCAAACCACTCTGTAGGTGCCTCCTAAGGAAAAATTTCCTTAGTAGTGTTGATGTAAAAATATGTATTAAAAAATACTAGGCATCTAAAACTGTGTTTCTTACACAGCAGAATTAGAATCATTAAAATCTTTAGAAAAGTGTGATTAGCTACTGAATCTGAAGTCTAGTACTGAGTTAGTACACTGAAAAGTGTGATTAGTTACACCTTAGTTGCCTCAGGTGGGCCAATCTTCTAGCAGAATGGTTGGGAAGTGTTGAGGAGCAGAAGGAAGGTTTGTCTTGTCCTTCAGCCCTTCTCTCAGCAGTGCTTAGTCAGAGACCTTCTGCAAACTCTCTTTGAATCTCCAAGTTGTCCTTCAGGGTAGTTTATCATGAGAAGCTTGTCACCTAAACAGGAGCCACTTACTAACTCTCAGTGCCTTTCACTCCCTGCCTGAAAGAGCTTCCTAAATACCCAAATTTCCTTTGGCTTTCCTGACACTTTCCAAGACAGCTTTGCAAACAGTGCATGGATTTCATTCTCAAGGAAGGAGAATAAAAGCTTCTCTTAAGAAATGTCTATTTAAGTGGCTTTGCCTATGAATAAATTATATTCCACGAAAAAAAGGAAAAGAAATATTTAATATTCTGCCTGAGGGTGTCATGTTTCTGTTTTCTACACTGCATATTTCTTCTGTGAGTCTGTATTTGTGGTCTAAAAAGAGATCTCAAAAGCAGTGACATTAACACAGAGGAGGTAGTGACCGAATTCCAAGATGTTAAGAGGAATGAAAGATAACATGTTTCCTTGCTCATTCACCTCTGCCTTTGCTTTGCATTAATTTCACATTTACTAAGGTTCACGTTCAGGAAAGATTAATAAGTAAATAGTAGTAGATACTCTGAGGAGAGAAAAGCAGGAGCAGTGATAGTAAGGTAGCTGGACAAGGAAACAATTCAAGGAGAGGCAGGAAGAGAGGAATGAAAATACAAAGACAAATGACTGCACAATTAGAGCCTTGTAATTACCATGCCACTGCCAGGGCGCTGTGTCCTGTTTCCTATCAGCTTATTAAAAGGGCATTCTTTTTTCACTTAGGTTTCTCCCTGCAGGAATGATTTCTTTCTCCCGAGCGCTGTGTCAGTAATGCAGCCAGCGCATTGCTACGCGTATGAAAGCACAGCTACATCTTGCACTCCGAGCAGGGATGACAGCTGCTTTGTGATCTCAGTCTGTGGGCTCAATCTCATTTTAATCTGTGAGAAGTGAGGGAAGCTTTCATGGTGCACTTGTTCTGAGACAGGAATCTGACAGAAAATCTGTTTCAGTCAGTGTTTGATCTCAAAACGATTTGCACCTTTGCAAAACTGATGCGTGTGGACAGAGCCTCACTGACCTGCTTCTGCAGGTTGCCTGTCTCCTGGTGGGCTCCAGGCCTACATGCTTGCTGAAATGCCTTGACTTGAAACACAGACAGGTAGATTGCTGCCAAGATCTCAGAGCTATCCACAGCTCAGTTTGGCTTTCCCGTGAAATCATCTTTCTTTATGGAACATCAGAAGTGGTGACAACGTAACTTAACCTGTGCTGAAAGTGGTTAGAGTTTGAACCAGATTTCAGTGAAAAGCAGTCAGGGTTACTAACTAACCCTCTAGGGTTACTAGAGGGTCCTGCCACTCAGCTTGTGCCTCTGTGCTGCCTTAGCATGGCTGGCCTTGTGGAAGCACTGCTGACAAACCTCTTGACTCAGCGTCTATGTCTGTGCATGACACCAACGGTTCACCTTTTCCCGAGGCTATCCTATAGGTCAAGCCTAGGAATTTTATGATTAATATTGTTAATTTTATTTAATTTTTTTTTTCTAACAGATATTTATTCCATGCTCATGACCATCAAAGCATCACATCCCTTCAAAGTAACTGCTGTCCAGGCCTCACCTAGCATTTTGCTGGTACTGACATTTTGCAGTGTAAATGCTTTTAAAAATTTTAACTCACTCTTAACCACTCTGAAGAGCTTTATCTTTAGAGGGTCTTTTAGCTATAGCCTTTCAGTAATTCCACTCAGAGGTTTTTCTGGTTGGTTTATTTCTATACAAATTGGTTTCAAACAGTTGTTCCTGTTCAGTTCATCTGGCACAGGCTGTCTTTCAGTGCCTTAGTTCTAGTTAGCACAGGCCAAAAGTAGCTGTTTTCTGACACTAATAGCAGCATCAAATAACTAATTCCATAGAGTCTTCAGGATGCATCTTGCAGAAGAAATTGTGGTTGTGTGTTTGAAACACTTTGATGCTTTCTTTTGGAAAGGCATTTCAACCAGTGCCTCTGGTAACGGGCAGGAGTGAAGCGGACTGAGACTAGATATGCAGCTAATGCTTTTAATCTGGCAGTAGGGAAA
This sequence comes from Ramphastos sulfuratus, assembly GCA_013399055.1. Classification (NCBI taxonomy): domain Eukaryota; kingdom Metazoa; phylum Chordata; class Aves; order Piciformes; family Ramphastidae; genus Ramphastos; species Ramphastos sulfuratus. Next base: position 273,537 of record WBNM01025043.1, read on the forward strand.
ACACCAAACCAAACCACCTTTTTCTCATCTTTAATAACAAACAAAATTGAACAGGTAACTTGGAATAACAAAAACCAAACCAAAACAAACCAATAATATCCCACATCCCAAACTGGATGATGCCTTGAGCAGGCGAGTCTAGTTGTGAGGCATCCCTGCCTGTAGTGAGGAGCTGGAGCAGATGATCTCTGAGGTCCCTTCCAACCTGAGCCATTCTATGAGTCTATAGTTCATCACAGAAACAATCTTGGGAACTTTGTGTAAATAATCATAAAGTAATTGTTTTGGACAAAAGAAAGTCTTTCCAATCATATTTGCTATAGTAGCTGAAAATGTTTTGGATATTGGTGGTACAGCTGTGTAAGTTAGAAAGGTGAAAGGGTTGTCTCACCTTCTGTTTAAAGTCATGGGGAAAAAAGCAGCATTCTAAAAACCCAACACAACAGCTGCTGAAATATCTTGTAGCCTAAAGTAAAGGTCAATGAGCAAACTCTAGAATCTGAAACTTCATTCTCCTTTATCTTCCTGAGGTAGGAATCTGTCTATGAATGGTACAGGGCAGTCATAATAAACAAAGTGTGGGGCTCAGAGTCTCTTTCTGCAATGTAACTGGAGTGGAATACCAACCGCTGGTATTCCAACCACTCTCAGCTTGCAACATGCTCCCAGTCTTGGGGCAAACAGTGAGGGAGGCTTTCAGCTTGTTTTGTAGCTGCTTTATTCTTTAATAGAATTAATTGAATATACAAGAGTATTTTTGCTATGAAAGTTTAATAAAAAAATCCACAGGGTAATTAAATTAATATTAATATCTTTCTGATGTAATTGCAAAGGGTTTTGTTCTTTATTTGTGATTTGAGGAGAGCTGTAGTAGGGAGCTGTTGAGGGAAAATGCAGCAGTCTGGAGGAGCTGCTATTGCTGGTGGTTACCTGGAAAGTAAATGCGGCTTCAGTTATTCTGTGACTCCTGTGCTTTGTGAGAATGTCGTAGCCACAAAAAGAATATTAACTGACAGATGCTGAACTGTACACCAGGCCTACCAGTGTAATCCTGCTGCATAATTTTGCTTCAGGAGAGATGAAGAAGCTTCAGAATTAACTACGGCTCAGACCTGGGGATCTAAAGAGCGGAAACTCTGATCTATTTTCCCATGGAAACTGTTCGCTCTTTAACTGGGGTAGGCTTGAAAATTTATTCCATACAGTGTAAACCTCAGAAACCCTTTAATGAGAGGATTATACAGGTAGATATGAACAGTAGTGATGAGACTCCCTCTAGTAATGCTTTTTTAATGGAGAAGGAGACATAGGAAGCATCAAAGAAGTAGGAAGAACAGTTCTGCACACAGCTGACCTTGATTTTTTGGAAGGAGAAACAGATTTTCTTACCTTCTCAGACTAAAGAATGCTCACAATTCCCCCCTCTCCACAGCATTAGAAATTGAACTGTTAGCCATTGTAAATAAGAAAGATAAATAGAGAAATTTCTCCGCCCTGATACCCTTTTGGTTTTTGACAGAAGTTTGCCTGGCTTAGTTTTAAGAGCCAGCTCTCAAGACTGTCAGTATGATATGAGATCAAAGCTATGGCACTTTTTTATGACATAGTTCAGAGGCTGCTTTTCTTTTAGTTCTTGTAAATCATCCTGTGAGCAACAATGGAGAGAAATTAATGGAATGTCTTGAATCCAAATGGCTTAGCAGAACTGTATTTTGAGTGGTTGTCTATCTGATTTTGACCTTTCTGCTTAAACTCTGACAACACATCAGTAATGCTGCTTGTATTGCTCTAACAAGGTGAGTGATACCAAATGCTGTTTTCATATGAAACAAATCCTGCACATTGGTGAATAAAGAGTAGGCAAGCAGTACACCATTAAAACTTGATGATTCTACCATCCATATAGGTATAAATCCATTGGAATGGATGACATTAAATTTAATTAATTTTTATTTGTTTCAAACTGCACCACATAATTATTGAAAAAAATTAGAGCAGTGAGTGGAAGTTTTATATGGATGGAAATGGATCTCATAAGAGTAGCAATTAAGTTAAAACTGCAGAGCAGATTAATGCACCATTTGGGTTGGCCTCCATTGTAGAAAGGACTGGCTGGATGTAAGTCCCTGCCTCAGGCAGGTGTGGAGTCCCTGTTTCTCAGCACCTTAAAGTCTGGGGAGTTGCCTGTTTGTGAATACAAGTGAAAATATTTATATATATAAAAGAGAAAACCTAACCCAACCAACCTTTGCAAAGGAGGAGAGATCCTAGACAGCTACAGCTGCATAGCCACATATTTAGAGAATATCCTAAAGGGTGGAATCAGACCTGAACAAGAACAGTTTGCTTGGGAAGGGTGACATGGCTTTTAAAAAGTGAGGTCCTGCCTTGGCAGCTGCTTGGCACCCTTTCAGGGTGTCAGCAAGCACACAGACAAAGGAAATCTGCTCCCTGTAAATTGTGACCATTTCCAGAAAGGTTTTGTCAACATCTGTTGCCAAGAGGCTTTAAGGAAACAAAGCAAAAGCCCAATGAAATACAAGACACTGTCCTGCCACAGATAAGTAACTGGCTAGAAGGCAGCTGGAGTAAATAGCTAGCTCTTAAATTAAGAGAGATCACAGGCACAGATTTATAAGGGTCTCCCTCAGGAAATCTGTTGTCTGTAACCACAGAAAACAGAGTCAAAGCTGCAGGAGAGCTGCTTCTTGAGTGTTTGTGTACAGCAGAGTGACTGATGCTTCTGTGAAACAACATGTGACATTTTCTTTATGTATTCATGCAAGGTGACATCTAATATCCTGCTTATTTTACGAATATATTTTCTCAGAATTATACATGAATCCATCACCCCCCTGGGCAGCCTGCTCTAGAGTCTCACCACTCTTGCACTGAAGTACTTCTCCCTCAGCTCCAGTCCAACCCTGCTCTCCCTCAGCTTCAAACCATTCCCCCTTGGCCTGTCTCAAGACACCTCTGCAGCCTTCCTCTAGGATCCCTTCAGGTATTGCAAGGTAGCTTTAAGGTGCCCCTGGAATCTTCTCTTCTCCAGGCTGCACACCCCCAGCTTCCTCAGCCTGTCCTCATAGCAAAGATGTTCCAGCTCTTGAATCATCTTTGTGGCCCTCCTCTGGACTCACTTCAACAGTTCTATGTCATTCTTATGCTGGGGACACCAGCACAGGAGGCACTGTTGGCGTTGGGGTCTCACATGTATTTTGTGTATCTGCTAGGAAGAGCTGTGCAATGCAAACGTTGTACCTGTGTAGCTTGAGCTGGCCTTCTCAGCTGCTACTTGGGATTGCTTTTCAAATCTACCCCTGCTGCTTCTCAGTTTGATGTTGTGTTGAGAAGGCAATTCTAAATGCCTGTAATAGTTTTTGGATAGCGTTTTTGAGGCAGGAGACAACTGTTTAGCTCAGGTGAAATCAGGTGGTGAACCTGAAGGAAATGACATTCTGTGGGGTTCATCATAAATCTATCAGAGAGCTAAATTCAGACAAAGATTGTTGCTGTTGCCATGTGCTTGTTTGGGTAGTTTAACGGCTGCTCAGAAACCTCATCAAGCATGACTTGGGCTGAAACAGGCCAGCTGCTTAACTGCCTGTCGTAAGGCAGAATGAGAGCTCAGGAAATACACAACAGGATCTCATCCAGCAAACTTTATTCAAAATTGCTGAGGTTGTAAATATTATCATATGGTTTTGGAGCCAGGTGCTTGTGAGGAGTCTGCAGCATTATTATTTTTCTATGGAACATGAGGGAGCAAACAAATTGCATCCAAAGGTAGTAGTAAAAAAATTTTTTTTTAAATGTATGGATTTTGATAGAAATTTCAGAGATGATTTTTTTGTTAAATGAGCACAGCTATCACTTACCCTGCTGCAGTAAAACAGCAGTAAGCTATGAGGAGCTGTGCTGATTTATTTCATGTTTGCATTGTTAGTTGTAGCAGCAGTCCGAAGGCAGAGCTCTCAGAGCAGCTTGGTATTCAGAGCTTCCACCAGAAGCAGATCTTATTTTCTGAGCTAGAAATGATGTTATGATGTTATCAGGGTGGGTGTTTTTGCCTTTGTTCATCTTTGCCTCTAGCATGACTGACTGACGGATTTATAACATCGGAAGTAAAGAAATTAGATGACAGAAAAACAATGCTTTAAAAAAAGGCCATAAAAGAAACTCTGAGGCACTGTTTTACATCGTCACAGAACTGGCTTCACGTTTATAACAGCAAGTTTAGGAGGATTTTTATTTTTATTTAGTGGATGATTGGCCAACACTTTTGTTGGCTTTGAGACTTTTTGTCTTCTAGTTGCATCTTTAGATGCTGACAATCTGCAGTGTTCATATAGTTCAATTCCCACCCACTGCCTCCTCCCCCCCAAAACAACCCCAACAATACTCATTTTTGTTCTATTAGCTCACATCTGTACAAATTATTGTCACAAACCTGTAGAGGTAGGTTTTTTGAGATCCCTGAGAAAACATTTCATCTTCAGCCTAGATGCTCTGAGTTGCCATCTGCAGTCTATGGTAAGAAATTAGCCCAAGAACAACCTTTGGAAATTTTCTCTTCCCTTCCTTTCATGTTCTACAATAATTAGAGTGTAACGGTAGGAGTGCAGATCTTCTCTGAAAATTAGGAAGTCTTTTAAAAGAATCATCAAAACATAGAACCACAGAACAGTTAGCTTGGAAGGGACCTCTCAGCTGGACTCAGATGCGCAAGGCTTCATCCAACCTGGCCTTCAACCCCCCCAAGGAGGAGGCAGCCACAGCCTCCCTGGGCAGTCAATTCCAGAGTCTCACCACCCTCATGCTGAAGAACTTCTTCCTAAGCTCCAGTCTGACCCTGCTCTGCCTCAGCATCAAACCATTCCCTCTTGTCCTGTCTCTAGATGCCCTAATGAGAAGTCACTCTGCAGTCACTCCCTGCAGGGAGTCCTCCTGGCAGGGGTATTCCAGCCCTTGGATCATCTTTCCTGCCCTGTGAGGCCACGTACTGTTCATAATCTTTAATAAGCAAAGTGCCAAACTGAAACTCTGCCATTTAGGATGTGTGCATTCAGAGGCACGTTTAGTTAACAAGAGAGAAGACAAAGTTCTGAGATTCACAGTCCTGTGATGCTGTTTGTGAGAAGCATTTACATCTATGAAATTTGTGAAGCTGCTATTCCCATATGTCAGACCCTATGCTGAAAACTTATCATGTATAAAATTAGCATACAAAACTTCTTCCTAAGCAAAATCAAACTTGCTGGCAAGGTAAAAATCAATAGTGTGGTTCACAAAGAGCCTGGCTAAACTGAGGGCCTGAGAATAGCTGCAGAGTTGTTCTGATGCAGTTTCAGAGTTTCATGGCTATGTCCATTTGCTCTGGGAGAAACTGGAGTGCATGGCAGGGACAGAACTGGAGGCAGCAGGTGATGGGTCCTGCAGTCTAGACAGCAGCCTTCACAACATGCTGTTTGGATCAACATTTCTTCCTGGCAAAGTAGAAACACAGGCACTGCTTGATGGATGGATGGATGGATGTTTATGGTCCCAAGAGATGGAAAGACCTATGGAGAAAGAGGAGCATATACCACATCTCTAAAAACATATAAACTAATTATGTAGCAGGCACAGGCAGTGCAGGTGGGGAGATTCAAGTCCCAGATAAGTTACTTATACAACTCTCATTTACTGTTAATGGCACTTGGGCCTATATTTTCTGCCTTTGGTACTTTATCTAATTAAAGGAAATGAAAGAGTCGAAATGAGGGTTCTGTAATTGCTCTTTAGGTAAGGATTATTCATTGTCTTACTGATGAATGTGATATAGAATGGAGCACAGGCATGCCAAGAGTGATTCTCAATCAAAAAACAACCGCATTAAGCATTTCTAAAGACCCTGTACATGATTAATCCACCTCTGAACAGTGATATTCTCCATTTGCAGTATGGTGTTAGTCAGGAATTGTTGCTCCTGTTCTTAATGAAGTTTTAATAAAGCTTTTAGGCTACTAAAACTACCTGGAAGTTCAGCTCTTTGCTGCTCAGGACGTGGGCAGCACGTTATGCTTCAAAAGAGGCAGTAGGTCATGTGCAAAGTGTGTGCATGTCCATGCAGATTTATGCATTCCCAAGTACTAAATCAGGAAGAATGTACAAATAGTGCTTTCTCAGTTTAGTTCTGCAGCTTCAAGATAATTATCTTTATAAAAAGGTTGTAGTGCTGTTAAAAATGCATCCTTGTCAGACACCAAGAGTATTCTTCTGTAAAATGAGGGGTAAACTGGTGTGGAAGCAACAACGGCATTCAAGGATGCTTGTGTCTTGCTGTCTTGGGAGCAGAAGCAGCCTTTTTCAGCACATATGTGCTTTCTGAAGTTGCTTGCATTGTCTGGGGATGAGGATTAAGGCTTAGACTTTTTATGTTTGATCTGTCTGTGTCCAGGAGGTATTATTTATATGGCATGGGATTTAGGACAGGATTCACATTTCCAGAAGGAATAAAAGCGTTTGTTTTGAGTAGGAAGGTTCAGTCTGTGAAGAGGCAGATTACAGAATTTTGATACAGTTCTTTTGAAGAAAGAGAAGTGTATGTAAGAGCTTGGAGTTAGACTTGACAAGCTAATTAAATGTTGTCCAACTCTTAATTACTAGGACTACGACAGCAGAGGAACGTGCAAGTAAATCCCTACTTGACCAACAGTTTTGTTTCAGAATTAGCCACATTCGTGGTTTTGTTTTTATTATTAGAACAGATTTTAGCAAAAAGAAATCCATTCACATATGAGATAGCAAAACTATCTCTTCTTCTAACAAAACACTCTTTAAATAGGCAGGAATGGAAATCCCTCTTTCAGATGTCCAGTTGAAATTTCATGAGGCTGAGGTGAAGTCAATGAGTAGAGGGAGCAATGCTGAGTAGAGAGCAAAAATCTGAGCCCTTTAGTCACAGAGCAAAGCGTGGGGAAATTTTCTTTGGTCAGTAATGGCCTTTTGTCTGTAAACTCTCTGATTTAGATTATCTGGACACAATCACAGGCAGCAGCCACCTCCAGCCTTGCAAGCACATAGGAATAGTTACCTGGCATCTTGTTTTTGCCTGAGGTGGGAGAGAAAATCGGAGAAAATATTTCCCTGTGACACTTGCTAAAGACAAAAACTACTGAATGATAGCAGGAACCCTCTCGTGTAGTCTGATATCCACTGGGAGCAGGGAGCACTGCATGCAAAGAGAGGCACGCCTTACAAATGAATATTCAAATGGAGTTATGCTGATAAGGGAAATTAATAGGAAATTTTTGGAGCTGCTCCTAGTAGATATTTGTTTGGCAGAGGAAGGATTATGCAAGAACTTGAAAGGAAGTGTTTGTTTGGATTTGTTTTCCATTAGCTGGACGTGTTTGTTGTCTGTGTGCACGCAGCCAGAACTGCTGAACCAGGAATAACTGAGAGTGTGTGATTGCTCTTTGATGAATGTGTGCCTCCACTATAAATGGAGTCACTGGTTTGTAAATGTGATCTCTGGAATATCCAGCAACAGCCAACCCCAGCCAAAGTGACAGAAGTAAAACTGGCATTTATTTGAGTAGTTTGTGTACACATTGGGCTAGAAAAGCTGGGAGAAGCCTTTTAAAATAACAAAGATAATAACATTCACAGAAGAGAAGAACACTTTCCATTAACGAAATCAGAAGAGGTCAAATATTTGAGGCAGAGTAATATAATGAAGTATGACTCAGTTAATCTTGGCGCTATTAAAATCTTAAAATACTAGAAAAATTCTATAAAATGAAATTACAGCCTTGCAGTAACATTCTTTTTATTCAGTACCATTCCTCATTTATCAGGTTTCTGCTAATGGCCTTAGAGATTTAGAGAAAATAATCTGAGTGGTGTGCCAAGGGAACTCAGTTAAGTCTGCCTTTTGGATTATTGTTTTGGGATCTGTATGATTTAAAACGAATAAAACCTCCCTGTATGGCAGTGATAAAGATTATATGGCTAGCACAGTACTTTTCAATATTTCCCAGCATTTAGGGGAATCTAAGAGGGCAAATTCCTCCAACACTGACACAAAATGAAATAAGGATTTGGATCTGGTCGTAATGGAAAAAAAATCAGCTTCTGTAATTTTTTTTAATAAAGAAAAGTACTTTGGGCCCCTGCACATACCCTAAATAAGTTATGTTGTCTATTTCTGTCAACATGACTTGCTCATATTTGTCATAAGAAAATGAAAATATTTCTGTGAAAAAAGAGTTCTTTTCATTTTCCAGATGTCATTATCTAAAGAGCCTTCCTTTTTCAACCTACTTCCTGAATTACCAATTAGTAACAATTTTTAGTTGCAGCATCTTTGGAGATTAGTCTCCTGTTCGTTTCACTTTCACTTGGATTTAAGGAGACACTTCTCTGCTTTGACACCAGTACAGGATGCCCAGAGAGGTTGTGGAGTCTCCTTCTCTGAAGACATAAAAGCCACCTGGCCATGATCCTGTGTGACCTGATCCAGGTGTACCCTTTGAGGTTACAGAGCGGGGCTGGACTAGATGGTCTCCAGAGTCCTTTCCAACCCCTTCCATTCTGTGTAACCAAATCAAAACCATGAGAAGACATTGGCCCAGCACTGGTTTGCTAACACAGCTGTATGGAAAGTGAAATATTTAATGGGAAATGCACTGTTATTTACAGCTCAGCTAGACATACAAATTACTGTCTTAATCTGAGTGTCCTCGGGAATAGCTGACATTTTGATTTGGCACTACCTCCCTTAAGGTCATCCTTGACTTTTTCATCCTCAGATGTGATTCCTGCAATAAGCTCTTCGTTTGATATTCTGTGTACAATGGTTTTTAGTGATATATTTCATTGCCTACACTTGTCCATACTGGCCCATACTGCAGCACACAGGTTTTAAACGGTGTATGCTGAGGATAATGAGCAGTAGCATCAGGAAGATTTGCATCACTTTTCCCTAGGTTATTCAGCAGAGGAGGTGAGGTCTGTGAAGTCTAAAACTTGCATGTTTTCAGATATTTGACAAGTCACTCATACAGCCCAGATGGCTGCATCCAGAGGAGGGGTGGCAGCCAGGGCACGACAGGGAATTCTGCCCCTTTGATCTGCTCTGCTGAGACCCCACCTCCAATACTGCATCCAGTTTTGGTGTCCCCAGCATAAGAAGGATGTATTGGATCAACAAATATATAATTAACTGATTCTATTCTCAATATCAGATGTTCTTTCCTTCTCAAAACCTAAACTTTGTGAGCAAAGAGGAAAAAAAAGATGTTATTCTCAATTGCTGATAAACAGATAATTAGAAGCAAACTAGGCTTGAAATTAGCTTATATACTTTTACGAGAGGTTGGATACCTAAAGAATTATCAACTAATTGCAGGGGAATAAAAGTAGGCTTTAATTTGTTGAAGCACAGGATGAGGCAAACTTTCAGAGCCTGAGCTTGAAATGAGAGCCTTTTGTAGTACAAAAACAGGATGAGACAGCCTTTCATAGCATTTCAAGCTTTTCCATGATGCATTGTCACCGCACTCAAAGAACCCGTCATATATGATAATTTCCACACAGCTTTGCAGAAGGGCCTCAAACAGATCAAAACAAACTTTCAAGTCGCTTTGTGCCTTGTAAATATAGTTAGAAATTACTTTGTATGGTAAACAATTGCACTGTAAGCACTTCAAAAAGGAAAGCTGTTAGTTCCGTTCCCCAGCCAAAGCAGTGTTATTTACCGGGAAGGGTTTACAAGGCGTAGGGTGGGTAGAGACATTTATGTAAACAGGGGAAGACTGGGATGGCTTTGTGTAAAGCATGCTTCTACAACAGCCCCACATTGATTGCACTTACTGCTGAATTCTCTACTTCCCTGCCTTAAGTTCTCATAGCACACCGAAAAAAAAAAATGAGAGACTCGTCTCAGCCCAGGGAATTATAAAATGATTGAATGGCTCAGGTTGGAAGGGACCTCAGAGATCATCTGCTCCAACCTCTCCACCATGGGCAGGGACACCTCTCAGCTAGACTCAGATGCTCAAGGCCTCATCAAACCTGGTCTTGAACATCCCCAGGGAGGAGGCAGCCACAGCCTCCCTGAGCAGCCTACTCCAGAGTCTCATCAGCCTCACGCTAAAGAACTCCTTCCTAAGCTCCATTTTAACCCTGCTCTGCCTCAGCTTCAAACCATTGCCCCTTGGCCTGTCTCTAGACACCCTGATGAAAAGTCCCTCTGCAGCCTTCCTGCAGGATCCCTTCAGGTACTGGCAGGCAGCTTTCAGGTTCCCCCAGAGCCTTCTCTGCCCTAGGCTGAGCAACCCCAGCTCCCTCAGCCAATTTTGTAATGATAAATTGTTTCTCCTGCCAAATCATTATTAGCTTTGCTTTGGAAAAAGGCTGTGAAGTCTGTGCTCAGACTTCTCCTCCTTTCTTAGCCTTGACACACTAAAGGAAATTACTTGCTTTGTAACAGTTTCAAGAAATCATGTCAAGCTCTTACATCATTTTGGAAATTAAATGCAAGTCTGCTTTAAAGAGAGGAAAGGGGAAAAATGCAGTTAAAAATACACAAATTATTGAGACAGTAGTGAAAATCATATGTAGGCAATCAGGGCCTCAAAAAGGCTCAGGCCCTGTCAAATCAGCAAGTTAAGACAACCTTGGCACTAAATTCCCTGAGATTTCGGATCTTATCACTTTAATGTAGTGGGTTTTTTTTTTTAGTGGCCACTTCTAAAATTAAAATATCTTTTCTATTTTGGCATTAAACTCAATTAAATAGAGAGACTTACAGTTCAATAGGGCAATGTTTAAACAAGATTTGAATGTCAATTAAAGCTACAGAATCATTGCCACAGACTCCTTGGATCGTCTGCCATTATTTAATACACGTTTTGCAATCCATTATACTGAATATTACTACCAAGTCATTATTTTTAATATAACCTAAAATATTGGATTCTTTCTAATTTTCACACATTAAAATAATTTGATTCACCTTTGGTAGATGTGCTTGTCATTGTCAAAATCTGGCACACAAAACTTCTCCGGACGCACAGTTATCAGTCCCAGCGGTGAACCCCTTCTGAACTGCAGTCTATTTCATGGTCTGCATGAACCATAATGCCTCCGGGAGCTGCTTTGGGGGCCAGGGGGATGATGGAGGGGAGCAGTGGCACCTGAGCTAAAACGTGCCAGGAGATTCCAGTGGGCTCAGAAATGTTTTATCCGAGCCAGAAATGCTTTATGTTAATGTATTAAAATGGATGTACGGAGAGAGGAGAAGCAAACAGAAATAGACTGCAGCAGCAAAGTGGGTTACGCCAACTGTGATTTTCTGTGCATTACTGGAATCTAATCTGCTGGTTCATATAGATGGAATATTAATGAGAATTAAAATGAGCAACTCAAGGAGCCATGGAAAGGTGAGATTTGGAGAGGTAGTTTTATGTCAGAGGAATCTTGATTTCTGGCGTGCAAAATGAAACTCCAGGGAACACAGCAGTGAAATCTTCAGGAAGTGGAAAATAATGCATGGAAATAATAATTTAAAAAAAAAAAAAACAAAACCAAAAAAACCCTGGGTTATGATTCACCTCTGACTGCTAATGCTGAAGGATGTAGAGAATGAAATTAGAAGAGGTAGCTGAAAATTTATGAAGTTATGCTTCTAAGCATAACTGACCTTGTAAAAATGACTAAGATCAAAGGAGGGAATGTACAGGGAAAAAAAATTAATACTCCTTTCTCCAAGTCCAGATTATGAGCTTCCTTTGAGTATTAAGGAAATTAGCTAGAAATACTCTGCTGTACAACTGAGAGTTGCTTTATGAATAGTCATGTTTAACTCGGCAGGTAAGCAAATATTAGAACAAAGCAAATGAAGTGACAATTTCCAGAGGACAGAAGAGTGAACCTGGTAATTAAAGATAATTAATTTAAAAGGACCAAGGCTTAATTCGGAGAAGGCTTTTAAAGTGCAACTGAGGCAGAATTTAGGCATTTATGTCAAGAAGTGTAATCCTTCCAATTTCAGCCTGAATGGGAAGAGACAACAATCAGGTAGCATTTCCAAGTGCTCTGGGAAGAGTTATCTAAATTCTGGTTTGTGCCATTACTACAGCACAGCTTGGCCTCTGTTTCACATCTTGCCCTAGGTGAGATCTGCCTGGTTATTCCAGGTCCCTGCTCCCCAAAATGCATGCCCAGCTGTGCTCAAACCACACCTGACAGCCAGAGTCTCTTGTCCCCTGTGTTATGTGACATAAAGATCTCTGGATGACCATGGTGTCCATGCATGCTGAGTATAGACGTACAGAGGCGGGGGTGGGGGGAAATAGTAGAGCATTGTGTAGAAGACCCTAAGAAAATTGGGTTGCTGTGTTCCATAGGGAAACTGATCAGGCTGCAAGGGTTTGGATGATTCAGTGGTTTCAGAAGGGTTGGCACTGAATAGCAGGATAAGAGGCAGGGAGTGCAGCAGAATTCTGGGTTGATTGCGGTAGCCAGACAGTGAAGTGAAAGGCAAACCACAATCAGCCAGACAGGTGAGGGCATCCTCAGCTGCGTAATCAATCCCAACAGACAGAAAAGTGATGTTCAGAGTCGCAGGCATCTGTCTTGGTTGCTCTACACGCTGCTTAGTGGTGATCAATGTGAATACAAGGCTGAGAATTATGCATATGTCCTGGTGATTTTGACAGCAGCAAGCTCTGCGTTAGCTCTTGACGGGTCTGACTGATTTTCCCTGTGAGAAAACTTGCCTGTGTGCCCAGGCTTCAGAGCTGTCATGTTTGTGACACAGTTATTCCCTTGGCTATGGAAGGGTGAGCAACCAGTGGAGCCAGGATTCCTCACTTCCAAGAGCCTTCTCCATTGACTTTCAGGAATAGTTATCATGCTCTCCCTAATTGTGATTCCTGAAATCTCCACTTTCTTGTGTTGTACTTTCAACAGGAAGATTTTTAGGGCAATGTAGAATAGTCTCTAGAACACCTGGAAATGTGCATGTAAATCAGGTTTGAACCTGCTTTCTGTATCTGATGTGTTTTGACTACAATCCTTATACAGGAAGAGAAAATCCCATTATCATATTTAAATTTTTAAGGCACATTACCATGTTCCTTCTAATAAAGACAAGGGCAATTGCTCTAGTGCTGGTTACAGATTCTGGATCCTGACAGGAGGCAGGGAACTCCTTGAAGACCTGACCTTAGTGTGCAAGCCTCAAGAGGACAGACCTCTTTCCCTTCAAAAGTCAGATTTAAGCATTTGGTTTCATTCCTCATCAGCACACATTCTGAGATACAAAACCCCTCTAGACATGACATACCCAACACAGCCATTTACACTAAGAGCATGGGTTTCAGTGAGAAATCTGAAAGCAAAGTGTTACAGGGCAGTACAAAATGTTGTCTGTTAAACTGGTTGTGGACAAAGCCAAGACTTCTCTTTGTCACTGTGACTCTGTGCTTAATCTAAGAGTAATTAAGATCTTTAAGCGTATGACAACTTTTGCTTTCCTTGTGATATGACTGTGTGAATGCAGCTTGCATTAGCACTATCTAACAAATCATGAATAGCAAATAGTAGCTCTCAAGCAAACAGCCTCAGATAAAAGCAGACAAAGTAAGCCTCGACCCAGCCTGGCAAGGGATGTCTGAGAGTATAATTTTGGTACACCACTTTTGCATACTGAGGACCTAAACTGTCCTGTCTATCTATCTGGATGTGTGATGACAACTCTGCCTAAAGTGTGTTCAAATTTCTGCATTTCGGGAGCAAAAGAACAAATTGGTTGCAGTGCATGAACAGGGTTCAGAACATGAAGATTGAGTGAAATGTCATAACTCTGAGGATGTTTATTTCCTCGCTGATAAAGGATGGCATGATTTCCTTAAAAGCCATGAATTCTTGGAATTACTCATAAAATGCCCTTCAAAAGAGTATAGACTGCAAAATTGTGTATCATTCATGTAAATGTTCCAACATTTATATTCAGGTCACAAAGTATAAAGCCAGAATAAAATATAGTAGCAGTAAATATCAGAGGCGTTTGTTAGAGCATCTCGATAATTAGAGAATGGATTCCCAGGAGAGCAGCATTACTCTAATGTATGCTAGCAGGATGTTTGAAAACAACCCTCTTAATAAATGGAGTTGACAGAAAATACACTGCAAAAGGATTATTGGGCAAAGACATGTAAAGTGAGAGATTTGGCAGGAACTTTAAGAACACAAATAGGCATCACTCAAGGGAGAAGATTCTATCCAGGGAACAAGCTGTCTTGGTAAACAGGATTATATTCGTAACAAGCAGATATGAATTCCATCAAAGCAAAAAATGTATCCAACAGAACCAAGGGAGAGAAAGACTGCTTCAGAGAGAGCTGCTTCAGGTCATCGCTGGAAATAGTTAACATTGTAAATGCCATTTTATTAATTTTTCCATCTAATTGTTTATTTAATTGTTCCATTAACCAGTCACTTTGCTTCTCTATCCCCGTAGCAGATGTTCATTATAGAAACTGAATACATTAAGATGATTACATTATTCAAACTCTTTGATAATTCATTTGTATTAAAACCATAAGACTCTGTTGACATTTCCCTAGGGTACATTTGGTGAGGTTAAGCAGGATAAATGTCACAGTTAGTAATGCTGTTAAGATAAAAACCTTGCAAAGGAACTACATATTATTTCTAGGCTTTATGGTCCTTAACAGCAACTTTTAGAGCTATATTTCCTTTTTAAATGATGCATTATACCCTGAAAAGTAAAATAAAAAGACCTGAAATTATGATTCTTGCTCGTTTCATCAAGTATAAATGAATAGAGGAGGAGAAATGTTAAAGAAGTATGGATAAGTTTGTAAAAAGAGTTTTGAAGCAGAAATAGTTCTGTTCATAGTGCTCCTGGTGAGATATGGTCTGGAAGAATGTACATCAGGAAGAACGTGAGATGTGCATGAATTTCAGTGCAAATGCTTCAAAACAGGACCTGAATGATAAAATCACAGCATTTCAGAGGAACCTCAAATACAGCACAGACTCACTATTCTAGAAATATCTGATTATATGGCACCACGGAGCTGGAGAAAAAGTTTAGGTTGGGGATGATCCACAGTCTTCCCTCATCTCAATCTCCTCCTCAAACCAGGACTGAAAACTAGCATAAGTCTGAATAAAGAAATGCTGCTTCAGTTACCAGTAATGCTATACAAGAAGTCATTTCTGATTGCTCATGGTCTAGACCAAAGGGACCAAGAACTGCTAATTCATGCTGGCTCTCAAGGCCAGGGGGCTGATGCTTTCCCATTGCATCCAGCCCAGCTGCCCATTGTGGAGACCCGTGAACTCTTGGCTTTCACTGTGTGCCTCCATGCTGTGTATTCTTCTGCCTTCTTTGAGGCTCTCTTTCAGGTGGTTGATTGATGGTGGATCCCCCCAGGCTTGGCCTGGAATAAACCAACCCAATTAATGCCTTCAGTCTCACCTCACCTTAGGTCTCCGAGCTAAACACCTTTCAGGTCGCTTTGTGGGACTCTTCAGTTTGGACCCTCTCTTTTGGACTGAGGGCCCAGGAGAGGACACGCTGAATAGTGGGCAAGATTTGCTTCCTCTGACTTGCCAGCTGGAGTGTGGTAGATCTGTCAGTACTTTCTTAGTTCATAGCTTTTTATTAATCTAAACTCCAGTGAAGCTGCTCATCATAACAGTTAATTGTTTATGCTTCAGGTACTGGAAGTTTTCCCTCAGTCCTTAGTCAAAGACATTGGAATAGTAACTTACTAAAGAATAAATTGCAATGACTCCAATTGGCTGTAAGATTAGATGGAGGTAGAGGAATATAAAATGCTTTTGCTTTTTTTTTAAAGTTCAGCAATATTAACAAGAAGCTGCTCAATAATGAAAGTTAATTTCATACCACTCAGCTAGTAATGAGGGGGGTTTGATTTGGTTTTGTGTCTGGGTCATAATATCTGAGCATAGCATTAATTATAAATGTTACTGATTATCAAACAAGTGATGATTTGGCAGTTGTCTGGAATTGTAATATCTTTGACTATGGTGGGGTTAAACAAAATTGATCCTGATAAAAATTTTATTACCAATAAAAAATACTCATAATGCTTCCTTTTGTGAAGAGAGAGCCACAATTTCAGAGACTCAGCTAAGGACTCGATAAAAGAAATAGAGAGTAGCTGAATACTGGAGGGCCCCTGGAGATATTCGAGTCAGAGAGCAGTTACCTGGGGCAGGTTGCTCAGGGCTGTGTCCAGTCAGGTATTGTAGCTGTTCAAGGGGGGCTCTGTGGGTAACACATTCCTGTGTTTGACTACTCTCACAGTAACAAAACAAAAAAAGCTTTTTCTGATGTGCAATCTCCTGACTTTTGGTCTGTGTGTGTTACCCCTTGTCCTGTTGCTGGAGATCACAGGGGAGACTTTGGCTCCATTCTCTTGACTACCCTCAGCAGGTGTTTCTATGCATTCATGTAACCCTCTTGAGCCCTGGCTCCTTAAGGATGAGCTGTATCAGTTGTCTTTATCCCTCCTTCTATGAGAGGGACCTCCAACTACTTTGTGGCAGCAGTAGGTGCATGTTTCTCTTTCACTGGGGAGCCCACAAGTGCATGCAGCACTCTGGTAGATGCTAATATAAGGCTAGACAATTGTAAGTATATTTTTTTCAGACTTGTGATAGTATCGTTTAAAGCTAGTAACTTTTTCTGCTTTATAACATTAAGTGAAAGTTTCCACACTTCAAGAATTGGCTGAGAAGTGATTCTTTGAGGTTAAGCAGGGGAGTTGGACTATATGATCTCCAGAGGTCCCTTCCAAACCCTACCATTCTATGATGCTACAATAATCAAACTCTTATAAATAATAAAGTTGAAACTGAAGAGGAAGCTTCATTTAGAGAGCAGCTGCCAATTACCAGCTGTCAAAATGGAAGTGTAAACTAAATGGGGTTACCTTGAGCCCTGTAATTAGATACCATCATAGATGAGTGGAAGGCAGAGAAGGGAGTGTACATCTTCATTGTAGTTTTTCCAGCATTATGTCATGCACACAACTAAGTCAGGGCTGTAAGAAAGATTTGACAATCCAAGAGTCATTTGGGAGTATCGCAAGAAAATTGTAAGAATAGTGGGAGACACAAGAGAAGATTAAAGGATATGTGATTACTTGGGATAAAGAGGATAAAAAGAAGCAGGAATGTGATAAGTCTTCAAGTGGGAAAAGTAAAGTTGGATTTTTGTTCTCTGAGTGAAAAGAAATAAGCTATATCTCATGTTTATTTTGCATCAATAAATAATAATGGGGCTTAAGTGTAGTAAGAGAGATTCAGATTCCGTGTGAGGAAAATTTTGTCAGGGTGAAGAAGCTGAAGCATTGCAGTAGTTTGCTGCCCATTTCTCACAACGTTTAGGAAAAGGTTAGACAAACATCTGTACCCTAGTGAGAGCTGATCTCTGAGGAAGGCAGGGCATGACCTTTGAAAGCCCCTTTGAGCTCTAAGATTTTTCTCATTTACGGATGCCACTACACAGAGTTACAAAGTCAGACAAAGGAATCAACTCTTACAAGCAATGGATTAAGAAAAAAAATGCTTCTCTCTGTGTGTGCTGTACCCTTCCCTGTTCGAGTGAAGAATACAACTCTTACATTTGAGTTGGGCTGTTATGGTCATCACTGTCATCTTTGCCTTATCTAAATGGTATTTTATTTCCAAACCTATCTAATATGTCGAAGATCTGAGGCTGTTGTCTAAAAGGACACAAACAACTTGCAGGTGTTGCTGTTTCATACATTTCTGTGGTATGTCAGCAGTCTGCTTTAAGAGTGCCCTTCGAAGGCGTTTGGCAGTTTCATTGCTGCTGTGTCGGTTGCCCAGGGAAGTGGTGGAGCCACCATCCTTGGAGGTGTGCAGAAAACATGCAGACCTGGCACTCTGGGACCTGGGTTAATGGCTGTGCTGGTCTTAGGTTGACAGTTGCACTTGATGATCTTGGAGGTCTTTCTCAAACAAAACAATTCTGTGGTTCTATGATCCTGCTCACTTCTGTCTTTCAAGCATACAGGTGCTCAGGGATGCTGAGCAAACTAAATGGCATAGGAAGAAACGTGCAGTAAAAGCCTCAGACAGTCTCTCACACATCAATTTCAGGGCTATGAGGGAATGCTTTAAGGACTGTTTATGACATTTTCAGAGACTTAAATGGGAAATACTTGACACATTCTGTAGTAACCATGGTCAGAGGCAAAGAATTAAGTACTTTAGGTCAGGAAAAGTGATCACCAGGAAACAACTGAAGCATCTGCTCTTACAAAGCCAGCATGTAGCAATGGAGATTTGGAGGAATAACTCAGGTCTGCTGTGAGAAAAGCACTGGTGTTGGAGAAAAAGTAACTCCATGTTTTTCATTAGTAAAGCTTTCCCCATAGGAAGTTTTCAACACAAAGCACTGTTGGTGACAATAAATTGTTAAGAAAACGTGAAAGATTTTGAGTAAGAGACAAGAATTTTTTCCTTGCATTTGCTAAGCAGCAGCTTAAAGTGTTTAAATTATTAATTCAAACTCTGAGGTGTTCTTTTGCTTTATGCAGAGTAGAAGTTGACTGCTTATAAGTTAACAAGTAATTGGGAAAGCTTCTGCTAGTTTGAGCTGGTTTTTTACAGATGTCCAAATGTGAGATTTTTTTAAACTGGAATTCTGTGTTGTTCTGTATATTAAATGTTAGCAACCTGCTGTGCAAGCACCCATCATGTGCTCTTAAATTGTTGGGTTTTTTTTTTCTTTGAGAATGAGTTCTTCTGTTTCATATAGTTAGATGAGATCTGGGATTCACTTTATTTCAGAAAAGCAATAACTGTGTAAGATAGATGGTTTGCCAAAGGTAGGGCCTGATATTAAGAAATGTTCTGTTCCTCCAAACCAAAGAGGATGGTGATGTGTTTAAACAGCCCACAAGAAAACAGCTCTGAAAGATTTACTGTATTTTGATTACACTGAGAGGCAGAATTTCACCACAGCCATCCATTAAAATGCTTACATCCTGCAGATGAGTCTTTCAGAGATATATAAAAAAGAGAGTTTCAAGATATTCCAAGACATCTCACAGCATTTTTTAGTGTGAACTCTAAATCTCTCTTGAGGGAAATCAGTGTTTGAAGAAAAGAAGATTTACGGAAGACTTAATGACATTTTAGGAGTTCAATCTGCATTGTAAATATAGACATGTTGTCATCTTAGAGGAGGGAGCTTAATCCATGATAGCTTTTAGAGTTCAGTGAGGTGTACAGCAGTGGAGTACAGAGGAGGCTGTTTTCCTCTTCTCTTCAGTCTTTTGTTTCACCAGAGAGATACTTGGAGAAGGAAGGAAAATGACATGGTGATATCTGCCTAGTCAGTGAAGCCTTGTACTGAAAGACTTCTTCCTAAGGTCCAGTCTAAACCTATTCCCCCTCAGCTTCAAACCATTGTCCCTTGTCCTGTCTCTAGACACTGATGAACAGGAAAGCCTTAGACTGTAGGAGTTTACCACTCGTGCTGAATGCACAACGCTGCTCTGATTAAGTCTGCTTTCAGCGGAGTTGTGTGATCATGACACCATTGCAGTAGCAGCTCGTTTAGCTGATGTGGAAGCTCTTTATTGCTTTGCTTTGGAAAGCTCACAGGAAGTCTGTAAAAACATCTCAAGAGGGAACAAGTAGATGTGAGTGATAGAAAAATCACTCCTGGAGCAGCTGGGGTGATGTGTTGAGGTGTTAACTGTCTCTCTCCATGGACTCCTCTTTGTGCATTGCAGTGACATTGGCCAGTAGAGTGTGCAGAAGTGGGAGCTCCTTCTCTAGTCTTGCATAGGATTCTGTGTCACACCCAGAGCCTGTCTTCTCATTCTGCAAACAGATGTGGATCCTCCCTTTCAGGAGGACCTGAGCACAGCCCTTTGGTTGCCCTCTTCTAGTGTATGCTGCCTGTGGAAGTTGAGTCAGTCTTACTGCCTTGATACTTCACTTTCATTGCACTCTGCATGCCAAAGATTTCCAGTATCAATGATCTGTGCCAGGTCCCTCATTTCCTGGTGTCAAGTTCATTCTGCTCTACAGGCTGCTTTATTCTATAGCTGGTAGATCAGTAGTAGACACTTCTCTGTTGAGCAAGACATTTTGCAGGCTCTTTTAATGACAGAATGAGCCTTTATAACTAGTGACATGAACACTGCCTTTTAAAAATTCTTCTGCTCGGTGTTGTTAATAATAATGGTGGATGGAGGTTGAGCTTCCAAAGAAAGCATTTCCCAATGTGCACTCCAGAGCCTCTTCTCAAACCCCTGAAGCACAGGGGCAAGCCTGCCCTGTGCCCTCTTTGGGATGTAGCTTGGATGGCACGGTAGCTTACAGCTGGGGAAGAAAATTGCAATGCTATCTACTGCAAACCCCTGACCCTACATATATGTATTTGCTTTTTCAGGTTGTGTAATTCCAAATCTTCTTTCAGTGCTGAGCATTCTGAGTTTATCAGTAACTTCTGCCTCTCTTAATAATTCCCCTGCATCACAGTTGTACAGGTTTAATTAGCTGCTTCTGCTTCAGTTTTCTCATGTCATGTTGTCTTTTTCATTAGATTTCTCCTCTTGGTGTGTGTGAGATGTTTGCACATTTCCTAGCTCTGAGCAATGTGGGCTGTAATTGGGATCCAAAGTTAGAACATGTCTTCAGTTACCGTTTTGTTACCTCCTTTTATTTTCCTGTCAAAACCATATGCTGTGCTGTATTGCCTGGGAAGTGAGAGAGAAGTCAAAGGTACATCAGCTCTGCAGCTGCTAGCAAAGACTTATGTCTTCAGACTTGTTTTCTGTTACAAATGTTCTGTGGACATATCCACACCATGCTCATTTTTTGTTTCTGGAGAAGCTATGCTGCACGTTACCGAAGGCTGGAGGCTCTTAAGCTTTAGAGAGCCCAAAGATGCAATTTTCTCAAATCCTCTGCAACTCTTTTCCACAGCATGGCTCAGGTTGGAAGGGACCTCAGAGCTCTACTCTAACCTCTCCACCCTGGACAGGGATGTTTCTCAACTAGACTCAGCTGCTAAGGCCTTCTCCAGCCTGGCTTTGAATACTCCTAGGGAGGAGGCATCTGTAAACTCCCTGAGGAGCTCACAGCATGTTTTAAGCATTCATTTACTTATTTCTTATGTACTGTGGACTGTAATTAAGTAAAATCCACAATTCAGTCCATGGAGAGATTCGTTCACTGCTGTCAAACAGGATGACATGTCCTGAAAGAAGGTTGAAAGGGAAATGGCTCTGATAATGGAAGATGTGTTTTCAGTTTTGTGATGGGCTGAATGGAGCTTCTGATGCAGTGAATTACCAAGCAGCTGATCTGCTGGAGGGCTCCTTAAAAGAGCTGTGTTTTATTTGGAAAAAGTGATTTTGTGGTGGTGGTGTTTTGGTTGAAACAGCCATGGAAATGCAGTGACATGCTTGCCATTGAATGGCAGCTGAATCTCTGCAAATGTTTGGGAATTGAGGTCAGAAAGAAGCTGAGCAATCAATGTCCAACTCATCAGAGTCTCTCATAATCCCAAGTAAGAACTCACCCACTGTGACTAAGCCTCAACAGAATGGGAACTCTTTCTTTTGGTTCCCTACTCTATCTTCTTCCAAGGCTGCAACAGTAATTCTTACATTATATTTGCTTCTAATTCTTCTCTACAACAACTTCTATCTTGCTGTAATTATCACTCCAAAGAGTCAGTTCTTTATAGCTTTTTGGTTTGCTTCAGCTTTTAGGGATGACTCCTTGATGTTCTTCACACAGTCCTTCACCAGGTTTCAGGATCAATATAGGTGCATACTAGAATTAATGAAGGCATTTTCACTTTCTATGGATTGCAAGAGGCTGATTTCTGATTGAAAAAAAAAAATAAAAAAAAAAAAAGAAAAAAAGAAACAACCTAGAAACTACTTTAATTAGCAATATGGAAAAGATTTACATGTTATAGAGGTTGTGTTGGGCAGGGGTTTTTTAATTTGTTAAAAAGAAAATCTTAAATTGATTCCAGCTGACTTGACTGATTCATTCTAAGATATTTATAGATCAATTACAAGAAGTAAGTCTTTGGTTCAGTATTAAAATGTAAAAGGATAAAATAAGCTGAAACTTGTACGCTTTAAACTATGGCACAAATACTAAAAGCTCTTGATTGAAACAGTTTATCTCAAATGTAGAGAGACCCACCCTGGAGCCAGCACTGAGGTCCAGGATATAACAATCTTGGCACAGAACAAAACCAGAATGTCAGTAAATGATTATTTGCAAAAGGTTTTTTCAATACTTTGGCAGTTGCTCCCTAGATAGAAAACACCAACAAGAAACAACAGCAACATAGATTATGCTAATATATATTAATGCCTTAACTTGTTTTATATAACACCATCAAACCAACTTTCTTACAGGCCATCTATGTATAAAATTAAATCTTAGATTTTAATTAGAAGGAAGAATTAATGTGGTGTTCAACCAAATAAAAGAGTACAATAGTACCACAAACGTGTGCTGAGTACGAATGCAAAGAAAATGGTGTGAGAAATAGCAGAGACATTGTCTTTGTTATCTATTAAAGCAGAATATCAGATTGAATAAAAAACTTCACTTTTCAAAGCAGAAACTTAAAAATAAAGTAAGTAGTGTAGAAGTTGGAGTTTTGAAACAGAGATAATTAATATCACAGTTAAAATGGGGCTGTAAAAAGCACATTCAGTGGTTTGGCAGTTTGGAGGATTGGTTTTCTTTTTTGTTAATGAACCGTACAAAACACAGATAAAAAGCATTTAAATTATGCTTTGTCAAGTTTCTCATGTATATAATAAAGTCCTTCAAGTGTCTGATGCATGATCTGCTGGTTTGTCTGGGCCAAAATCCTAGGCCAGCCATGGTCTGCAGGTCATTAGCAGTTTAGAGTCAGCTGCATGGGTCAGAAGCCAGAGTAGCTGAGCTGGCTGCAGGTATATCCCAGACCATGAGCATCAAGATCAGTGTGAAGAGTGAAGTTTGGTGAGGATGAGGACTCTTCCTGCTCCTTCTCCTCTTCTTGCTCCTTCTCTTCCTGCTCCTGCTTCTCCTCATCCCTGGAATTGCTTGCTTATTGTTCATCCTCTGAGGAGAGCTTTCCCCACCTATTGTGCCCAGTGCACGTCCACTGGACTGAGCACAACTTTGTATTCTTTACAGCAGCATTGCTATTTACTTGGCTGTTTAATTGAATGTGTTCTCCTCTCCTGTCCCCCAATCCCCCTGTTCTGTTATGGAGAGAAGAATTCTACCAAGACCTGTGTCATTTCAGTAGACATTACTTTTGCAGTTAGCAGCTGGAGCAAATGCTACCAATAGTGACAGGAACCTCACACTGACAGGTGCATCACTTGTTAGACTCCTTCACTCCGGATAGTCAGTGAGCCAACAAGAGAATATAGTAGAGTAGCTGGTCAGAGAGAATAACCTTGGGATAAAAGAGCATGAATGGATATATTTTCAATTAAGTTGAAAGATAAACACAAACAGGCTGGTTGCTAAGGTTTCTAATTCCAAAACAGCAGCCTGAGAAATTGCAGAAACTAATTAGTGAAGTCAACAAGATTGAAGTGCCGAGGGACTTAATGTGAAGGAGTTTGGAATCTGAAGTCAAGGCTTCAAAATCCATCTGAACAACATAAACAAGGAAGCAATGATTTACAGAATGTGGAAACTCTCTCTTCACTATTATTATGTTACTAAGAGATTGCCTAGAAGATAGCAGACATTAAAAAGGTAGAGTGGGATTTATTCTCTGAGAGCTCTGTCCTGAAGGGAGAATGGTACAGGGATAATTGTGCTGTCTCCAAATGGAGCCAAGTTACAACCACAAAAAGTACAAGAAATCAGTGTGTAGTTTGAGAAGGCAGACACACACATCCATAAATAAGTTATTTCAAATACATCTCAAAATTGGTTGTATTTTGGTACTAGTTTCATTGAGAATAATGAAGACAGACAGACAGATTGAGAGCAGGGCTGAGTGATCCATAGCCCTTTTGGACCCAGGACAGCCTGTGAAGTCTTTCTACTCTCCTGTAAAAGCGTGGCTGTAAGAGCCACAAACGCAAACTCCTGCGTGGTCAAAGCAGTCCAGAGAAATTCAGCTGGTTTTAGAGATTCTGTTCACAGTAACAGAACAGCTGCTGGAGAGATTTATGATGATTAGATGAGTGTTTTATCTTTACCACTCTGACATTTAGAAATACCATTTTTATTTGAATACACATAGTTTAACAAGTATGGCTTTTAGAGGGTCTTAGTTCTTAAGTATGGAACACAGGGGTTTTTTTATATATATATACATATATATTTTTCCCCTCTAATCTCTCTGCTTTGGGCATAAGTGTAAAGCTTGATGGATTTTGGAGTTACCATGCTAGAAATAAGGCAGCTTAACCATAAATACTATATTGTAATGTAAGATGTGAATTCATAACCTACTTACCCTGTCTTTACAACACCTAATGAGGAATATATATTTTGGCATGCACACCTTAATCATAAACATAAGATTTTAGCATCTACTTCAGTACCTTTCACCAGTGTTGTGGATTTTCCCTTATGCAGCCAAGTGGTTTTTGGGGTACATTCTCTCCAGATTTACAGCCAATTCAGTAAAGTTGTCAGGATCAGCAATCCCAATGCAGCGATCATTACAGATATAATGGGAATTGCTGAAACATCCTCATATATCAGGGGCAAAAGGAATCTTTCATCATTTGAAATTTTAATATTTTAAAGCAGTATATTAGGTCACACATTATTTAAAGCACTCAAATTTATTACATTCATGCATTTTCTTCCACTTCTATTGAGTTCCCAACTAGCAGAGCTTTGGCTTGCAAGCTGAATTCAACAGAGCAAAACCCTTCTTGCGCTACGATATCCTGAACTTGGCTGCTTCACCTCAGGGTTCAGAGCTCACCAAAAGATTTTGTTGCTTTCAGAGAGACTTCAAAACTTCCATTTAAAGACAGAAAATTGATTGAATGCAGAAACTAATTTGGTTAAACAGAAAAAAAAAAATCTCCAGCAAGAGAAAATTTCGATGGCATTTAATGATTCTCTTTCCGATTCTGGCACAGATGCCCTTTTTGACCTTACTTAACAAAGATGCTTATTAGCATATTCAGGCAGTACTTATTATCTTGTTGTGCCTTAACCTGTGATTAGCATGGTCCAAACTATTTGGAAGCTGTTATTTACCATGTTAAAAAAAAAAAAAAAAAAAAAAATTTCCTGCAAGAAGTGCATGAAAATGTTCTTTGTCATGTNTGTGAAGAGCGAGGGGCAGCTGTAATTCAATTCTCCACAGTGGAAATGATGATTAAATTAGTTTCTGGAACTGAAACATTGTACCAATGCATCAACTCCACAGAGGCTTGGTTTACCTCAAGCTGTCTCCTTTATACTCAGATCTCTGTGCTGCACAGAAGTCCTGTAGTCTTTAAAGCCCAAGAATTTTTCCCATGATCTCAAGTTTTCCAGCTTCCAGATAACTAGAGAAATTCTTTCTTGCTCATTTGCCCTCCCACTCCTCAAGAATCATAGAATGGGAAGGTTGGAAGGGACCTCAAAGATCATCCAGTTCCAACCCTCTGCCATAGGCAGGGACACCTCCCACTAGTACAGGTCACTCAAGGCCTCCTCCAACCTGGCCTTGTACACCTCCCTGGGCAACCCGTGCCAGTGTCTCACCACCCTCATTGCGAAGAATTTCCTCCTAACATCCAGATAAATGTGATAAAATTGCTCTGGCCTTTAGATTGGAGTCCTTTACTGTGAGGGTGGTGGAACATTGCAACAGGTTGTCCAGGGAGGGGGTGGAGGCCCTACCCCTGCAGACATTCAAGGTCAGGTTTGATGAGACTCTGAGCAATCCGATCTAGTTGGTGACGTCTCTGTGCACTGCAGGGAGGTTGGAGTAGGTGACCTCTAGTCTATGAAATTCAATTCTATGAAACCGAATTTTGAAGAGACTGAAATACTCTCATGCTTGATTTCCTCATTTAAGATAGGGTTCTTTTTTCCAAGACATTTCTGCTCTTCTGGAGCCCCTATTACAAGAGGGATGTGTCCAGAGATGGGCCACAAGGATGAGCAGAGGGCTGGGCACCTCTCCTGTGAGGACAGACTGAAAGAGTTGGGGCTGTTCAGTCTGGAGAAGAGAAGGCTCCCAGGTGACATTCTCATGGCCTTCCAGTATCTGAAGGGGGCTACAAAAAGCTTGAGAGGGACTTTTCAGTCTATCAGGTAGTGACAGGACTCGGGGGAATGGAGCCAAGCTGGAGGTGGGGAGATTTAGACTGGATGTGAGGAAGAAGTTCTTCAGCATGAGGGTGGTGAGAGCCTGGAAGGGGTTGCCCAGGGAGGTGATTGAGGCCTCATCCCTGGAGGTGTTTAAGGCCAGGCTGGATGAGGCTCTGGGCAGCCTGATCTAGTGTGAGGTGTCCCTGCCCATGGCAGGGGGGTTGGAACTGGATGGTCCTTCCAACCCTGACTGCTTCTATGATTCCATGATTCTATAATCATTTATGCTAATGCTGTTAGTGAAAGTGGACCTGTGAATTTGAGACATTCCTTAATGGTGCTGATCATAATTAAAAATTAGGATTTTAATCCATTCTATGATATAACTTCTTTCACCAAGACTTTCAGGAGACTAGGAGAAAATCATTTATACTGCAAAAGACATTTAAAGAAGTATATACACAGGAATAAAAGGTAATATTAAGGTACATTCCTTGAGTGGGAAAGCAGTGGTCAGAACTGAGCAAATGATTCAGTGAAAATAAATCCTGTTTCAATGAGGTATTAATTGCATTAGCAACATAAGCCAAAAATTAGAACACAGCCCCTGCTACTTTGTGATGTGCTTCAGGCTGGTGAGGTTAAGGTAACTGAAGCACTTCCATCTATACTAGCAGTACTCTTTTTCACTGCTATTTTCTGTTTATCTCCAAGCTGTATTTGAAAGGCTTTTGTTGCAGACCCATTCAAGAAGCAAGGCAGTGCAGTGCAGGCATTTCAGTCCAAGTGCAACCCTGCTGTGACAAATGAGAAGTCCAGACAAATGTTCAACTGTGGGCAAATTAGGCACAGATCCTAACAACGGAGAGGTTTCATTTCTCTCATTTCCACTCCTAATGTATGAATTCTTCCAGAAGATATTTATGTTTTGTCTGCATAATGACCTTGAGTCCTCACACAAGCCAGCAGCTCACTGTCTCTAATGCACTTCCCTCGTTAGCAGAGATTGATGAGGTGCATCCTCTCCTCCTGCTATTTTGGTCACTGTGACCACACCTTGGTTGTTGGCTGTTCCACTGCTGTGGATGTCCACACAGCTTCACAGGGTTCGAGCCAAAATTGAGTGTCCATGCAGGTGTGTACTTGTTTTACAGTACTGGTTGAGCTGTTCTTCTGTAAAAGACAGGCTGGTCAAGGCCTGGCTGCCTTCTCAGCTTTCTTGAAATGTCCACATACAACTAAAGACAACAGCATGATCTTGAGCATATTTGTAGTGTAATAGTTACACATTTAGCAAAGTCTCTGTCCTGTTCTAACAAAATACCTTTAATATTTCATTAATATTTGAATGAGTATTGAGCTATAGGAGAAAAATAATCAACATTCATAGACTACCAGGTTGGAAAGAACCTCAAGGATCATCTAGTCCAACCTTTCAGGGTAAGAACATAGTTTAAATTGGACAGTCCAGCTTGGCCTTGAAACTGTCCAATGTAGGGAAATCCTGCACCTCCCTTGGGAGTTTATTCCAGTGTTTAATAGATTGAATGCTGAAAAACTTTCTGCTGGCATCCAGTCGAAATCTCCCCAGTAGCAACTTGCACGCATTCATTACCCGTTGTCTTTACCTGGAGAGTGACTTTGGGCATTATCAATCAAATGATTTGGTGTTATTTTAATTAGGAGGGAATAAAAAGGCACAGAGCTGCAGATTTAAAGCTGCTAAAGAGATGGGATTATTCTTACACTTCCTGCTGGGGCGGCAGTTAAATACCCTTGGATTGTAGTATTGCTACTCCTCTGACTGTATTTTTTGTCTTAATGGTGGTGCTGAATGCTTTATGGGTTGCAGTGCAATCTTCCTCTGAATAATACATCACTGTTCTTTTAGTGCCAGCTCTGACCTTTTCTGATTGAAATTGTAACACATCATCATAAAATAATGTCAATGTGATAGAGAATCATCTGCCCCGAGAAGAGTGATTCTACATATGGATCCTTAAAAGACTTAGCTGGCTCTGATCATAATGACTCTTCAGTTACAAAAGGGTGACACTAACTTGACAAACTGTCTTGAAACAACAGCAATGCACTGCCCTAGAATAAATATGTGCTTTCAAGAGCTCTGCTTCTGGAAATTTCTCAAGATACAAAAGAGGCAAGCACATGCAGCGATGATCCTTCTCCAAGGTAAACCCAGGAGCTTCTCTTCAAAGAGACTCAGTTGTCGTTGATATTAGTCAGGATGAGTGTTAAAATGAGGTCTTTCTTTAAAGATATTGCTGGGTTTCAGATCAAACTGCTTTGAAAGCTCCCAACTGCTCTACTCACATCAGATTTTTATATAACAAAATGTATTCTGGACAACATGTTTGATTTCAATTTCCCCTCGTGCCTCTGGAAAATTATTACCTTTTCTTATACTTTTTCTCTGCTTTGAGCAGGCTCTAGGTATATGAAGAAGTTCTTTGGATTAGATTTCTTGCTGTCAAATAATTTATTCTTTTCTTCACGTAGTCCTTTGGCTTTACAACAAGGTAGTGACACTCAAGTTGGTTTATTTATTGCAAAATCTGGGTAATTGAAGTAGCTGTCTTTGAAGGGAAAAGTGCAGTTAGAACATATCTGTGTTGGACTGCCCAAGCTTGTGCTGTTGCATTCTCATTTGCCCTTCCACTCCTGTGTCTATGGACACATATTTAGAAATACTATGTGTAGAATAGGAAGAGAGAGAAAGAGCATACTGCTCTGTGAGCAGGCAGATGGGGCCCAAGGAAGCTGGAGCAGAAAAACACTTCAGAAAAGAAAAATATGTATATTCCTACCTTTCCTCCATTTGTGCTTACTTAGTAGTAGTTTCTGTCATTTAAAGCACAGTCAGTTGGTTGTGTGTGCAGGTTCATAGCACTCTGTGCTGCACAGTGCTCATTTATCATCACAGAATCACACAATGGTAGTGGTGGAAAGGGACCTCCAAAGCTCATCCAGTCCAACCTGCCCTGCCAGAGCAGGATCACCCAGGGCAGGGCACACAGGAACACATCCACGCAAGTTTTTAATGTCTCCAGAGAAGGAGACTCCACAACCTCTCTGGACAGCCTGCTATAGGGCTCTGTCATTTTGACCCTCACAGTGAAAATGTTTCTCTTCATGTTCATCTGGCACCTTCTCTGTTCCAGCTTGCATCCATTGCCCCTTGTCCTGTCATTGGACATCCCTGAGCAGAGCCTGGCTCTGTCCTTGCTGAGACTGCCCTGCAGGCACTGCCCTGTACATCTTTATCACCCTGAATGAGGGCAGCCCTCCGGCTCCTTTGTTCCAGTCTAAAGAGCCCCAGCTCCCTCAGCCTGTCCTTACAGGGAGATGTTCCACTGCCTGCAGCATCTTCGTGTCTCAGCCTCACAGAACTTGTCTGCATGAGTTAAAGTGCAGTGGGTTCTTTTCCTTTCCTTTCCCCCCCTGCTCTCTCATGTAATTCCTGCACTTAACCTTTACTTATTTAATCCCACTTTAGTCATAATTGTATGCTCTCTACTCCATTCATTTGGCACCGTTCATTTCTTGTGTGATCTTCGTATTTTGCAGTATTGGGAAGTAATCTCACAAAAGTTTCTAATGTTTCTTCTCCTGGCATTATGGCACAAGAATAAAAAAGTATCACCAAGGAAACGGTAGACTTCAGAGACAATTTATTCTTTTAAGTCAGACCAAAGTTTAATTTAGATGAAAATCCTGCAAGACGTAATTCCTCACAAAGTCAGTAATGTTCTTCTCATTACCTGGTAATGATAGTCTAATTCTATCAAAAGGAATTTTTAATAATATAGCTGCATGTCTGAAACTTAACAGTTTAGAATGAAGATGACACTATCCAAAAGCTTAAGAAAACACATTAACTGAAGCTAGAATAAATCACCAACAAAGAACATTGTCATTTTCTCAACTAATATTTCACCTTCTAGCCTCATCCCAATATAGCTTTTACATTTTTAGGTAGTGACATGTAGGTGTTCAGAATGTCCAGTCCCACAGAAAGGGCAGAAGAGGTCACGAATAGAAGTTTGCTTTAACTTCTACCCTTCTTGCTTGCTTTGCCAACTATCAGCTTGCTTCTCTGTGCAGCTTTACCACACTAAACTCTGCCTCTCAGAATATGGCAAGTGCTGACTGCTTTAGGTGCAGCACAGACCTCCACGGACATTTGTGTGTTATCAGTGTGGCTTACAGGTTGCCACTGGCTGGGGAATTCTGATTAAACTATGTAAATATTATTGCAGAGAAGCCATCAGTGGCAGCAATCTAAACCTGCATCCACGTTTAGGTCATTTGCTGAGTGAGGGCAATGTAGAAGATTGTCTGAGCAGGGTTGTCTGTACTGTTGTGACACCAAAAGTTGGAGGTAATAGGAACTTATGGTAGTCCTGCAGGGATGAAATATGATTTACAATGACATCTGACAAGACAAATGCATGCATTTGCATTCCCAATGTATTTGGACATGGTGTTGGGTTGATGGTTGGACTCGATAGTCTTAGAGGTCTTTTCCCACTGAAACAGTTCTATGGTTCTCTGAGTCTATGATTAATCTGTGCAGACTGTTTAAATCAACCTTTTTAATACAACTCAAGGAGGATGTGAAGCTGCTGTACAATAACACCAGCATAATAGAGGACATCAAATCAAATAAGTGTCAAAACAGAGACCTTTCTATAGTATAGTGAGTGGAACCCCCACCACGTACAGCCTTTGGATGCCATGCTGACAGGGGGTGTGCTCACTGAAATGTGGCAATAATTTGAAATGGAACCCAAAAGTTAGTCGTCTGAATTCATTTGCAGCTCAGACATGACTGGTTTTGAAAACTACTTGCTTGTGTTTCAGGTTATTGATTTATATTACTAACTACATTCACAGAGCACAAAATTTCAGCCTGAGTTGTAAACATTTTGTTCCTCCCCTTTAAATGCTAAACCACACTTGAAAAACCAGGGAACTCTATTAAACCTTTTATCTTCAGACCACTAAGGCAGTATTTGTTTTAAAACATTCCCTCCCTTATTATTATGTCTCCTTTCTTAAAAGCAAAATATGGCAAAGCAGCTCCAGTTCTTACAAGCTTTTTTGGAGTGTTCTTCCACACACAGAGCTAAAATGAAAAAGGCTGAAAGTTAACATTTCATTTTACATTCTTTTAATAAGGGAAATAAATTGTGTGGTGCATTTTATGGACCCTTTGTAGTATTACACATATTTGCTCCAGCATTGATTCAGCACATCCCTGCTGAACACAACTCCATTTTGGAAAACATCTCCTATTTCTCCAGGAGCTGCTGAGTCAGCTCATCTTTTCCCCTTCTGTGAAAGTACCAATTAGAAAGGTGTCATTTTAATGGGGCAACAGGCATGGGTAATGGTTCCCCTTCTGTGCTGACCAATCCACTGCCTTCACAGCGCCCAAAGTGAGGTTTGGCAGGTTTGCAAGCAAACACTGACTGTTCTACAGACCACATTTCATAACGTGGTAGTGAAACTACAATTTTAATTCAGCAGAATTTTCTCAAGTGTTATGTTCCGAAAGCAGTACCAAAAAAAGAAACAAGATCTTATTCTCTCACTCTTCAGCCATGCTAGAAATCCTTTCACTCTGATTCCTTTTCAAGCTAATAACTTTGATCAAAATGGCCACAGGGATCACTCTGTCCTCAGCATTTAGAGTCCAGAAGTGTGACAAGAAATTGAGTTTTTATATTTTGAGGTCTTCTATTGCTTTTAGTTTCATTTCCAAGCAGTTTTACTCTCCCCATCCCATTTAGAGCTGGGAACTCCACACTTCTCAGCATCACCCTTACAATGTCTCCTCCTTTTAACTCAAGTTTCTCTTTCTTAACCTGTTAGCAAACAGCAGTGGGTGTGTTTTCACCCTGCTTTCAGACATGTATATTCATTCCACAGCATGGGTAAGAGTTCATAGAATTAAAACTCCTGTTTGGGTAAACAAGAACTGAAAATGAAATGTTTAGAAAGTAGTGGTGTGAAAAGCTTTAGGTATTTCTGGGATTTAGGGGGTTTCATTTTTTACTTGCTTGCCTTGAGTTGCTCGTTGAGTACAGTGTTATGCTAGGCAAAATATTTCAGAATTATCCACAGTGAACCATTTTGAGGTACAGTAACATTAGAAATGGGAGATTAATGGAGAAAATAATGTACATTATATACTATTGCTTAAGGGTGCAATGACATGAAGAAAGGTTAAGATGGAAGAATCTAAATGAAAATGCATGAGTTCTGCAGCCTCCTGGAGAGGAATGCTGACAGAATACTAAAAGCCTTCTTTCTGGAAGGATCAAGTGCATTTCTATCTCCACCGAAAATGTCTTGCCCTTTTGTTTCAGTACTTAGAACTAGGAAAAGCCTTCCTAAAAATCCTGAATTCTTTAATTTTTTTTCATTATTTTTATTTTTGCTTGATATTAGCATTGCAATCTTCTGCTCTGACCTTTTCAGATACACTGATAAGTTTATGTTTAGATGTAATATTGTCTGGAGCAAGAAGTGAAACATATCCCTCACGAATCCATAGCTGGGTAGCAATCCTTGTCCTCGTGTCTTATCAGCAGACTGAGCCTATACACACGCGTAGCTAATGGCTGAAGTGTTTTTATTTGTTCACCTTGTGGAAAAGAGGCTTCTTTTCTTACCAAAATTATTAGCATGAGAAAGGGTTGCACAATGAAGTGTAGATTTCAGAGAAGATATTAAGTTTATAAAGATCAGCTAGGAAGAAATGTCAGAGCAGCACAGCAGACGTCTTCGGAATCGCAGCGAAATCGAGGTTGGGAGGCATCTCTGGAGACCATCTGGTCCCACCTTCTGTTGAAAGGTTATCCCTGTCAGCTGAGGCTAGAATATTTCCAGTGAGGGAGATTCCACCACTTCTCTGTAACTGATGCCTATGTTGTTTTTCCCCTTGCAATGAATTAATTTTGAGACCAATACTTCCCTGAAGCAACTTAAACCTCTAGTCAGAGTGCATCCTCATGAAGAGTGCACCTCCATCATTTTTGTAATCACTTTTTAGATACTGAAAGTTTGTGATTGTTTTTTTCCCATGAGCCTTCTCTTGGGTAAACAAAAGGAATTCTTCCAGAAGGAATAGAGGCACCAGAGTTGGTTCCATTTCACTTGTTTACCTCAAGTACTGCTGTGTTGGTTTGAAAATGTTTTCTTCCTCATTTATCTGAAAAAGTCCCAGTATTCTCACTCACAAAAGCACAGCAATTTTAACCCAAATTTTGTCAGCCATCTCATTGGTCATCCAGAACCAAACATTAAAACCAGATTCCTTACAGTCATGAGCTCCTATCTTTGAGGTGCCTCCAGGCCTGCCTTTGTGTATATGAAATCTACATCTCTGTGAAAGAAAACCAACTGGTTTATCTTTGTAAGGACATCTGAAAGCTTTAATTGAATTACCCAATACATTCTGTAATACTTTAATATAGTCTTTTTCCTTTGACTTGATAATTAACACCAGATGCCATTGGAATTTTTTTTTTTTTGGTAGTAATTTTAAATCTTTAGTAGTTGGTCACAGAAAATGAAGATTTATTTGTATACTCTATTTACCCCCTATCGTATGTAACCTTCACATGATAATCAATTCTGTTAGGACTATGGATCTTGAGTCTACCACCAAAAGGTCAAAAGGGAGAAAAATTGATCATCTGTTGTATAGCTGCATATCAAGATATATAGTCTGTCTTCAACATGCCTTTCATTTGCATTTCTGGGATAACACTCCTTTAATAGAGTTTTGTCAGCTGAAGTCCAGCACCTGAACTTTTCCCCCCAGACTTTAAGAGGTACAGTTGGAAATGACACTCAGCTATTTTCACTATGAGAGGAACCTGTTAGTTACAGAAAGAGAAATCAACCATTATGTCATTTAGAAGTTTTTACAATTAAAAGTTTTATTCCTGGAGGAGCTGGAAGACAATTAAATGAAATGCTAACAACAAATTAAATGCTTTATAGGTCAGTCATCCCATTAGGTCTCTTTAGGGAAGCTGTTCTCATATAAAGCATGCCATAACCTATTTGCATAATGATTCTATCTTAACTGTGCCTTCTGCTCTTTTATGGTGTGTTGTTTATCCTACTGCACGGCTGATATAGTGGAATCTCAAAGAAAGCAAAGCTGCTATTTATGGCAGGCAAAACATTGCACCGTTCAAATACGTTATGCAGGACAGTCCCCAAACTGCAAATACAATTTAACACAGAGTGACACTATGCTCCTCCATCACACTGGCTTAACTGTTTGAATTATATACACTGCTACCATCGTTGTTTTTAGGAGATTGTGCGCACAACAGCGGTTCCAGCTAGAGCATGTGGAAGCTTGTGAGAGAAAACAGAAGGTTTCTAAAGACAGTGCTAATGGTTTGAGCCTCTCTGAAAAAACCCAAACCCCTTTCCATAGAGAAAAAAAACACTTCTGAGAAATGCTCTGCCACAACCATTCTTTCAAATTTTTGAAGAAGAGATGTTTCATAAAGTGAGTCTTGATTTCTGCCCTTGGACTGCAGCCTAGTTGTTTACAGGACTGGCTTCGTCTCCGTGGGCAGACAGTAGCTAGAGATCTTGGCATGCAGTCAGAAAGCTTCCTCTTTTTCTTGTGATTGCCACTTCTTAAAAGCTCTGTTCTTTTCAAAAGTTAGGAAGCAATGTAAACAAGCTTCAATTAGTAGCATTTTAACTCACAGCAATGTCAATTTACTTGACCAGCTGTAGGGAGTCCCTGATGCTTATTTTCCTGGAAAGCTAACCCAGCCACTGGCTTCTGTATAACTTCAGAAACCCGGGTCCAGAAGCACAAGATGGCTTTGCTCTACTGCCTAAACTGAGCTTCTTGGATATTAATGGTGTCACTTGCATAAGCAAGATACTGGAGGGATGTTTTTGCAGGCTGGATCAGGATTGCTGTGAATAAGCCATAGGATGAGAAGTTCTTAGTGGCCCAGACAACCTCTTGCTATTTACCATCTTTAATTGGTTAACTACAGCATCAGTCAACTTTCAGTTCCAACACAGAGAGTTCAAGACAGGGGCTGAGCCTCCTCCTTCAGAGGAGGGTTACTTCATCACCAAGCCATTCAGTGATCGTAGCAAATTGTCTTGCACAAGCTCTCCCAGCGCTACTCTGCTGCAGCAAACCCTCTCTAGGTTTTCACAGGTGTGCAGGGTTTTTAGGTACCTGACCAATTCCCTTTTCTCTGGAGAAACTCAAAGAGAGTGTTGACCTTTGCTGAAAGGCCAAGGACTCAGCAGTTCACAGTGACTTCAAAAAGTGGGTGCTTTAAAGTGGCTTTAGCCAGGAGAAGTGTCTCAGATTGTTAAGGCAAAGACATTAATTCTGAATGTCTTCATGTTTCAGGCATCACACTACAGAGCCTTTCCACTCTTGTGCTCATGCAGCAGTGAGACCCAGACTGTCTTGAAGCACAGGTTTCATTTATATTCTGGCATAAGTTGTAAGCGTTTGCCTCAAGTGTCTTGGTCTAGTAGCTGGTAACACTCAGATATTCCACTTTTTGTGGACCTGCCCTGGGTTCTGTGCCTGCACCACAGTTGATCACAGAATCATAGAATGGTCTGAGTTGGGAGGGACCTCCAGAGGTCATCTACTCCAACCCCCTCTGCAGTAAGCAGAGATGTCTTCAACTGGTCAGGTGATTAAACTGAGCTCACTGCTTTCTCTAATGAGGAATCTGAATTTTGCCTTTCAGAGCAGTCTCTCCAGGGATGTGAACCTCCTGCCATTGACATAAATTCTTATTTATCTTTTCCAGACCTTCTTGCAAGCATGTCATCCACACCACAGCCAAGCAGAAGCCAGTATCAATTCCAGCTGGAAAACTTCAAGGCTGGCTGTAGAAGTATCAGACTCAGCCAATATCTGTGCTGCTGTTAGCCAAAACACAGAGCTTACTACATATATTTTGCCCCAGTGTCAGCAGGATTTGGCGTCCTCTCTGTACAAAACCTCTGGAAGTTGAGATCTGCCTTGTAAGCTTTACTTTAATGACTTACTCCCTTCCAAGTGAGTGTGTATCTCTCAGCATGAATATGGCATTAAATGTCACACAAATGAATTAAGCAATTTCTTGCAAGGACCTGAAATAATGTCCTTCTGTTTCTAAGGAGCAATCACTTCTGCATTTTCTACCCTCTCAGACCTTCTTCCTCCCACCATATATCCAGGATTTACCTTTCCTCTTTGGACTGTGCTTGCCGTGGTGACAAATGTTTGTCACTCTTTAAAAGAAAATAAATCTCTCATCTTTGTAGACTTACAGACATGATCTGTAGAAGAGCTCCATGTTTCTGTTTAGCATGAAATGGGTAGGGATTGGTCTCATATAGACAATGAACTCCTCTGACCCATGTCAGATACTTCTGATTTGGCTTTGTACTTGAGCACATCACCTTTGCAAAAGGTAACCAGAGTGTTGCTATCCACACCTCTGCTGTTGAATGCTCAGGTTTCTCTGATGAACTATTTCACACTTTGAAGCACGATAGTGCTGCTGTTTACTGTGCAAATGTTATTTCAAGACCTTCATCTCTGAGTGATTTCCCTCTGTGGAAAAGGAAAGTTTTGTATAAATCACTTCCAGCGTTAGTTTTGGAATAAATATATATCCAGAGGAAATTTCTAGTCATGGCTGTAGCTACTACAGAGCTCAATATTTTCTTTTTCTTCATTTCTCTTCAAGTTAAATATATCAAAATAAGTTTTCCTTTATTCCTTTAGTTCTTGTGCAGTTAGAGTATTTGTGGCATACCCAAAACAGGTCTTGTTGGTTTCTAGGTACTTTCTAGCTGTAGACCAAATGTTAATGATGAATAGCATATCTACCTTGCTTGTCAATGTCTCCTGTGATGGAATGTCCTGTAACACTTCCATCTGTCAGGAATGCTGTAGGTACTATCTTCCCAGTTCTGTCTAGGATGCTTGACTGTGACCATTTACATTATGATTTCTGAATGTTGCTGAGGATTGTCAGTCCCAATTCGTTGGAGCAGTCCCAGGCACAAATGCAGGCTGGATGCAGAGTGGGTTGAGAGTAGTTCTGAAGAAAGAGAGCTGGGGGTATTGATTGCTGAGCAGCTCCCCAGGAGCCAGCAGTGCCCTCATACAGCCCAGCAGGCAGCTGTGTGCTGGGCTGCAGGCAGAGGAGTGTGGCCGGCAGAGCAGGAGAGGGGATTCTGTCCCTTTGCTCTGCTGAGACCAGAACCTCCAGGTTCTGGTGTTCCCATCATATGAAGGACACACAGCTCTTGGAGTGACTCCAGAGGAGGGCCACAAAGATGATCCAAGGGCTGGAGCTGCTCTGCTGTGAGGACAGGCTGAGGGAGCTGGGGGTGTGCAGCCTGCAGAAGAGAAGACTCCAGGGGGACCTTAGAGCTGCCTTCGAATACCTGAAGGGATCCTACAGGAAGGCTGCAGAGGGATTTCTCATAAAGGTCTCTAGAGACAGGCCAAGGGGCAATGGCTGGAAGCTGAGGCAGAGCAGGGTTAGACTGGATCTTAGGAAGAAGTTCTTCAGTAGGAGGGTGGTGAGGTTCTGGAATAGGCTGCCCAGGGAGGTTGTGGCTGCCTCCTCCCTGGGGATGTTGAAGGCCAGGTTGGGTGAGGCCCTGAGCAGCTGAGTCTAGCTGAGAGGTGTCCCTGCCCATGGTGGGGAGGTTGGAGCAGATGATCTCTGAGCTCCCTTCCAAACTAAGCCTTTCTAGGATTCAGATACTTAATTTTTTATATATATCTTTTTTTTTTTTAAATTTCTCCTTTACTTACCCAGTATCTCACAGTTGTGTGTGTATTTATTTTACCAAGAATTCTTCATCCTTTATGCTACTAAATTTTTGCTTATTTATTGCACTTCTGATTTTTATTTTTTGACTTTTTAATCTTAGCTCTCATGCAGAAAACCTTTGTTCTCACTACAGTAAGAAATAAAAGGTAAAACAGGAAAATAAATTTCCATATTGAGTACAGGCCAGGGCACATTCTGCTGGGTTATGAATCTCCAAAGGTTTTCTCTGGAATTATATTATCTATAAGACTTCTTCCAACCAGGGTGATCAAAATTACTGTGTGCATCGTATTTTTTTCTCCACTAATTTAAAACAAAGGGTGGTTGCTGAAGCTCTTTTGTCTACAACAGGCTGCATATTTTAGGCACTAATTTTCATGCAACACATATCATAATTGATATGATCAGTCACTGGTTTTAAAAATTGATTGTCTAGCAGTGAATTATTTCCAGGCTACCTCTGTAACAGTACAAGATACAGTTCATGCATGAGATAGCATTCTGGAAGTATGTCTGAATGCTTGGATTTACTTAATTTGAAGGCAGAAATTTGTGTCGACACCTTGAAGGATTGCAATGTTATGGCTGGTGTTAGAAAAAAGAACATTCTGCCAGGTTGTGATTTAGCATTATTAACAGTTTGCAGTCAAAGCAGCACGGGAAAATACCAGGCCAAATGTTCCAGAATCTCAGTGTTTCCCTCTATTGATATCAGCAGTGTCTTACCAGTTTTAACACACTTCATTAATGAACACCCCGTGCCAGATGTGCCCCTGTTTAAATGCCTAAAAATAACTCTTAAGTTGTTCCCCGGCAAATGCTAAGCTGACATAAAGATGAGCTTATGGCAATAATTATATTGCTGCCTTTAAGGTTTATGTTGCAGTTCCAATTGAACAAACAATTTGAGGCTTTTTTACACTGTGAATGGTCTTGAGGCTACTACCTTGGAATAGCAGAGAGGAGATATGATGTGAAGAGAGAAGGGCACATAATTAATTTTGCTAAAAGTTATACTTAAAGTAGTGAACAGACAGCCACTTTTTAAATCTGACAATCCTATCACTTGCCAGCTGTAGCATGTCACATAGAGCATGCCTGGCTCCAAACCAGAAAAATCCTACTTGAAATGTTAGCAGGTATTGGGAGTATTCTGCCAGCTCTTCCTACTGTTGCAGAAAGTGTTGCTGTTTCTGTGCATATAGTCTGTTGGGTGAGGGAGAAGCTGAGACTCACTCTTTGCTCAGGAGAGACAGGGAGAGAAACGTGGCAAAGAATAAGATAAAGCCTTACTGAAACTTCTTCCTGAGGATTCATCTAACACAAGAAGCAACTAACTTACTTGAAGCACTTCCATTCTCTTAAGTGCTCTTGAAAGGTATGTTGACATTTAGGCCCTTTTCCCTGTGGATGCTATGCACAGAGATGCTCTCTGCAGTGACAGTGTCACTCGCAGCCACATCTATTTTAGGCAGCATCCTGTGCTTGTTACAACACTATTCTGCAATGCTTCTGATGATGACATCCAATGTGCACTGCACCTTGCCAAAGATGGTTTATATTCTTGCTTTTCTGGATTCCTCTGCCTGCAGGGAAGACACGTTGATGATTTCCCCAAGTATCAGTTTACAAGCTAAAGGAAACAAGCAAAAGGAATAGTCATCAAATGCAGCTTGTGTTTGGTTATGCTTTTATTATTCTGCAGAAAAAATAGCATAAGATCTTGTTGGCATCCTATTGTAAGCAAAATACTGATAGCCTCAGTATTATGTGGAATTTAGGGCTCAATCCAATATTTGTTTTGTGAGTAATTGTTAAAGATTCATTAAATTTAGTGTTCTTGGTAAAATCCCAAACTGTGTGCAGCATAATCAACTCCTTAAAGTTCCTATATGAGAAGTACAAGATGGAGAAACAGCTAATAAAGAAACTGAGGAAGTTACACCTGAAGCAAGTGTAAGGAAACAAAGAGAGGATTAACAGCAGAAAGCAGAGTGTGGCAAGTTTGGCCAGCTGACATATCTGTTTGCACAGGGAGGCTGTGGCTGCCTCCTCCCTGGGGGTGTTGAAGGCCAGGTTGGATGAGGTCTTGAGCAGCAGAGGTCTTGTTGAGAGGTGCCCCTGCCCAGGGTGGGCAGGCTGGAGTAGATGATCTCTAAGGCCCTTTCCAACCTGAGCCATTCTATGATTCTGTGTATTAGATCTTGTCTAGGCAACAGAATGATCTCATGGCCCTGCCATGACTGTGATAGGGTCTCAAGGCTATTGAAGAGCAAAATACTCTCAGGTTTTTAATCCACTGCTGCATGGCTGGCCACCAGATCCTCAGGACAGCTGCTGAGGTGACCATTTGAGGTAGTTGTGGATCCTATCAGTCATGTGTGGCTGTCCCCACTGATCCCCAGGGATCAGTGCTGGGCCCAGTCCTATTCAATATCTTTATTGATGATCTGGACCAGGGGATTGAGTCCAGCATCGGCAAGTTTGCAGATGACACCAAGTTAGGAGCAGGTGTGGATCTGTTGGAGGGCAGGAGAGCCCTGCAGAGGGACCTGAGCAGGCTGCATGGGTGGGCAGAGGCCAATGGGATGAGATTTAACAAGTGCAGGGTTCTACATTTTGGCCACAACCACCCCAAGCAGTGTTGCAGGCTGGGGACAGAGTGGCTGGAGAGCAGCCAGGCAGAGAGGGACTTGGGGGTGCTGGTAGAGAGTAGCNCTTAAGTTTCCTTTAATTGGTCCCTAGGGAGCAGTGAGGCACTTCTCACTGGTTATCCATGGTATCTTCTTTTCAAAGTAAGTCCTAGGAGTAGAAAATGACAAAAAGAGAAGTGTATTATTTCAAGACAAAGTATATTCTTTCTGTGGTACTGGAGTATATTTTCATTCTGCTGAAAGCCATTAATTTGACAGAGGAAGATAAAATAGTTTATAATTACTATTCAAAATATGCCTCTGTAAAAATTGAGAGCAAGCTAGAAAGTTTTGTCTTGACTAAGTAAATGTCATGCTGCTGTACTTCATCTACCAAAGCATTTGCAGAGATTATATGTGCAAAGAATTAGAGTTTTAGAATAATTTCTGCAAAGGATGGATAAGGTGATCAGCATTAGTGTGTGTAAAGAGAGGTTTTCTTACACAGAAATGGAACTGGAAAGAGGAAACTCTGAATTCCTGTGTCTGAATTCCATACTTCTGACTTGCAGCTTACAGCTTTAATACTGATATTAGGAGTGGCTTCAGCCAGCTACTTTTCAAAGCCTTCATAATTCACATCAGTAAAAGTTCTTCCAGTTACTTTACAGGGCCTGTTGTCCAAATCCTATCCTGGCACATGCTTCCCATTAGCTTGCATAGAAAAGTACATCAGTCTCTTGGTGTATTCTCTGGAGAAAATACTACTTTGAGTGCCAGAGATCTTCGTTAGTTCTTGTCCAGAATAATTCTGAAGATTTATTATGACAAAGCATAGCTGTAGTTAGATATCACAGAATGCTAGGGGTTGGAAGTGACCTCAAAAGCTCATGGAGTCCAACCCCTGTCAGAGCAGGGTTGCCTAGAGCAGGTCACGCAGGATCCAGGTGGACTTTGAGTGTTTCCAGAGGAGCCTCCACAACCTCTCTGGGCAGCCTGATCCAGGGCTCCAGCATCCTGACAGGGAAAAAGTTTCTGTTTATGTGGATAATCCAATATGTTGTCTATTCGAAGTGTGTAAACATCAACATCAAAAATAAGAACAGTAATTTCTCCATACTTTTCCTTACCTGAGAAAAGGGGAAAAAACATCTGGATTTATCTAGGGATTGAAAGGTGAACCTGGAAATTTCACTGTTGGCTCATTACTCTGTTATCTGTCTTCATCTGCTGCCCTTTTTCAACTGAATCATACACAATTTCCTTCTGGACTGCTGTTATTCTCTGCTTCATTAGCTGCTAATGAGTTGAGATACCAAAGAGCAAGTCTTCTTTCTTT
The DNA here is from genome assembly GCA_013399055.1 of Ramphastos sulfuratus. Taxonomy (NCBI): domain Eukaryota; kingdom Metazoa; phylum Chordata; class Aves; order Piciformes; family Ramphastidae; genus Ramphastos; species Ramphastos sulfuratus. The sequence goes on from WBNM01025043.1 coordinate 315,734, forward strand.
ATTCTTTCCTAGCAGTTACTGAGGTGCTGAGGCTTTGCTTGTTCCCTTTCTCTTCTTTTCTCTTGTTTTGGTTGGTTGGTTGGCTTTTGTTTGGCTGGTTTTTTGTTCTGTCCGTTTTTGTTTTGGTAGAGGGCTGGTAGTTGAAGAGAGAGAACAAGAGATAGCAGAATAAATGATACCCAGCTTGATACTCACAGATTTAATTGTGCTTACAGAAGAATTTCTGGAGAAGATCAATATTATGTTCATTCTTTTAAATCATAAAATCTGTTTGCTTTTCTCTTCAATGAATCTTTTCTGTTCAGAGCTGTAATACTTATGGTCTCATAATTCAAGAATGCTAATGAAGGTAAATTAAACTATTAATTTTTAATCCCTATTCTGATGCTGACTAGCACTGGGAATTATGATTCACACCTACTCTACCTGTCCATTTACAGACTGGCATTTTAGAGATTGATTAAAAATTTGATTCTCAAATCAGGAAGAAAGAAGCAAACAGCTTTGAAGGGCAGACTGTCTTCTAGTCTCTCCAAAGTGAAATAGCTGGCAAGGACATACCCTTTTTGTTGATTCTGGGACTTCTGTAGAAGAGGTAATGGGCTCTTGCTGTGAAGCTTATACCAAAGTTGTTTCTTAAGTGAGAGCTGTGGTAACTCTGCAATAAGGACAAAACCAGCAAGGCCTTTAGTACCTAGAAGCACTCAGAAGCACCCACTCAGGATTGATGTGGTGCTCTAAAGTAGTACATCTTAAATGCAGCAGGACACGAGATCCTGATGACACTTTGAAAGAAGATTCATCTGTCATTTCCAATGTTGTCCTTAGGATGCCCAGGAACATTACAAAACTGCAACAACTAAATGAAATAGGGTTTAAAAGATATCAGGATAAAATTGGCTCCTCAGATAACATGTAATTAAAGCTGGGATTTCGTGGCTGGTATTCCAGCTCATCACGTAAGCTTAAAGGTACAAATCTGATCCACATGTTGTAGTAGCACCAGTTTGTGAACCACAGCAGCCTTTTGAATTTGGACAGCAAAATGGATTTTTTCTGTTCATCCCACTTTTCTGCTCACCTATGACTGGAAAGACAAGCAAATTTGTTCTCCAGCCAAAAGCAATTATAGGGGTATTTTTTTCCCTTCTCTCCTTAGATTTCGTAATGCAATGGAACAATTTTTCCAATGCAGGTTTTCTCATGAAAATAAACACTTCTTGCTTTACATCCCCTGCATGGGAAGTGAGGATTGGGATTTTACTGCTATTAGTCATCCATTTCTTTTGACTTCCATTAGTCTTTCCTTTCCAATAGTTACCTACAGATGTAAACGTAAGAACAAACTTTCCAGATGTCATACAGTTGTACAAAATAACATGTCCTGGGCTTCATTCTGCTTTACCCTGAGCCTTTAGCAGTATGTCTTTGTCATCAAGCCCAGAAACCCAGCCCTGTGCTGGGATACAATCTGATGCAAATTCAGCTTCAGGTAGAAAAGCAGCATTTCCATTTACACCTGAAGGTGGCCTTCTGCTATAGCTCTGTTAGCAAATGAAGCACTCTGCTGTCACCTGCTCCTTCTGTAGAGCTATCCATTAGCACATTCTTTTATATTTAGAATGTAATGTGGAAAGAACACATCCAAAGACACCACAGCTTTGAGCTACACTGTGTCATACACAGCCACAATGAGACTTGCGCTCCCCACTCCTTCGAGGCACAGAAAGAAGCTCAAATACTCTGCTGCAGCAGAACCAAGACAGCAATGGGGTAGACCTCAGCCTTCAAGAGGAACTTGGGGAAATTACTTCTTCCCCAGGTAAAAGAAAAATTTCTTTTATGAGAAACAAAAGAAATGGGACAAAGAAATCACTATCTAGATCAGACTTGGCAGAGATATAAAAATGAGTTAAAATAAATTGAATAAAATCTGAACATGAATACTAAGAAATAGGAAACTCTTATCATAGTGTCTGCTTCATTTACAGACTTGGATACAAATGTGCAGCAGATCAAAAAAGGAGTTGTCTGGGAAAATACAAAAGGCTAGACTAGGTAAAACTTGAAATAATCATATTAAAGCAAAATGAAACTGGCTTTGAATCTCTCTAAATAGAATATATTTGCAAAAAATATGAGGAAGAGTGCACTGTGAGTCCACAGCCTTCCCTAAATCTAGCATGTGAAAGCTCACTTCAGAGTTGTGTGCTTCTCACATCTGCACTTTTTACATCTTAGAATCTTAGAATCATAGAATGAAGCTTGTTGGAAGAGAGCTCCAAGCCCACCCAGTCCAACTTATCACCCAGCCCTAGCCAAGCAACCAGACCATGGCACTAAGTGCCCCATCCAGGCTTTGCTCCAACACCTCCAGGGACTGCAACTCCTGTATATCCCATTCCAATGCCAATCACTCNCATGACCAGCAGGTCACCAGGAATACAAACAAATCTATGTGCTTCTTAAAAGACTCAGAAAATCCAGAGATCACTGGTTTGCCAGCAACTGACAATGTCTCTCTAGAATCTGGTAGAGGATTCTGTTGGTTACATTCTTAGGTCCATATGCTTCAGAGTGGAAGAAAACAATGAAAGCCATCTTGAGGAAATTATTCTTATATCCTCCACTCACCTGAGTTCCTTTTTAGGATTCTATCCAATGCTTTTGCCTAAAGACTAACAGCAGTACACCTTTCCCAGTGTTCAGCTGCTCCTAGAAAAATAAAAAGGCTAAATAATAAGAAAATTGTATTACTGCCTGCCCTTTAAGTAGAAATTGTGTTTTAATTTAATTATTTAAATGGCAATTTGTAATCAATCTGTGACTATGCTGACAGGTCATGTCTGGATACTTTTTTCAGGGCAGACAGAAGGCAGTATAGCATAGGCTACAAATAAAAAAGTCATCTTTAGGTCAGCCATGAGATAACTTTCCAAAATGTCTGAAAAGAGCCTGTAGTCAGGCAGCCAGAGAAATTCTATTACTCACTACCCAGGAACAGACAGCACTGAGCTTAAAATATTACATTTGGATATTAAGACTTCCTCTTAAAGGAATTTCAGTAACACAATGTGATAATTTCCCATCTCATTTACCATGGACTCTCCTTTATTTAATAAACTGTGCTATAACTCTGCCATGTGTTTAGGATCTAAGAGCTGGCTGCTTTTCTAAGAGGGCATCAAACAACCTTTGACACAAAGTCTTTCAATGCCTGCTGGTGATAAGGAAAATGTAAGTGGTTTTATATGAAAGATTTGAGTTTATGCAATGAGGTATCTGTATGGAAGCAATTACACTGCCTTTGCCTGGCAATATCTGGAATTCAAATGGGGACTAATTTTGATAACATTTGAAAAAGATACACCCAGGCTATTTTTATTTTGTTTTTAATATGGGAGAGACATTAAAAGAGAAGGAGTAAGAGAAGGAAAGGAAAATGTGCACCAACAGCTTCCAAGGATTAAAAAAGTAGCTGTAATTAATTTGTTAAGTGGAAACATTCTCAGAAGGATGTTTACTACAGGGACGATTGCCCCTGAGTTATTGCATGGTTCCTCAGATGTAAGGCATGGGAGGTTTAGGAATATTTCTCAGTTCATCTATGTATCTGTATCCTACCTATTTGGGGGTGGGATGTGGCATCAAATCCCACCATAAGGAAGAAACAAAGGAAAAAGAGTCAACGAAGAGTGGCTGGGAGAGTGGCTGCTAACTTCGCATCTTACCGCAGAGCTGTTTCTGTTGCAGGCACACCAAGTTCAAACATTTCACATGTACATTTCTGACAGACAAAGCAGATGTTCAGTCAGAGTGACAGCATCCTTCTATAAATACACACAGTGATGCTTAGTGCAGGTTTGCAACTCTTCTAACATTAAGGGGAAACATAAAATAAGAGGCAATTTTTGTTGCACTGGTAGAGATACTTAGAACAGAAGCTGAAACTGCTACTGATGGCATCCCCTAAGCATTGTGCTTATCACAAGGAACTTTAAACAGGCATCCCTTCTTCTGAGGCACATTCTAAAACCACAGCAGCATCCTTGCTCTATTACATGGAATCTCCCATAGCCCTAAGAATTCTCCCTCTGCACATTCGAGATGACTGTTCCTGCATGATAATTATAAAGCCTACTCCTTGTCACATCACATCCCCTCCACATCCAGTCACTGAGCAAACAGCCATCAAGAGCTGGAGGAGAGAAGGGACTGTGCTTAACGTTGAATTATTTCAAAGCAGCACAGATTATGCCTTAGACAGGTGAGTTTCAGTTCTCTTTTCTGTGCTTGAGAAAGTGAATGCAAGCAGATCTTTGCTACCACACAAATGCAAGGAAAAGGCTCTCAGTCTGAAAACAAAAGTCTTTACAGAAGGTTCCTTGCACTCTCCAGTGCTGTTCTTGTGGTTGAAACAGATAGATCATTGCTTAAGACTGGCTTCACCGTCATGGTTCTGCTTATAAAGATAAAACTGAAAGTCCAATTAAGCACAGATAGAATGCATGAAAGAAGTGAAACAATTATCACAGCCTTTCAGTGCTTTCCAACTGAAAAAAAGATGGAGAGAGAGAGAAAGCACTGAGATTATTGATAATCTACCTAAGCTAAATATAATAACAAAAGGAAATAGAGAGAACCCCTCAGAAAGCAGATTCACAGGAAAAAATACCCAAAGGCATTAATGTTTAGTTTTTATAGAGAGAAAACCCAACAGCTTAACTTCTCTGCATGCTATTTTATGAGTCAACAAGCAGGTAATTAATTCATTGTCTTTCCCACTGCTCAGCTTTCCTGTAGCAATGTCCACTAGTTATTTTAAAACAGGTACTTTTCCTTGACTCTCTTGGCAATTAAATAGTTAGTGCTAAACTTAAAGACTAGTGGAATAAGAAATCATAAGCAAGCCATAGTAATATGTTTTAGCCTAGCTTACCAGTATGTTTCCAAACATTCATTTCATCAAAAGGGAAAGGTAAGTAACTCAGAGAGAGAAAACTGCAGATAATAATAGAAGTTAATAAGTTATAAATAGAATAACTGTAAAAAAAAAAAAATCTATTTGTCCCAATCAGATTATCACTGCTCATTGAACAGGTAACTTCTTTAAAGCTGATTGTATATCTTCAGCAAATTAATTGTCTTTGATTTTTCTTTAAGTCAAGAGAAATTTCATATATTTTCTCTTTCTGACTATGTGTAAAACCACTTTAAAAACAGGTCCATCTTCATCTTAAAGCTTTCCTCACTTTTTTGAGGGCCGTGCACTGCTATCAAGCCTACAGAAATGAAATAAGGCTTCTCTTTGCTCCCCATGCAGACCTGTTTTTGAAGGGAAGCAGGCATGTTTTCATGTTTTCCCTGTGTGCAGTTCTTTTTATGGTCTGCCTTCTGAACTAGACCTCTGAAATGATTGTTAGGACAGACAGCAGTGTGCTTAAAAAGCATTCAAAGTGTTTGAAGTCCACCTTTAAAATTCAATACTTTTTGGAAACTGCATTTTGCAAAGTGATGAAGTACCACTCTAAGGAGGAAGGAAACCCCTTGATTACAGTGCAGTACACTCTGATCTGTAGTGTTTATGATGGGGGGGGGGGAGGAAATCAAACCTGGAGTTAAGAGAAATTTACATTTTTAAGGTTTTTCCATTGAAAGTAAATGAGTTGTCCCATGGCAAGCTAGGTGCACTTCCTAGTCTAATACTACTTCTTGCCTAAGTTCTTTGCAAGAATGAAACCCTTCTTTTCTGCCTAAACTGTTGAGACTGTAAAGCAGATAGTTTTCTTCTAGAACAAATTCAGGTCTGTATTCATAGTCAGTTTTCCCTAGTGGAAGGTTTTGGTCTGCTTTCCCAGCAGGCACAAAAGGCCAAAAGCTTCTCGCTTTGCTCTAAAATGTCTACAGTTTGTTTGCTTAGGTGTTTAAAAATGCAGCCAGTCTGCACTCCCAGGGAAGTTGAAACTCCTGAGAAGGCAGCATTGCTTCAAAACAAGAGGCCTCAGAAAAATGTTTGGATGGCCTGTTGGAAACTCAGGCTCATGAAGCAATAGCTCCTTTCTTTTGTTTTAGTAAAAAGGAAAAAGAGAATAGCCATTTCACATTCATTCTCTTTCAGTGAGTGAAAGTTGTCCATTTTGTCCTTTCCTCTGCCAGGTAATGTGTGATCTGTCAGCTGTTTAAATACCTGTGGAAATTCTCTTACTCTGTTTTTCATGTTCTCTGACTGTTTTGTTACCACCGAACATCAGTGTGGCTGCATCTGTATCATTTAAAGGCTCCTATTCAGTCACAAGTCAGGTATGTGACCTACCCCTGGATCTTACTGCTTTCCACAGAGGCATCATCATGAAGCTCATTTTAGTTTTCACAGATTTGCTCACTATTAATTAACTCTGAAATGTAGAGAACCAAAACCCTTCGTTCTCATATGCAAAAATGAAATGCTGCCATCAGTATTTATCCTGGAAAATGAACAATTCTGGAAAAGAGCCTAAGCAGCCAAAAATGTGCTACATAAAATATGCATTGAGTCAGAAGAGGGAAGAAAATCAATAGAGTTCTTACAAATTCTGTTAGCCCAAGGGCATCAGCGATTTGCAGTAGAAGCCAACATATTAAGTGCTTTGTTTTGACAATTTACTTATAAAAACAAAATTATATTTCCTCAGCCTACTGACGGAGCACTCAAAACTCCAGCTTTGGTGTGTACATCTCCCCCTTAACCTCAATAAGTTGTAGATACACTAACTGGTGGTTGTCTCCTAGATGGCATAGAATCATAGAATGGTAAGGGTGGAAGGGACCTCAAAGATCATCTAGTTCCAAGCCCCTGCCATAGGCAGGGAGACCTCCCACTAGTACAGGTCACTCAAGGCCTCATCCAACCTGGCCTTGAACACCTCCAGGGAGGTTGGGGAGCACAGAATCACAGAATGTGTACGAGATCACATTCTGTGATTCTGTGCTCCCCAACCTCCCTGGGCAACCTGTTCCAGTGTCTCACCACCCTCACTGTAAAGAACTTCCTCCTAACACCCAGTCTAAATCTCCCCTCCTCCAGTTTAAACCCGTTGCCCCTTGTCCTGTCATTGCAAGCCCTTGCATCCTGGCCTGTAAGATTTGTAAGCATCTCTGGTCTACTGAAAACTTGAAATTGCATATACACAGATGACACCAAAACTGGGATAAATTGAGGGATAAGAAACAGAAGAGAAAACAATTATCAAATAATTACCATTTGTTCAAGTAGTGGCTGTATTTGCTACCACAGATTCTGCATTCAGAAGCAGGACTGAAGGTATAAAGTGAGCTGGTTTATAACAACCACAGCATATATTGCTGGCTAACATCCTGTGGCATGGTTACCCACTTAGAATACCCTGACAGATCCTCTCTTTGAACTGTGGGGTTAGAGCAGCTAATTCTGTGTTCTAGTTGTGTTAAAAAGCTGTGGATTTGATGAATTTCCATCAGGCTCCAGGAGATCTTTTCAAGAAATGCTTAGTCCTGCCTTTCAAAGTGGAGTAACATTTGTGTCCTTTGCTCCCGTTTCTCTGCCCGTTAGCCATTTCCCAAAGAAGGCAGAGAGTGATGTTTGCTCCTTGCTGCAGACAATCTGCAAAGCAGCCACAGCTTCAGATTTTTGTGTGGAGTGGCTCTACTTCAGGGGAATAAAATAAAAAAGAACAGCTATAAAAAGCAAATAGCCAGCACAAGCAGATAGGAAGTGAGCCTGGCACTGTTATTCTTTTGATGGCTTTTTGATAGTTCTGCTCCCAGGCCAGAGTCAGCCCCTGCCTTTGGTGATGTAGTAGCTATGTATGTTTCTCTTTGTGCCTTCAGCACAAATAGCTCCTTGCAAATGGTCTGACTTGATGATCAGAATATCAGAAATGCTTTAATTGGAAATTAATCTACAGTGTCAGCCTGTCAGTGTCATCTGTATCACCCTCAACACTTTCACAAGGTTGCCAGCAGCAGTAGGGCTGCTGTTTGTCCTGGTTACCTCAATGGCTTTCAGTCTTACTGGGAGAGTTAACAAAGATGCTATTCACAGCTAACTTTAAACAAACCCCAACTAAACAGTTCACAATGGCCCTTTCCAGTCCAAAGCTAGCCCAGGAGAGAGTGCTAGTAATTTTATTACCTGGTAATGGTTTTCAGGCAGGAATCCTGTGACTTTTTTCCTTTATGTTTAGGTGGAATTTCCTGTGTTCTAGTTTGTGCCTGTTGCCCCTTGTCCTGTCACTGGACATGACTGGAAAGAGCCTGGCCTCATCCTTTTGACTCCTACCCTTTAGATAAAATCCCCTTTCAGCTTTCTCTTTTCCAGGCTAGACAGCCTCAGGTCTCTCAGCCTTTCCTCAGGAGAGAGGTGGTCCAGTCCCCTCATCATCTTTGTAGTCCTCTGCTGGACACTCTGCAGTAGTTCTCTGTTTCTCTTGACCTGGGGAGCCCAGAACTGGACACAGTGCTCCAGCTATGGCCTTCTGAAAAGAGTGTTTCAGTCTGGAGATGAGACATTTCAACTTACCCTGACAGTAACATTTTCCTTGGGGGATTCTTACTCTACTTTAAATTGCAAAATCCAGTCATTAAGTTGACTCTCTTTTCCTGCCTATCTCCAGGTGAAGAAAGAAATAATAGATAGCCAAGTTTGGGCCTGAGATACGTAATCTTAAAGAGAGTAAGGAACACTATTTCACAGAGTTACCTTGCCTCTAGAGGGATTGCTGGTTTATGAAGTGCCATTTCAAGGAACAGTATCTAGGATGCATTTTTAATAGCTAAAAATAAGGTTGGGAAAAGTGAAGATGATTTACTGAAAATAAAGTTTAAAAAAAAAAAATATTTACCACAGAAACACTTGCACAGGTCATAGAAACCAGGATGTTTTTAGTTACCAGTTTTTTACATGATGTTACAGGTTCAAACCACTTAAAACTGCAAGCAACTGGTAAAGTGCAACCCAGTAGTTGCGAGGTTGCCTGAAAGTACAGGAAGAATGATGAAGGACCCTTAAGAAACCTGAAATCTCTCATTTTGTAAATGTAATGCAATGATAGGAGTGCTAAGAATAAAAGTGGTAATTTCAGGTCAGTAATGGTGTGTTCTCTTCAGATAATAGTAATGATTTTTAAAGCATTGCATCCGTTTAAACATGGTAACATTGAAATATATGTTTAACATGCAAAACATATTTTTAAAGTATTTGCCTTGCAAATGGAATGTCTTGAAGAATAGGCACTTTTTGCAGTGTTGTGTTTCATCATGTCCTGCTTCCACTGATGGAACAATGAGCAAAGTTCAGGGTAACTTGGAATGCTACCATTCAGCACAGCTAGGGGTTGTGACTCATTGCATTGGACTGGCTGAGCAGTTAAAAGCTGTGCCATTTGCTTACAGGTTGGTAATTAAAAGTCTGTTCACCAGGTTCAGGAAGTCTGTTTTCTTTGGGTGTGAAAAGCCACTTTATTGATCACTATGGCTTAGCTATTCTTAACTCTCCAGATTTGGCTCTTCTTTATTCTTTCTGTTAGTTCTCACGTTCAAAGTCTCTGCTTGTAGATTTCCTGTCAAAGAGCACATAATGGAACAGTACAGCAGTAGTGGCCACAGAGATGCCTGAGGATTTGTGACTGTATTTATTTCACAGAATCACAGAATTAACCAGGTTGGAAAAGACCTCCTGAGATCATCTAGTCCAACCTGTCAGCAACCCTTCTAACTAACTAAACCATGGCACTCAGTGCCTCATCCAGCCTCCTTTTAAATACATGGCTTTGCCTTCTTTCTTGAGTATGTGATATGCTGACTAATCTAAGCTATCATCAACATTTCACAGATTTCATTTCTTCACATTTACAAAGTTCATTGCTACAAGAAGTCTACTGTATTTTACTCCAGAGGTGATCACTCTCTAGTAACTTTGATATGTTGCCACATTACAGTTAGGAGGTTTTCTCTCCGGTTGAACACTTCCATGTTGATATCATTCCTTTACTTGTAGTTTTTATCTAGGGAAATGCATCACCGAAGATGTAATTGTATTGCTTCCCTTCACCTTTCTCAGGAACTGTCTTCATTTGGCTGCATTCCTCCTTTTTTAGGAAGAACTCTGGAGTCCTTTAGGTTGATGCACGGCTAGGATTTAATAACAAAGGAACTTGATTTATGTTTGCTGCTTAGAGCCATAGTATTTTCAAACAATGGCAGCATTGAAATGACAAGGAAATGTACAATTTAGTCCTGTCAAACAGTGTGGGTGTGTTTGAAGCTGACAAGGCATAAACTGTGAAGTGGTATCCCTTTTAACCAATGTAGCACTAATGTACACTGATATAACATGAAGGAATAATACAGTCTTTCGTCAGTTGAAAAGACAGGAATTTTGTAGAACTTTGGGGAATTAATTCTACTCTCTTGGTATACTGGATTATTTTGCTTTAATATCTAGAGAGTTTGAACAAAATTTTCTATGCACAGAAAAAAAATGTGTAAGAACTAATAAGAGGGGGAAAAAATCCAAATGTATACATTTAAGTGTTGTTACAACCACGGTTGTCATTTTATGTTTGCATTCACCACATGAAACAGAAAATAAATTCCTTCAAAAGGCTTTTAGGTTGAGACTGTCAGAGAAGCCATAGGAAGTCAGGAACCTGTATCCCATTAAAATACAAACTATTTCCCAGCACTTCCACTCCCAGTCAGGACCACCAAGCCTTAGAACACAGGCAGTGGGAGCTACTCAGAAAAGTGGTTAAAGCAGGGAGTAACATTTCCTAGGTTATAGACATTCTTCCTGGCATGGCATGGGGAGAGTAAATGTTTTCTTATCTTGCCTTCAAACCTTGCCAGGCTTCAGTTTGTACAGGAATAGGCTTGGAAAAGTTGGTAACTCCTTTTATCACGTGGATGTGAGCAGTCAGGTTAAACCTATGGGAAAGAAGTTCCATAATAAAAAGCCCCAGCATTTCTTGTCTAAAATCTGCTGAAAATGGTCTTTTATACCTTTGCTGCTACTCCTACAACAGAGCAAAACATTCAAAACCATCTCATTAGAGCAAGCTTTAGAAGAACTAATTAAGCTGTCTGAACATAGAGTAATACATGCTTACCAGTTCCAGTTTATTTCCAATGAACAGCTGAAACTGAGGGAAAAAACCAAAACCACAACAACAAAAACTCATATGAAAAGTTATAATTTTCTTTTCCTAGACTGAGATATTGATTACCTTTGGTAAGATTTTCTGGTAGCAAGCCTTTTCTCTTCTAGGCCTTGATAAATAATATAAACCTGTAGCTCTGAGATTGCATCCTCGATAACTTATGTAAACTTAATGCAAAGCTGCCTTGGAAATCATAACCAGCTGGGTAACATTTTGGAGGGGAAAGAAAGTCAATTACTTCTACAGTTTGATGAATGAGTAACTGTGTGTAAATTACAGCTGGATGCTGTGGGAAATAGTTTCAGTTTACAACTATTTTTTAAGCAAAGTTTCATATGTAATTTACTATGGAAATTAAAAAGGGAATTAAACATATAAGATTCATCAAAATTTAAACTATTTACAAACAAGTAAATATTAGCCTAAGGAAATTGTCTCTTGTGTGTACTATATGCATTGGAATGGAACAATTAAGGTCTGTATATTTTAGAAGTTTTTATCACTGATAAAGAATAGTAGGAAATGGCAAGGATAATTAGGAAAATAATAAGCAATTTTGAGTATTTCTCCCTAACTTCTTTTACTGCAGCACACATTTCACCCTTAGCTGCCAAGTTTAATGGCCAAGCATACTGGTTTTAATCACGAATTAAATTCTGACTTATTAAAGCTTTTACTCAGTAATCTTAAATCATTAAAATTTAGTTGACTGCTTTCTGTTAACAGAAGTTTGCTCTCAGCACATAATCAGCATTTGCTGGCTGTGAATATGTAGAAATTCAATTCTTTCATACAGGAATGCATCTTAGCAACCATGTCCTCTGGATTCCTTTGGGTGCGCGAGGGAGAGAAATTAAACTTTCTTCTCTAATTACCATAATGCAGTTAGTCCAGATTGACGAAGGGATGGCTGTACATCTGTGACTGAGGGAATAAACCAAATATGTCAATTTGGATAAAAAAAGTAAACATTCCATGTTCAGCACAGAATTTCAGATTAATTGTCAGCACAATAATTATGTAACCGTAATTAATGTTTAGGCTCCGAAGTTGCTTGAGTAACAAGAATGCCCAAATACCAATCTGTGGTGTTGTCAACATTTATACAAGTACAGGATTTTTAAGGGTGCTGTTACATATAATTAAGTCAGCAAGCTGCCTGCTTATCAGCTAAATAAAATGATTAATGGTTATGACCCTGGTAAAATTTGACAGTCATCTCTTGTGAGTGTAACAAGGCTGCTTTCTGGGAATGGTGGAGTTTGATTGCATGTTGTCTTGTCAGCTTTGTCTTTGCTTTCACCTTGCTACCCAGGCATCTTATCCATCTCTGCTTTACAGCTTCAACTTAGAAAAGGCAGCTGTTAATATTTCCATCATCAGATTTGTTCTCATTGTAAATATTTTGTGCAGACTTAACCGTGGGCTGTATGTTTCACTGTGAGCTCTGTAATTTTCAATATTCTGTTTACTTCACTTTGAATTTGTCCACAAAGCTGCAACTGAAGGGCTCGCAGAAGAGTGTCAGCTACAAGTGGTATTTCCATGGATTGTTAAATATCAAAAGCATTATTTTTTCTGTTGAAATAACTTTTAAGCCTGGGACAGAGGACATATACTCAGCTTGTTTATAAATCACATTCTGTGAATGGTGGTCATGGGAGAAGCAAAGGGAGAGGCAGATGGAGATTACACTTTGTAGGAGCACGGTTGAGAAGTGTAACAGAGTGCTCAACTGAAAGGCATTTCTGCTTAAGAATAAGGCAAACGGAAAGAGATGGAATTGTGAAGGCACACTCCTGGAACACAGGAGGGAAATGGAGTAATTTTTCATTCGTTGTGAGCCCAGTGAGCTTGGAATAAAAGCTTGAGAGGAAAAGCATGATGCTGAATGCTGGCTTCTGATTGAAATACAGCCTGCATTTCTCCTTAGAGATGGCAGGATTTAAAACAAAAAATCATTAGCGCTACAGGGATGAAAGCTAAAGACTCACAAACATGAAAATATGAAACAAGTTACATTAATTGAATCTTATTTTTCCTTTCAGAGACTGTCTTTAGTCCACATGCCAATCACAATTATGTCCTCCAAGGACTTGCTTTTGAGGACACTCAGCTTTGATCAGCTTGTAGTCAAGTGTCTTACTGGATGTAATTGACTTCCAACTGGTGTGGAAAGTCAGCCTCACTTTGCAGTGCTCAAAGGCAGCCCAGACAGTGCAGAAAATCTTAATGTGCTTGAAACTGCATCTATTTTCTTCACTGGTCACAACACAGTGTGTGGCTGATCAGTCAGTGTGTTCTGCAGCACAGAGAGATGCCAGCTTACATTTAACTTTGTGTCCAAATCGTGACCATACTGGAAATTCACTTTTCACTGTAAAATTTGGCCTTGGTTTAGAACAAGGGGTTTATATTTTCAAATTCTGATAGTTGTTTACCTTCAAGTATTTAAGAACTACCATTCATGTAGTTTTACAGTCATTTGCCTGTAATGGAAAGAATATATAAAATCCCATTCTTATTTGTTAGAAGAAAATTGATGTTGTGTTTACTGTTCTAGTTTGGTTATGGTTCAACTGAATTAAAAGTATCTGCTGAAATAAAGATGCTCCTAACAATTTAAAATACATAATCTTTCACGGTAACAAGAAAATTGGGTGGCAGTCTCATAGTCCAGCAGCAGAAAGAGAGATCTGGGACTAGATGCATGTCAAATATTATGCATAGGTCAGTGAAGTGAATTAGGACAAATGTAGTTCAGTCTTCTTAGCTTTCTACTGCAGTCCTGCTGCCTGTGTGTTGTCTCTCTTTTATTATGGTGAAGAATTACAGCACTTCTGCAAATTTATCCTGCATAGCTAGACATGGTTCTCATAACCTTTTCAGTGTTTCTGACTGTCTCTCTTGAATATGGATGTTCTCTTGAAATTGCAAGGTACTAAGCCATCACCTGTGGTTTCCTTCTAATGTCACTTATTATGTTTCCTTTGTAGTCTGGTGTAAGTAGTTGATCTAAGGCAAATGTAGATAAAACTGCCATTTTGCATGAGATGTTCGTGGGGTTGGACATGGCAGAGCTGATTCAGGGAGCTGTCAGTCATACAGTGCTGCTCTGCTATGCAGAATCTCTCTTCCTAGACCTAATTCGAAGCTCTTCCAGTGTCCCCTATGGTCCAGGACTTTTGTGTGCGCTGTAATAAGGCTCAGTATGAGGGATTTGATTTGCTGTGAACCAGTATCTCTTGTTCTGTGGGGACCTAAGAGATCCAATATACTACGCACCTCTTCTTTCCAACTTAGTTCTTGCTGTTTGAAATTCTTTCCTTCTCAGCTTATGGGTTTTTAACTCCCCCAATATATGTGGATTGAAAGTTACTCTTAGTTATGAGTTGTGGCTGTATATGTCTTTTCCATACATCAAACAATGACTTAGTATTACTGAATTTTGTCTTAGCATTTGAAATTTGGTGGAGTGGCAGATATTGCATAGGTTTGTACACTAGCACTGCTTTTGCTAGGGCATGGGGTTGACTTTTATTGCCTAGGACATTCTCTCCACCCCTGCAGTGACCTGAGCCATTTCTATCTGTCTTGTCAGAGACTCACTTTCCTGAAATATCCCTCTGAAGGACACCCTGTGGAGACAAAGATGCCCAGATGCTGCTGGGAGCTGCTACCATCACAGCTAGGAAGAAGGTCTGGAGGTCCACTCTGAATTTCATCAACCACAGTGCAGAAAGGCCCAGATAAAAAGCACAGGTATGAAGAAGAAATTATACCTGGATTATTTCCTTTCAGTTTGTAAACTGTGTTTCTTTAGACATTCAAATATTTCCATGAAGGCAATGGATAACATTAAACCAGTGTTAACTAAGATTTTATCTTCCCCAAAAGAATTCAGTTACTGACATGCTTGAAGAATCAGAGATCTCTCTGTGAACCATCCAAAACAATCCTTTTATTCACATTCCTAAAACTGGCTCACTTCTCCTTGCATTCCAGTTCTCACATGTGACCTGAAATGTGTCTCTGTAGATAATAAACACTAACAAGGGAAGCTATAACTAACTTAGCTGGTAAGTCCAGCAGATTCATACACGGGAGCAAAGGTGATGCAAGGATATGACAGTTCAGATAAGCTACAGGAATGCCCTTAACTGCTTGAGCTAGCCTCATAATATTGCCAAGAGAAACTCTGGAAATGCTTTGTCACTTCCAAAGGAACCCTGCATTCCTCACTGCACAAATAATTGTACAAATGCATTTAATCTTTTATTGATGCCGTGGCTGTTGTCAGCTCTGCCATCAGATTCCTACAAAACCATTTAGGATATTCCACTCTGATATTTATATGTCAGTTTGACTCTATTATTATGAATATGCTCTTCCCCCCTCCCCATCAGCATTCCTTACAAGATGTTTCTATCTCTGTATCTACTAATTAATTAAAAATCTATGTATAGCACATATTTAGCACCATATATAAATGGTGTTAAATTTCCAGTCACTGATACATGCAGATATACATTGCTCCTTGTGCTATGTGTTCAGAAAGATGCCTGGTACCCAAATCGCCTAAATGTCCACAAAATACAACTGGTGGGTAACAAACAGATCAGATGAACAGGAATCAAAATGCTGAGATATAGCTAGAAGAGTGTTTACTAAACTTTCTTCTTGTTTAGTTTTATATTGTATGCAAGGACACAGAGCTGTTGGAGCAAGTGCAGAGGAGGGCCACACATGATCCAAGGGCTGGAGCACCTCTGCTATGAGGACAGGCAGAGGGAGCTGGAGTGGTTTAGCCTGGAGAAGAGAAGACTCCAGGGGGACCTTAGAGCTGCCTCCCAGTACCTGAAAGGATCCTGTAGGAAGGCTGCAGAGGGACTTCTCATGAGAGTGTTCAAAGACAGCACAAGGGAGAATGGTTTGAAGCTGAGGGAGAACAGGGTTAGACTGGAGCTGAGGAAGAAGTTCTTCAGTAGGAGGGTGGTCAGACTCTGGAATAGGCTGCCCAGGGAGGCTGTGGCTGCCTCCTCCCCTGAAGGCCAGGTTGGATGAGGTCTTGAGCAGCTGAGCCTAGTTGAGAGGTGTCCTTGCCCATGATGGGGAGGTTGTAGTAGATAGTCTCTAAGGTCACTTCCAACCTGAGCCATTCTGTGATGAAGTACAGTGAACAGAAAAAAATCCTGCTAGTTTTATTTCATTTTCTGGCACATGTGCAGGGCCATGTGCTTGTATTGTCTTTTCTACTTTGAAACATTAACAGTCTATTCAATTAGCAGTTCACAACTGCATTGCACAAAATTCTGCAAAGATATTAATAAATTAGCATTGATTGTTTAATGATATTATCCCTTGACTTCCAAATTACATACACGATTGTATCTAGCTCACTTTTTTTATTAAGTAAGGCAGTATTGAAACCAGCAAAGACAGGGACAGATCAAAGTCTTCTGAAGCTGATGCCAGTCACCCAGTACAAGCACAGTGTGGTGACCAAATGCAAGCAGGGTGTGGTGACCAAATCAGGCTTCTTCTCATTCCATGTATTTCAGAGGAAAATAATCACGTTATTAACAATTAATGCTTGCACTGAAGACAGTCTGTTCACAAAGATGATCAAAGCCAGGGCTTATGTGAGAGCTTCCAAACCCAGGAAGAATCTGAAACGTAAAAGAAGTAGAATCAACACAAAGAAGTTTGTCTGCTACTTAACTGGAATTGAGTGGTCTCTCCGTGGCTTCAGGGGAATCTCTGCTCCAGGCCTGCAGTGCCTCCTGCCCTCCTCCTTCCCTGCCCTCACCATGCCCAGGCCATTCCTCACCCCTGCCCTCCTGCCCACAGCCTTTGCCCTCCCTCAGACACTCTCCCTGGGCAGCACCAACTCCCCCGATGGGCTCAGCTGTGGCCTGTGCTGGGACCAGCTGGAACCGGCTCTGTCCGGCTGGAGGCAGCCCCCGGCTGTGCTGACAGGCTGCAGCTGCACTCCCTCAGGCTGCGCCTGGAGTCCCTCAGCCTGCACCTGGAGCCCCATGCCCAGAGCCCCTCACCCTCTGCAGATGGGTGGACAAACAGAAGTAAGTTTAAAACTCTTGTGTGCAATTCTGCTGCCAGCACAACTCCTCTCGTGCTAAAACTGCTTCAGGAACTGAAGCCTGCAAAGAGGCACAAACTGTAAAATGGCTTTGGAGTTACAGAGTTGTTTGTTTTCTTGCTTACAGTCGTTGAGGCTTTTCCATGCTGGTCCTGGGCCATGTGCATTCAGGATCTGAGAGCACTGGCAAAAGCTAACCCAGCCAGCAGAAATGAGAATTCAGTGAGCAAAAGAGCAACTGCAGCACCATAATGTTTGTGTGAGTGCAGGGTGCGAGGGCAGCTGCTGGGGGTTGGCAGACCTGACAGAGCTTTCCCTCCATTTCTGCATCTGCAGGTCCCCAAGGTACTTCCTCCTGAAGGGTCACCAACGCCAGCAGCCTGCCAGGATGGGAGAACCCTCCACAGAAAGAGTAAGTCCTGTCTTCCTTTTCCTTCTGTCTGCCAAATATTGCTGGTTTCTCCAAAGGTTTGACTGTGAGAGTGCCCAAAGCATTTCCTGTAGCTAGTTGAGGGGCAAGCACAGGGCACCGAGTGCTGTTCTGCCTTCTGCTGGTGTGGAACCAGGGTACATCTTCCAGCCATCACCTGCTCCCTGCTGCCTTTCTCTGCCTTCCTGGATTATGGTAGCCACAGCAGACTGATAAGAATGAAAGGAAAAAGAGATAAAAAGTGATAAAGAAGCATTTATGCTTCTACCACATACTGCTACCAAACAGGAAAGGAAAAATGAGGTTTTCTTTTTTCTTAAAGAAAAAAAAAAAGTAATTTTCTTCTTCTAAAAAAAGTAAGAATTGCTTAAGAGAAAATACAAAATAAAACTTTGAATAAAAAAATCTCCAGATGGTCATTAAACATGTTAAATGGCAGTCTGCTTTCAGCCCACCAGGCACCAATTTTATTATTCTAATAACATCTTAAAATGAAAAAGATAAAGTCTTATAAAAAGAGGCTGTTAACTTTGATGGTGCTTAATCCAGATAACTTTTAGAATAGCCATTAATGTGCAAAGACACAAAACGTATATTCAGGAACAGAAATAGTTCTTTCCTGAAAGACTCACTGACAGACTTCTCCAGGCTTTCCCTTCTGCATGCAGATGCTTAAACCCAGAAAGCTTTAAAGGAAGAAACTTAACAAGCACTGCTTTAAAACAAAACAGTGACTCACAGAGAAATCAAAATTATAAATGTTAAAAATGCAGACAGGTAGATAAAGCAGAATCTGAAAGGTAGTTTGCTGCATGCACACAGAATCGCGGAATGGTTTGGGTCAGAAGGGACCTCCAAAGACCATCCAGTCCAACCCTCTGTGGGCAGTAGGAGCATCCTCCATTAGATCAAGTTGCCCAGAGCCTTGTCAAGACTGACCTTGCATATCTCCAGGGATCAGACCTCAACTATATACCTGGGCAACCTGTTGCAGTATTCCAGCACCCCCATGGTGCAGAACTTATTCCTCACATCCAAACTAAATCTGTTTGGCTCTCATTACAAACCATTGCTCCTTGTCCTGTCCCTGCAGGCCTCTGGGAACAGTCCCTTTGCAGCTCGTAGCCCCTTCAGGTACTGGCAGGCGGCCATGAGGTGTCCCCAGAGCCTGCTGTTCTCCAGGCTGAACAATCCCAGCTCCCTCAGCCTGTGCTTGTGGCAGAGCTGCTCCAGCCCCCCTAGTCTTGAGGTCTGTGGTAGTGGGTTGGACTTGATGATCTTTGAGGTCTCTTCCAACCTTGCTATACTGTGATACTGTGATCGTCTTTGTGGCTGTCTCTGAACCCACTCCATCAGTTCCAAGTCTTTCTTGTGTGGAGGGCACCAGAGGTGGCTGCAGTACTCCAAGTGAAGTCCTACCAGAACACAGTAAATTATTTGATACATACTCCATACACATATTAATACCATTTGATCATGCAATAAAGCAAATTATTCTCAATTGATTTGTGTTATTTGTACACAGATTTACAAAAACATTTTGTTTCTGTTCAGTGGCTTGGGATTTCTGTATTCATTTTGAGACAATTATATACATATACACATATATACATATATTTTTTTTTCAGCTTTATATTATGTAAAGAAATATTATCAGGATTAATTTAGGCTTTCAAAAACTGAATACTGAATGCTGTGATCTCTGCCCACCATTTACTTTATATGAGGGATTTGGATGTGAAAATTTGAGATCTAGGAATGGAAAAAAATCCATTTCTGTAAGTCCCAAAGTAGTTACAGTATTGTTTCAACTGAATCCTCATCCTCTGTGAAGAGTTTTTAGGCCATTCATTTTAGAGGTAGTACCAATGCCAATCTTAAGGCAATAGGATCCTCCAGATTTAGATATTTAATAAGTTTTTAATATTGTTTCAAGAGTTCTTTGTCACTTTTGTAGTATATCCAACGAATTGCACTCCTTTCTTTGCTTTCATATCCTAGATACAACTCTAAACTTTCCATACAGTCTTTGCAACTGATTTATATTTTTCTGTTTTTTTACAATGATATATTTCCAAAAAGTTGAGAGAGGTTTCCAGTACTTCTGGTGCATTCATTGGATTTGGCAGTTTCCACTAGCCTCCATTATTTATTTCAGATGATACTTTTCCCTAAGTACTCTTCCAGGGTTCTGTACAGGCAGTTCAGCCTTGCCATGAAGCAGTGCACAGGCTTGGTACTGACCAAACCAAAATGTGCACATGTATTTGCTCCTTCCCACATGTATTAGCACAGCTTACAGTCAGGAAATCTGAGGAGTTGCTGAGGCCTTAAACATTCAATAATGACCAGCATGACAAAGTCGAAACTGCCAAAGGTCATCTTTGATTCATTGCTTGCATGTGCACCAAATTCTGTTCATATAGGTCAGCAAAATCATTGAATAATATTGAGGAAACAAACTTGATCAATTCCTTCCAATGATTATTCCAATCCAGTGTCCACGTTCCATGATTTTATCCGTGTTTTATTATCTCACACCACCCAGCTGAGTCAGCTCCTTGGTCTAAGTCATCATCACACAATTATTTATTATTTTTCACTGATTTTTCAAACTACGTTAGACCAGCAGAGAGTAATGGTGACAAAATTAACTATTTCACTTAAGTGTGGAAAGGGAATTTTCATATCCCTTATGCAAAATAGCCTTTAAAAAGTCATAAGCAAAGAAAATCACTCGTGTTCTATGAACCAGAGGAATAAAATTTTATTACAAGCTAATTCTTTTTGAACAGCAATTTCCGAGTGCAAGGGGTTGAAATATACTGCTGATATTAAAGATAATGCAGAAAAATCCTTTTTAAATGCAGGCAGGTCTTTCTATGCCTGCAGAATTTTCCTTAGAGGAATTCTGGGAAATGGGAAAATGTAAAAGTTGTCTGCCTGCATCTATTCTTTAACAATAAGTCAGAATTCCCTTCCCCCCCTCACTTCTGCCCCCCTTAGCTAGAGTCATTCCTGTTGTTCAGATTTGAATGACTTCAGTTGCTTTGTGTCTGGGAAGTGTAGCTGTGTCAGTAAGAAAGCAATTCATTAAACAGCTGAAGCTAATAAAAGAGATTTCCTTCTGGGAGATAAATAAGTGAAAGAGGGAGTAAATATGTTGAGGTCCTTATTCAAGAAAATGCTCAGGTTTGGGGTTTTGTTTTTTCAAAGTGCACAACCAAGTAAGAAGTACACTAGGGATGTCATTCTCTTCTGAGGAAAGAGACAGCCTTATTGTTAAGGCATTCTGAAAGCATAAGTGGGTTATTAATGGTACAGGAATTTTTGCTTAAGTGTTCAAGACATTGAGAAACCTTGGTTTGCTGGTGCTCTGAAAGGAATATTCCACAGAATGTAGCTGGAAAAATGGTAACTGTTTCTACTTCAATCCACAGATATTTTATCAACCAGGTTACTGAGCATGAAAACGTCACACATTTCACAGTTTACACGTGTAATTTCACTTGGTTTGAGATGGGATTCTAGAACAGAGGTTGTAAGAAATGACTTGAAAAATAGAATGGAAAAAACCCCTTTTTATTCCACTCAGAAACAGCACATTTCTCAAAATACAGCAGCTTGCACCCTGACAACCTATTCTCAGCCAGTGTTGCTTCATCTTTTGAGGAAACAGCAGAATACCTTGAGAAAAGCGCATGAGAGTGGCTATTTGAACATATGTGTACAGATATGGTAGCTGGCTTCAGCAGGAACTTTTAAAGTGGATCAGCAGATGCCTGGTGAGCTAGATTACTGCCAAGACTCCCAGAAAATCTTGCTTTCCTCCAAGAGTGTTCTGTATAGAGCTGGCTGGTAGGTAGGGTTCTCTGGCCAAAACTACGCTGCACAGCCAAAGGAAGCTCAGGTGAACCTGAAAGAAATTTATTCATAGCCTCCAAACATACCTAAATAGATTTACCTTCTTCTCTAAACACACAACAATAACTCAACAGATTAAGAGCTCAGGTAGTTCATGTAACCTTTGGTCTTTCTGCTCAATTAAAGTTTTTTTGGTTTTTTTTTTATCCTATTCAGACTTCTCTTTTTCATTCATTGATAAAATATTCTTGTTTCTGAACATGATTCCCTGTATCACAAATGGAAAAATACAGGAAATACATTAAACATCATCTTTTCATACCTGTTTCCAGACATTAATATCCCAAGAATATCTACTTTCAAGGAAAAAAAAAAAAAAAAAAAAGACCACCCCACAAACCATTTAAAATGGAAAAGAGAAAGACACAGAGTGCCTTTGCAATATATTTGTAACCTTAGGATTCCCAGACTTTACAGCATAAGGTGTCAACTGTCATCTTCCAGACTAGCTAAATAAGCCGATACCATTCCCAATATATGAGGAAAAAAATAGCTTTCTGCAAAATGCCATATGTACTGCACTGCGTATTTAGGAAATGCTACAGAAGATTGGGAAGTGTTAATTGAATTCCAAAGGGTTCTTTCCTCTTTTCCTACTGAAGATTAAAAAAAAAAAGCCCCAGGGCTTCTCCAAAATGCTGCAACAGACAGGGTGATTTTTCTGAGTTCCTGGCTGCACCAAGTTATTGAGGATGTGCTTACTTGTGGTGGCACATAAATATGGTTAAATCCTTTCCTGTAAATGTGGAAATACATCTTAGCACTAGATGAACTCCCAAGAGGTTTACTGGGCTAGGAGCAGCCTGCAAGACATACAGTTTGAGACAGAGTCAGGAAAAGTGTGCATCACAAAATATGGAGTAGATTGCCTGTTCACCTGTTGAATGTGTCAGACTGCGAGACAAGAAAATCAGAGAAGGAGCAAAGAAACCTGCCTGGTACTTTTGCCTGTGGGTTGAAGTGCAGCAGGTTGTCACAGCCAGTTACCTGCTTCTGGCTGGGGGGGGGGTCTGCACTTTTGCCTGTGGGTTGAAGTGCAGCAGGTTGTCACAGCCAGTTACCTGCTTCTGGCTCGGGCAGGGCGGGGGAGTCCTGCCTATTGGACTGCAGTAGCCTAAAGTCTCATCCGTGCACAGAAGGGATGAGAGCAGCAACAGAAGCAGGATGGATCTCAGAGTTTCACAGGCCCACGCCATTCAAACCCTAAAAAGCAGTTTTTCCAAAAGAGTGCCTAAAACAGAAGGAATGAGGTTTCTTTTGGAATCCTTAATTACCAGCTCTCTGAGATTTCCCTTCCATTGCCTCTATATAAATGTGGACGCCCTCAGCTCTCATCTTTGTGGAAGATTAATAGAACTGAGGTTTCTGGACTACAGCCAGGCTGCAGACACAGCACTAGAGTCATGCATAGAATGTCATTACGAAACATATGTTTGAATTTTGATTATAGTTAACAGAAACACCAAGGAAGCTCCATGTAGGACTGTGCTCTATAGCAGCATCCAGTGCAAGGCAGAAATGGACATGAGTTAGTAAATAAAATTAAAGAAGCTGGAAATCAGTGGAGGTCAAAAATGAATGAATAATTCAGCAAAATTTCTGTTCTCAAAATACTTTCTTCCCCCTTTTTAAAAGAACTTGGACAGCAGGGGAGCTGCTGTGGTTTCTCTGAGAAGCTGCTAGAAGCTTCCCCTGTATCCAATAGCACCAAAACCAGCCAGCTCCAAGATGGACCTGTCACTGACCAAGGCTGAGCCCATCAGCAATGGTAGTGCCTCTGAGACAATATATTTAAGAAGAGAGAAGATGAACAATGGCAACTGCAGCTGCAAGAGAGGAGTGAGAATGTGAGAGACAACTCTGCAGACACCAAAGTCAGTGAGGATAGAGCAGGTGCTCTAGGCACTGGAGCAGAGATTTCCCTGCAGCCTCTGGAGAAGACAGGGTCTTCTCCACAGCTGTTCCTCTGCAGCCCATGGAGGATCATGCAACAGAGCACGAAGGTGGTTGTGACCCATGGGAGGCCTACACTGGAGCAGGCTCCTGGCAGGACCTATGGAGATAGTAATTTTTTCTTGTTTAGCTTCATTGGAAGTGCCATCTTTAGTATTTAGTGGTTCTGGGGAATATAATGTGAGGTCACAGCTTTGGGGTGATAGGAGATGAAGGAAAGCATGCAGTTGTACCCAAAGTTAGCATACAAGTTGGAAGGTTTTCTTTGTTTTCAGTTCTGTACTTGATTTTCATTTTCAAGTAGGAAATGTGCCAGATACAGCCTCTTTTAAAAAAAAATCATTAGGGCTTAGCTTAAGCTTAATTTATTTCAGTAGCTGAAACTCCTTCTCTTGGTCAGGTTTCATCATTTCAAATAATGAAATCTTGCAGCAGTCCACATTAGAATGGGAAGCAGTGTCTTGTAGCATCACTCTCAGGATTAAGTGACAGATCACATCCCTAAAAGGAAGCAAATTTTGCTTATCTAAACTTTTAATGTGTGGAGATTCAAATAGAAAAGTCACAGCAGAATGAGACTCTAAAGCATGAGGGTGTTACGGAAACAGCAAACAATATCTTCATATCCTGCACTCTCACTAGGAAAATCTACCTTCTTAGCCCTTTGAAAAAGAGTCCAGAACTTGAAATGTCCTTTTAAACAAATATCCAAAGTCTGCCAAGGCTAATGCCTTAGTTAAGTGCCAAAGCTCTAATTCTGCTAAGGGTAGGCTGCTGCTTCTGGTAGAGTAACCCAGAGAAGCCTCCACGATACCGTTCTCCGGTTACTCTCCAACTCATTGCTAGGCTCCCCTATTGTTGTAAAACTGAATTAGCCACCATTATGAAGGGAACAGGTGCAGATAAATGTTTGACACTGCCTCCGGCAGTGACTAATGCTGTGTGTGTCAGAGAAAAACCCAGAAGTATCCCATAATACCACTACGTCCAATCTGCAGTGCTGGATGTAAGATAACATTCCCTCCTGATGCCTGTAGGGCTGAATTATGCCTTGTTGCTTGAGACTAAATTAATCCTTTCCTAAGCAGTGTTATTCTAGATATTACTAGTGGTCAATTATGCAGCCCCTTTTCAAACTCCTTGCTCAGCCATCGTACTGCCTAAGTGATTGTTTCCTCTTGGCTATTAGATGTCTACTAGCTATAAATCTTAGTGAATAACCACTTGTTTTTGGGTTCTGACAGATGCTCCCAGGGACTGCTTGTTAAAGGGAAGAAGTACTTCTGTCTACATTTGGTGGAGCCAGCTCCAAAGTAGATGAAATCCTAAACAGCACTGGCCAGAGATGGTGCATCCTGATGTTCACAGGTAATCTTTCCCTTTGTAATGGCAGATGCTTGGAAAAGCACTATTTGAATCCACAGTGCTCACAATGTGTAAGGGTTCTAGTGTTTACTACACATCACTCTAACTTAGAATTACTTGGTGGCACCCATTTCCTCAGTAATTATAAAGGACAAAACAAATAGGTCCAGGACTCGTTCTTCATAAAGTGAGCTTGCCAGTGGCAAAAGTAAAACATTAGATATGGTAATGAAACATGGAAGATGCTCTCATTCCTTGTCCCCTCCCCTTACTGAGTTTATTACAGTTGAGAAGAAAAAACATAGTATAGGATATAGAAGACATTTCCACTCTAATCTGAATACTTTTAATATCATAATCTAGACCTTTTCAGATCTCAGTCTCATCTGAAATACCCCTTGTCTATACTGGTGGCTCAGTGTCCTACTTCAGAGTCTCACAGGATTGTAAATTTGCATTAAGCAACGACTATGCAAAAGAGCAGCAGTGAGATAGAACTAAATAATTTTAGCTGGGCTCTCGTCAGCTTAGAATTGGTCTTACATCAGGTGCTAAGCAAAGCCATTCTCTTACTAGAAGATGTGAGAAAGAATAAAACAGTGTCATTATTTATCTGTAAGGATCTATAGGCGATGGGAGCACACAGCTGTGTTAAATAATTCATCTTATCAATAGTTCTGCCAGCTCTCTGCCAATTTGCTTTTTCAGTTTTCTTTTTTCTTTTGGTCAAGGCCGGAAAAAAACTTATTAAAAGAAAAGCAGAGCCTTCTGCTGCTAGCTACTGAGTACTGTGGAGCTGACATACTAGGTAAAGGACTCATCTTGTGATATTACTTCTTTCACTTAAAAAACAACACCATCAGTAAACTCCTGAGAATTGCTACCCTTTCCCTAGTACTGACAGTTCTTCATGCCACAGGCCTGGCTGTGGGTAACTGTTACTCATTGGGTGACCAGGCGATGGCCAGAGCTTTCTATCCACTGCTGATCATGTGCCCACACACCGTTACACCTTCTTGTTCATTACTTAGAGCAGCTGCAAGCTCTCCTTGCCCATGAGCAGAAACCATTTCTAGAGTTAGTTAGACGCAGCAGTGTGTACCAGCATGTGATAGACTCCAGACTGTTCCACAGGAGCAACAGCTTTGCTGCAGTTCTGCACCCACTGGCAAAATCCTGTTTGGCATGCAGGTATTTCTGGTGGGCTGAGGGGAGGCAGAGAAAGCAGCTCAAGCTAGACATGGTTGCAACTGATCCTTTGTGACAGAGCGCTGAGGAACTATCAGTCACAAAGGACCCCAAAGGAAAGTCTCAGCATCCTTGATGCACAGCATACACAGAGCTAGAGCAGTCCCAGCCTGCTCTGTCATTTCCTGTCTTAAAACTATTTCTTTCATACTTGTTATTCTTATCCAGTTTAGCCTGGCTTGTTTTCTTTCTTTTTACGTTTTTGGGGGTTTGTTTGTTTCTCCCTGCTGTTCCTTGATGTCTCAAACACTGTATCTCTGCCAGGCTAGTGAAGCTGGTTTCTAAAGAGAAATGTCAGAAATTCAGTACATAAATTTTGCTATTGTTTCAGAGGAACCACTTTTATTTCATTTCATCAGCCTTAGGGTCTTCATTGCTGGGTTTAAAAAAGAAGGTAATGGCTAAAAGCACAATACTATATTTTACTGTAAAGTAAACCCACTTTACCTGTGAAGGGAATGAAAGTGAGTGATCATATGAAGAACTGAAGAAAACTGCTGTAATAATAAGGAATGGAGGTCCGGGGTGAACGCTGCTCGGTGCGCCTGTGTGGGTGGTTTGGAGTACACGTGTGGGGCTGTGGGAAGCTGCCAGTAAATGGCATGTTTTGATCAGTGTTTGAAGGACTTGTGCAGATGTGCACTGCAAGAACGCTTCTGTTGCTGCAGAGCTCCTGACAAGTGATCTAGAGGGAGGAGTGTCATTGTATGCTAGCTTGGAGATACAGATCATCAGCTGATTTTCCCTCTGAGATTTGTCTCTGGAAGACAGAACAGGAAAGCAGAAAGAGGAGTTAAGGTGTTTGGAATATGCTGAAGTTTGCTGCATCTCCATAAAGTAGGGCATTTATGAAAAGGAGGGAAAGTGCCTCACACTTCCATATTTAGGCTTTGCTAAGCATTGTTTCCATGCTGCACCAATAAAACGCATGTTTAAATCATCTGCAAATATTTATTTGTTAATTATTAATTAATTAGGTAATGCTGTAACGCTTTTGATTCAGCCTAAGTATATGTCGAGATATTACGGTGCACACAAATCCTCTTAATCACAACTGGAAATTGGAGAGAAAATGCAGAGTCCTGAATGCTGTAAGATAATGAAGATTAAACTTAGCATTCTTTGCTTTTACTAATCTGCAGTCTGTCATTTCAGTATATGAGAACAGACATTTCTTTCTTTACTATTTAATCAAATATCTAAAGATATTAAAATTAGAACAAGTTAAGGGCTTTTAATAGACTCTGAAAATGCAGCAATTTCAAGATGGCCCACATTAATTATTCTTTAATTAAATGCAATATGTTAAGCCTAAAGAAGTGCAGAGATTTGGTTTGGAAAAAGCGAGTAGGGATCTATAGAAATCACACCTCTTAATAAAGCTTAATTTGTTATGTGGAGAGGGGAAATAAGACATGGCCAAATGTGTCATACTTGAAGCAGAGGGGAAACAGAACTGCGGTTAAGAACAGGAACGGAAAAGAAACCCAAAGCAAATAGCAAACCAAACAAATTTGTGGTTTAGGAAAGGACTAGAGAGTGAGTTGGCTGTGCCAGATTTAGATTTTCAGACAAATCCAAAGATATAAATGGAAAAAGCCAAACCAGTTTTTAAAGGCAGTCGTGAACTTGGTCTGGTGGGTTTCATCCAAAATGAAAATGATGTTTTATACAAGCGCTAACGGTGTAAAACAATGTGTGTGGAGACTTACCTTGTACAAACTAAATCCTTTTGCATTACAAGGTTTATGTAGTGGGGTCACAACCTTGCTCTGAACATCTGCATATTGCATTCTAATATACAGCATCCTATCCTATAGGTGAATGTGAGTAATAAAACCTAGGGCTCATAAACTCTCTCAGATACCTACCTGTGCTGCATTTTAATGCTAGCTCTCTACTTTCTATATCATTAAATCTGACACAGAGAATTTTATTCCCTTTAGGAGTGTTGTTAGGTTGACTGCCTACTAAGTAGGAACCCTAAGTAAAGATGACTTCACCTTGGTAGTGAGCTTTCTTTGCTTCAATTAACTTTAGTACTTACCTTGCTTCAATTAACTTTGCAAGATCTGTGAAAAGGTCTCCTTATTATTGTGAGATATGTTTCTAAGGAAGGAAAAATGTATTTGGGAGTACACAGTGATACAGAAATGAATTAAAAGAAATGGCATCTTTTGGCAAGTAGAAGCATTTAAAGGCCAAATTTAAGTAATAATAATTGTTATAATCTAATTTTAGTCCCTCTTTAAAACTGGATTCTCTTGCTTAGCTACCTACAGTCTGCCTCAGTCCAGAAGTATCTTTGCTCATATTTCCCCTTGTTTATTTGAATTCTGCTTCAGACTTCCCAGGGCAGTAATCAGGCATTTTATATATTTCAATGTTAAAAGTACTATGTGATTTCTACCCCACATATCTTAGATATGACAGTGGATAGGTTTAATTTTCCTTTCTATGTCTACAGAATTTTGTTAGTCATTCAGTTTCTGACTAGGTTCTCATACCATCCATGTTCTGAGTTTTAACAATTTGTTAATCAGAGAATGGCTCAGGTTGGAAGGGATCTCAGGCACCATCTGCACCAACCCCTCCACCATGGGCAGGGACACCTCTCAAATAGACTTGACTGCCCAAGACCTCATCCAGCCTGCCCTAAAACACTCCCAGGAAGGAGACATCTGCAACCTCCATGTCAACCTATTCCAGAGTCTCACCATCCTGAAGCTCCAGTCTGAGTGCTCTGCCTCACCTTCAAACCATTCCCTCTTGTCCTGTCTCTGAACAGCCTTATGAGAAATGCTTCTGCAGCCTTCCTGTAGGATCCCTTCAGGTATTGGGAAGCAGCTCTAAGGTCTCCGCTGGAGTCTTCTCTTCTCCAGACTGAATTACCCCAGTTCCCTCAGCCTATCCTCCTAGCAGAATTTGAAAGGATTTTTGTCCCCACTCTTGTAGCTCTGTGTTTTCTGCTCAGTACCTCTGATCAAATGCTCCTTTCACAGAAAGCTTTTGCTTCTCGCACTGAACGCTGCTCATTTGTTCTCTGTGGTAAATAATCAGTTGCCCCGTGTGCTTTGGAGCTTTGCTATCAGTCTCTTTTTACAGCATATAAGACTTAGGAAACGAAAGTTGATGAATGGATCTGAATGTATGACCCAGATTTCCTTCCTGTGATATCACACACAACAAAAAAGGGTTTATTCTGCAAGGGTTTGTTCTGCTGGAAATCAAAGAGAGGCAAGAAGTTATTCTTCAGTGGTGTGTGAGAGGCTTCACTGAGTGGTCAATAGGAATTAACCTGGTTCTGAACCTAATGAAAATCAACCATTCCTCTTTGGTTTGTTAGATGTTCACATAATTCAGTTGGCAGATTCTTTGAGGGTAGATGTTTCTTTAGAAGGACAATAACCAAACACATCATAGATGTTTGCTACCCTTAGTGGGGTATTTAGATTCCTGAAAAGCCTGTGGGAAGCTCTCTGAGCATAATGCCACACCATTGATGGTCCTGGCAGTACCAGGTGACTTGCTGCTGACCACAGTCTTTAATTATACAGTTCTGTCTTCTGTGTAAGAAATCACTGAAAATGTGGCATTTGAAAAGGAAATTCATTTCCTGCCCTTCAGATGAAAAGATATTTTTCAGGATGAAACTTGACATATTCAGCTGTATAAAAACCATTTCACTACTAAGTTTAGAGTCATGTAAAGTTCTTCCATCCAATCTACCTTGTTCCTTGAAAGATATTCCCTTTCATTTTTTCTTTATCGAAGTAAATTGAAGAATGGTAAAGAAAGGGGATTTGATAAGTGTAGCATTGTGCACTGGGTGCTGAGTGCCTAGGACTCACAAACTGCATCAAGTTGGAAGGGACCCTGAAAGGATATTGCATCATCTTCTATGTGTCTGCAAAGACTCCAAAATTCTGCTGCTAATCCATGTGCTCTTAAAGAGAATTAAATATAAAAAGTAGCTAATATTTGTTTCTTAGATTTTTTTTTTTTTTTTTTTTTTGGTACAAAACTTAACAGCCAAGGAGAGCAAATTTGTTATTTTCTCTCCTTACATCTAAGTTCTTACCCTTCTGGAATTCTGATATAAATAAAAGGAAAGAAAAGGAATTACCAGTAAAAAGTGTAATTCATAATACTTATACAGAATAGGAAGGTTATAACCAAGGTGTAACAAAGATAAAAATAAGGAGGCTAATCCCTTCAACTGTGCAGTACACCAAATAAATGTACATATATGTATATACATATATACAAATTACACATTTTGTCCCATAAAGGACAAAACCATTAACAGAATAAAGAATATTTAGTTTATTGCTTTGCTGTCTATGGTATTGTCTATGGAATGTTTGAATTGAAGAACTGCTTATAGTGGTTTTGATAAGATGTAGCTGTGGATGTGTGAGAGAAATGTCTCTACAGTGTATGTGTATAAACATATTTTGGGGCCAGGAGGGAGAAATGTGAGAGAGACAATTTGGAAACTCTAAAAGTCTATTCAAGAAAATTGGCTACCCTTACCTTTTCAAGCAAACCCAATCAAGCTGCAGAATAATTTTATTGTAGTTTAAAGGGAAATACTTTTAATGTCATACATTCATACTTTATCACCATTATTCTGTCCTGCTTCTGTACATGAAACATGAAGCAGGGTTCAAGTCAGTTGGTGCATGTAAACGAGAGATATTCAAAGGGATGGTGACACCTGCTATGAATTCCAGGATTTGTAACTGCTTTTTCTTCCAGAGCTGCTGTTCCCAAACTTTCTCAAGAGCAGCACTTGGAAATTTGCTTTGTAGGTTGTTTTGCACATCACTTGCTTTTTCTTATTGTGATGCAATTTTCCTCATAGACCTGGATAGTCTGCTAATAACTCATGTATCTTGTAATTTGCTCTCTATTTTATAGAAGGATTCAGTGTTGTTACAGTGTAATGCTGTTATTAATTACTATGTTTTCTAATATTTGTCAGTCTTGCATTTCATTGCCTACCTATTTCTGGAGAAATTTCTTTCTCTTGACTAAAGCAGAGCATCCCAATACCTGATGGGATCCTACAGGAAGGCTGGCAAGGAACTTTACATAAGGAGGAATAACAATAAGACAAGGGAGAATGGTTTGAAGGTGGAGAGCAAGGTTAGACTGGATTTTAGGAAGAAGTTCATCATCATGAGGATGGTAATACTCTGGAATAGGATTCCCAGAGAGGTTGTGGATGCCTTTTCCCTGGGGGTGTTGAAGGCCAGGTTGGATGAGGCCTTGAGCAGCCAAGTCTAGTTGAGAGGCATCCCTGCCCACGGCCAGAGTGGTTGGAGTAGATGACCTCTGAGGTCCCTTCTACCCTAAGCCACTCTATGTACCGCGTGTGAAAATCTGACCTCTCTTGAGCAGAGCTGTCATACAGCCCTTACCCCATAATTAACAGTAATACATTCCTGAATGGGCAGGGTACAATGTACAACTCTGGTTTGCCTTCTGCACTCAGAAACTGTAATTAATGTGCTCAAGTAGCTGTAGTCTAAGATAAGAAAAGTCAATCCAAATGTGTATTAATAACTTCAACTTCAATTAGTTTTCATCACAACTGTCATATACTCCCAGCGGCCCAAAAACTATTGGATGGGTGTTTGTGCATTTTTTTTTAATGAACTGACCAGATTGAAAAGTAAATTAGAAGAGCACCATGCAGCAGTCTCTACAAAAATCTAATCAGACTGTTTTCCCCATTCCATATCTGATCATTTCATACTCAGTATAGATGACAGCCACTGCACAAAATAAGGACAGAAATACATCAAGGTGATAATATCCAGTTTTGTTTGTGCTATAGATATTTTGGCAAATCATTTTCCTGGCAGGTTCAGCTATATTAGTACTTGAAAGCTGCACTAGCCCTATTTCTGGCAGTCTGTTAGCAGGCAGTGTATCAGATTTGTGGGGTACTTCTGCTCACAAAGTGTAGAATGTGTTAGCACTTGACATAGCATATGTCATCAAGAAACAAGTGACTTGCTAGTAATGGAAACAACTAATACAGGACAAACAAAGTCACATTTTCTATTACTGTCTACTTAATTGCCTCAAAGGCAGAGGACAAAAGACTTTTTTTTTTTTTTTTTTTTAGAAAAGAGTTTTCTGTTTTTATGTGTCTAGGTCCATCATGGCCTTTGGATTTCTTCACTCTTGATCTGTGACTAGTTCTGTACAGTGCATGAACTCCAGCTTAGCAGATATAGAACCAAATGTATGATATTTGCTGGCTTCTCTTTCCTAGCAGTAATTAGCCCTGAGTTTGAACCTTATCTTCCCCATTTTCTGGACTTCTCTTTCTGTAACTTGCAAGCTCACTAACTGGGAAGCCTATGAGATACTTTGCCATCCCTCTGATGCGTGTCTGTGACTTCAGGGAGAGGTGTGAGGATGTAAAAGTATATCTGTTGTAACTATATCTGTTGTAGTCTGTAAAATCAAACAGAAAACATCTGAGTATTTCATGACAGCCTAATCAAAAGCAAACCAGCAGCGCTGCCAAAGGAAAGAGGCAGCCCATCAAAATCATGACATGCACAGTCTTACTTTATGTTCCTTCTTTTTTTATTCATGTTGAACACTACTGGCAAAATCTGGAGTCCAGCAAGGATCTCGTTCTGCAACTTCATATAGGGACAACCCTCTTGAATGAAGTATTGATTCACGTAATGAAGTATTGATTTATGTCATTTTAAGCAAAAATCTTGTCTGACAGCTTGGAATGTCTTCAAAAATTTGCCTGCAACTGCCTGGGCACTTTGGTTTACACAGCAGGGCATTTTGAAGAAAATCTCCTAGTTGCTTGGCTTACTGCACACTGTTATCAGTGAAGATTCAGAGAGTCAAGAAGTTCAAAGCCATCATCAGTGTTGAGAAACTTGTTAAAAGCAGTGTACCATAACATTATATTCACTCTTAAAATGTACATATATACTTAAACACTTTTAGGTCTGCCACGTTAAAGTACTTCTCAGTCTCCCAACACAAAGACTTGAGTGTGAGCTTCCCCAAGAGCTCTTTGATGGAAGGGACTTGGGGGAAGGGAAAAACTTAAGGCATTTAGGTGACATGCCTAAGTTAAGGGGAAGCCTTTCTTTGTTCTGCAGGAAATCTGTGTTCTTATGATTGAGACTAATTCGAAGGTACTCTGCAGTATCCAGGCTTCTGCAGCACATTGTCAGATGCAGAATGTACTTTCAGCACAAAAGAAAAGCCTCTCAGAAAACATTACACTGCAGCTAAGATGAAGCACGAGAGTAAAGATGAGATATTTATGTGAAAGGCCAGGACAAGTTCCCTAATACTTATCCCTGTGTATTTGCAGCTGCCAAATGACTTACAAAGAGCACTAAATAATAAGTATCATTTCAAGTCTTTTTCCTTCTTGCAACTGCTGCATGTCAGGGATACAGACATCCAGTACAAAAGGTGGTGTTTTGTGTTAAGGCACTTGTCTAAGTCCCCCCTTCTGCTTGCTAGCACTGCAATGGTCACCATTGCTCCAATTCAGACCTGTCAGGGAGGACTGGGGAATGCGCTGAGCGCTGTTCACTCAGCAGTGGGACATCCCCAGAGCACAGCTCTCTGCTGCACACAGACAGGAAACTTCTTTCTTCCTCTGCCAGAACAGTTAGTCAAGGTTACCGTGTTTAAAATGGGTTATGGATGATGTGCAGTAGTCTTTCCATTTCAGAGCTATCAGCCAGGGAGCTGTGCTTCATTAGTCTCAATAATTATCAGAAAGACTGATGGAAAATAATCAGCAAGGCAAGGGGAAAGGGACCCATCCTGCCTCCAATCTTCCTGTCAGCGGTCATTAGAGGGCCCTTCTACAAAGAAAAGTGTAATTCTTGGTTTATGTCTCTTAGCTTAATTTTCTGTTGCCCCAGAATATCCTAATACTTAAAAGAAAGGAAATAAGCAAGAGAAAGCTTATTTATATCTAAGCACAATTTTTCTTCACTAATGCCAGATAGAGTGTCTTAATAATATGGTAAACTAATAGAGGTGAATTACTGCACTGGAGTTCCAAGAACAAAGCCGACCTGCAATAAATCATACGTGAGCTCAAAACCTGAAAGCTTTAAGCTAAATGAGTGACTCCTTTGTAGCAACAAGTGAAAGCAAACTGTTGTAGCTCAGGAATGAGGATGTGTCATATTGGCTTTTGGTAGTTAAAGAATATAATGTAATAGAATAATAAAACCTAGAAGGGATATGTATGCATTTCACTTGGACATTAAATGTGTGGATGTGGATCTCTGTTCATCTTTCTGCTGACATCAGTATGCAGATGTTGTTCTTAATAACAGATCTCATCCACTCTGGGGGATGTGAGAGACTTTTGTTTTATACTAGCTAAAATTTGAGAAGGTTTGGGGGTCTACAGTCTGGTGTCAACCCCTCAATGCATGAAGACAACTTGATGTAAAGTAGCAGCATACAGGATTACTTTTATTCTTGCCTCATTTTCTTTGTTCTTTTGTATGTGTGTGTTTACAAATATCACAATTTGCTGCATTCAGTCAGCGCATCACTCAGAAGTCCTGTTATGGAAGACAGAGGTTATTTGCCTCATAACTTTTCTGGTTTCCCAGTGTCTCTAAATTAGGTCCCTTGGATTGCTCTTCAAGGTCAGTGGCTTTTTCATTAAGTGCAGAAAGCCTTAGCTGCTTCTCAGTTACTTAAATTCCCTGTGCTCTGGGCCACTGGTTTTAGTCTTAGTACTCTTTCATTTTTTGGATTTGGTCAAAGTTAATATAACAAGCTGAGTGTGCTATCAGCTTTTTTATTTCCATCCCTCCTTTCTTTCTTAATATGAGAGCTCATCCTTTCAATCTGACAGATCACCTGCATGATTGCTGAAGTATTAAGCCCTAACTCCGTCATTAGCTTTCCACAGGTCAAGAACATGGGTTGTACAGCAGGCTGAGTGCAAAGACTGCAAAATGTGATGGCTTTTTTAACACTCTTTTTTATATTGCTATTTATATCTGTTAATATAAAAAAGACAGGCCCCTAATGTCACTCTTCACAATGCAGCTGACAGCATAAAAAAATCTCTAAACCCTATTGGGTTGGTAACTTGCTCAGAAAAGCATATCAACAAAGAAGTGTGGAGAAAGTGTTGAGTCTATATAAACTAAATTTATTGAAAACACAATTTCTGCCTTTCTGACAATCATATGCCAATTAAGGAACTTCTGTAGCTCTGAAGAATGGTATTTGCTGAAAACTCTCATAATAAACACTTGAGCTTCTTTACCTTCTTTTATTTCAGCATTTTTCCTTAAAGTTTGAATTGTGTCCTTCAGTTGCCCTGCATGGTAGGTCACAGTTATTATTTCCTACAAAACAAGCAGAGAAGCCTAAGAAAACACACATTATTTTCCTCAATAATATGTGATGAATAGATGACAGAAAGAGAAACAATATCCTGCTGTTCTAACAGTTATCCTGTTACATTTCGTGGCTGGTACTACCATGGGAAGGAAGATCAACACTTTGTCAGAGTGACTAAGCAGTTGGAGGTGCTGTGTTAATGCTGAAATCTCTCCTAGGACTTAGTTTCACTTGACAATTACATTCAATTAGAAAACACCCCTAAGTGACTTCTCAAGGTTGTGGTTTAACGTGGTTTGATTTCCAAGTGAAGAAAACCCCTGGAGGAGAGAGCTACTATTAATTGTACTCTTCACATTTCCTGAGGAGCAGCCAAGGTCAGTGCATTTTCCCAGGCGCTCTGCAGATGAGTGACCAGGAACTTCTGCAGTTTAAATAGTTTAGGAGCTAAATGG
Source organism: Ramphastos sulfuratus (assembly GCA_013399055.1). NCBI lineage: Eukaryota > Metazoa > Chordata > Aves > Piciformes > Ramphastidae > Ramphastos > Ramphastos sulfuratus. Next base: position 351,770 of record WBNM01025043.1, read on the forward strand.
ACAAGTGAAACAAATAACTGTGGCAAATGTCATTTTATCAAGGGAAGGACAGAGTGAGAGAGGAGGTTCTCTAAAGATATATGTAGAGTGATGTCAAGAACAAAGTTCCGGGACAAAACTCTGATTGCTCTTCCTTTGTCATGCCATAACTCTTGTTCTGATGGAGGCGTAGGTACCATCTGCAGCAGTCCCTCATACTCTTCTTGCTCTCTGGTCTTTTCACTTTGGACTATAGCCTCCTTGTACTTGTTCTTTCAAAACTAAAGGCTCTGCTGGTGTGATGGAAAGTGTTTAAAGGCAGCTGATGTTCACAGGAAAGACCACTGGCAAGCCTTAACATGGATCCATGTTGCTCAGCTTTTGTTTGTTTGTTTGAATAAGATCAAGTTACAAGGACACAAACTCAAATGAAAATGTTAAAGAGCAAGATATAATTTTGACAGAGGCATCATCTTAAGATTGTGCTTCAACTTTGTTGCTTACCAGTATTCTGTAGCATCTTCAAGTTCCAAAGCCTCTTATTCTAACAGGAAGGAAAGAAGGAAGACTCTGCTTAGTTCTATGAGTGATCTTCATTGTAATTTTATTTTTTTCTGCAATAGTGAACAAGTTTTCCAGCAGCTGAGCCAAAAGAACGAGTGAGTTGAGTGTTTAGCCTGTAAACTGCAGGGAGCTGTGGAAAGAACTAGATTGTATTTGCTTTGTTCTTATGCTTCCTTCCTGAAGTGTCCACTTCCCACTTGCAGAGGCGAGAGTCTCTTAAACAGATCTTTCCTCTGATCTGGTCTCACATTCAGCATTACTGATGTGCTCTCAACCATTGACAATATCAGACAGGTAATGTGAATGCTCAGTTCACTTGGTGGCTGAGCTCCAACTTAAATGTAGTGCTTTAGTTTAGCAATGAAATGGAAAATATGTTTTAAGTACATAAAAAGATCTCTATATCCATCCTATAATACTTGATCAAGTTTCCCATTGATTAAAATTTTCTGTGAAAAATAATTATCCTTCTATGGCAGTCAAATGGCAAATTAAAAGTGACTGGAGATGAAATGAGAGCTTTTTCACAAGGGTTCATATAGAATAACCATCCACTGAGATTAGCTGTAGCTGCAGTAAGAGGATATTGCCAGTGCAAGAGAGCCAAACATCAGTTTCTTAAGGAAGAATTCCAATTTATGAGGTGATGAGTATTTTCCCTGGTTCTTTTCCCCCAAAGTGCCCTCTGTGATGCTTAGCTCTTTGTGTGCTTAATGTAACTCTATGGCTTTGACCTTGCAGTCCATGCATTCGATGCAGATGCAGTTATTAACATGTATACAAATAATGTATCCAATCATTGGGGGGAGGAGGAAATTGTAATGCAGGAAGTTCTGCACATAGAATACTTCTGCACCTGACAGTTTAATTTGTCAGAAACAGAAGTCAGTCTTGTGTTACATGTTCTAGATTTCAGAAAGCCTTCACTACACAGCCAAGTGTTTGAAGGTCAAAACTAAGCCTTAGCAAAACACAAAATAATTTATTAAACATTATTATATTTTAAACAAATTAACAGTTTGGGGGCAGATTAAACTTATTTTTGTAACAAAAAGTAATTTTCTCTAGATAAAAATAGCCTAACAGCACCATCTCCTGACAAACTGTAATTTCTACAGTAACCTTGAAAGGCACTTTTAATGCTCTGCATACGTATTTTGGTTGCTGTCACAAATAAAACAGAGAATCATGGGGAAATAAATTAAAGTGTGATCTCATGTATCCTAAGATAAGGCTTTGGCTGAGAGTCCTGAGCAGCCACTTGCTGTCCAATTTCTTCTTTTCACTTAAAACAGTGAGAGAATTTCATTCAACTGTAATTGTGCCTCAAATTGTTGTTGAAAGGTTCACTGCAGAAACATTTCAAAGATATATTCCTGTCAGCCATTTGGAAAGAGGTAATTTATATGAAATTGGAACAGTAGCCAGGTCTACTGGCTTCAGATTACTCTGAGAGCAGAAGTGTATATCCCATTTTATTACCCAGTGTTGCTGTGTTGGTACAAACAAAATTGCTGTCAGTTTTGCACTGAAGTGCACAGAGATAAAAGAATATTGATTATTTTAATACATTTGTGATCCATTTAGGGCTACAACAGTATTAAGTGACCGCATTTTACTCAGGTTTGCCTTATGCTATCTCTGAGCTCACACCGTTGATCTCTTACCATGAAAGCATAGGTCACCACGCAGAAGCAGCTCTGAGGTGATTGCAGTGTTTCAGGCATCAAAAAGCAGAAGCTGGCTTAGCTTACCCTACAAGAAAAAGGTTTCAAAAAATTACCTTGCCCTTGTCATGAGATGAGAGCAGGCGTGGACTGGAGTATGGATCAGCTTATCCACAGAAGTTATGCCATGGAATGCTGATTTCAGGTTTGATACATCACAGAAAGTCTTCAATGCACAAGACAGGCATTAGGATGTAGAGTATTAGAGATACTGTAATGATTTGTGTTGGAGTCAGATCAATTGTGTCACTACTGTTTCCACCTGAAAGCTTCATTGGAATAGCTAACAGAGCTGAGCCTAGGCTCCCGACACAGAGCAGGTTCAGAACAAGAAGAGGAAAACAAAGGGTGAAAAAAGATTGAATTCCTTAAAAAATAATAAACCACAAAATGAACTAACCCCAGACAAAAAGGGAAAAAACAGGTTCACCAAAATTATCAGGTTCCTGATGCTCCACTTTGTTACAGCCCCCAAGTTCTTGTCTCTGGTTCTCAGAACTGATTCGTTGCTCTGACACAACCCCCCAAGGTTACTTAAAACTAGGTAAGAGCTCACTGCCTGTTCCTCCCTCGGGTTGCTCCTCCAGTAAACACCATCAGAATGTATGAACTCCTGGCCTAGGTATCTGACTGCTCCTTTCTCTTTGAGATTGATACACCACATGTTCTCCTATATCTGCCAAAGACTCCAAGTTGGACCATTGTCATTATTTAACTCTCAAAATGCTAAACAGGCATTCTTAGTATTCTTGGGCTTGGTTCAGCTTTAATTTGGTTCCAGCCTTATTTCTTGAAACTCTGCTGTAGATTTGGCTCAATTTTTCAGTTGGATCTCTTATTTCCCAGTCAAAATCAGCTCATAATATATCATCTAAATTTATGCATAGTGCTACAGATGTTTCAAGATTCACATTTTTCAAGTCTGAGTTAATTATATTTCTTTTTCCAGTAAGCAGTGGGATTCCATGGAAGCTGCTTTAGAGCTATTAAAATTTGGAAAACTTTGTTTACATGCTTTGCTAAAACATGGAGTTTTATTTTGACATAATAAACTTCCTAGAATGAAAATGTAATTTAGAAATATTAGATACACTCTTGCTGGTGGTAAGAGCTGCAACTGTAATGAATGTTTGGCAAATTTTGATAGAGAATATCTAACCTCCCCCCCCCCCCAAGGTGATAATAAACAGAGTACTGAAACAATTTATAGAACAGCAACTCTGCATCTCAAGGGAACGAGCTCCATTTCATATTATTTCAAGTAATTTGTGAACATACACATTTAAATTAGAAACCTGAAAGGTATCTTTTTAGATAATCACTGTTTTCATATGTATTCATGAGTTTTTAGCCAGATAACTAATCCCTGTACTCATAATGAATTACATAGTCCCACGATTAAATGTTAGTTGCATCACCACTGCCTTAATGAGCAAATCTATGCTCTGCACAGCTGTAATGCCTGGAAGCTTGCAGGAGGAATAACAAAATATCCCAAGCCTGTCATGGTGAAACAAGTATGCTACCTAGGGATTGTGTTCAAATAATCTTGTATGCTAATGAGAGAAAAAGCCACATTTCTAGCACTGCCTTAGTAATTGGAGAATGGGATCCTATCCTGTATTCTGACTCAAAGTTAGGAAACTTCTTTTTGGAGGAAAGTAGAAATGCAAATTTGTTGTCATTCTCTATATTTGCAGATTATCCTGACGTTACCAGATCTCTAAGGTTTGCTGTGCTGGAGCAGATCCTTAGAGCTCTGAAAGCAATATAACAGTAAACCCCTAGTATTTTAGGAAAATTTAGGAATAGCTTGAAATCATTGCATTACAACATGAAGGCAGCAATGCCTTGCTGTTGCAGCTGTGTCCTTTGCACAGATATTGATTTAGAATATTGATTTTACTTCTAGGAAAAAATAAATATATTGTACTTTTGGAAGAAAGCAGAGTTTGACATTCATAAGTGCAGTCCATTTTCTTATATCTGTACCAGGGGAGGAGAGCTCTGGTTATAGAAGTCAGTTCGGTTCTAGCAGGCTGTCATTCAATTTACAAATATTTCTGTTGCTTTTTGAGAGGCCAGAAGTTAGGTAGGATGTGGCACTTCATTTTAAAAGGGAATTAAGAACACAATATTGATGACTACCTGAATGTCTGTGTGGGTTTTTTCTTGCAAATGTTACCAAAATCTATCACTTTGAGGAATGTTTGCTGAAGTCTCAGAATGACTGATACTTATCTCTGAATGAACTCAAACTAGAAAATTTGATTTTATTTATCAGACTGTGAAATAAGCTTTTTCTGCAGCAGAAACTCTGGGATTTTTTTCCCTTGGCCTCCTGTTTATTTAAATGATGTAATTTAATAATAACCAAAACTGATTAAAAAAAAAAAATCTCTTACTGATTCATGATTAACTCTTCCCTAGGAAGGTATAAAATGTTAGTTGGGTTCACTCACTGAATATTGAAAGTTCAGTAAAAACTTTGGCTTGTCACTTTCAATGGGTGCCCTCTTCAAGACATAAACCAAGTTTTTCATTAGTGGTGATTGTCCTTCGTTACCTTAGGCAAGCAGAGGTGCAGCTTCTCTCAGGAATATCTCATGGCCTGCGTTGATGAAGAAACAGAAGCATTTTTGCTGGGCCGCCTTGCAGATCTTGAAGCCTATAGTACTTCCTTGACAAAGGGCAAGTAGGATAAAAATTAAGGAATGGAGAGAGAAGAGGCATGAGGAATCACACTTTCTAGTATTCTGGTTTTAAAGGCACCGAGAAACAGAGAGACAGGAAAGAAGATGGATGGTAGGACAGTAAAAACCCTTTCTGATGAACACAGAGCACCTCCCATCTCTTCTGCCCCTTCAATACAGATCTGCTGGGCAGAATATGATTCCTGTCTTTACTGGCTTCATCTTCCTGCAAGTCTCCTTCAGCAGAGACAGTCAAAAGCCATTTTTCGACAGAATCTATTCAGAGTTTGCAGTCCTTACATCTGTAGGAGAGATGAGCACCAGTGTTTCCTGCAGTGTCACAGAAGGGTGAAGACAAGACATATGTGTAGGATTGGTTGACAAACTGAAAGCAAACTGCTTCTTGGAAACATGTAGAGAGTAATGGCTTCAGGTAAAAGAAGCTGGAAATAAATAGATCAGGTTATATTACAGCATCATAATGAATTTTGTTTCTCCTAGGTATTTAATTCATGCTAAGACATTTTATTTGCTTTCTTTTAATTTTCCCTTACTCCTTTCTGATCTGTTTATACTTGTATGAAATGCAAGTAAAACAAAACACATAAATCAGTAGACCTAATTATAAGAGACAAGAGAAGGTTGTACTTCTTTTCACTGCTGGAGCCTGACACTTTCAAGTTTGACATGTTTCCTGACGACTTATTTGTTCATATCTTCTAAAAAATGTAGGATGTCCCCTGAAACATTCAAGGCAACAAAAAAGATGCCAAGAAATTATTGTGTTTCTGACTACAAATACCAGTTAAACAATGCAAAGGGGAAAATAAACCAAACCAAACCTGAGTTGTTAAAGGCAATGAAGTAAGTTGCCTTCTGGTTTGGTTTGGTTCGGTTTGATTTTTTTGCATTTAGGCTTAAATACCAGCAAAACCTGAAATATTCATATGTGAAAGACAGGGGGGAAAGGACATTTTCATTTGAAGTAACTAAATTGTAATAATCCAAACCTATCACTCTCCAAATTCTTCCCTTTATTCTTCAGAATAGTGTATCTTGTCCTACTTATTTCTTTAACCAAGTCAATACTTTATTATTCCCTGTCTGAGCTGCATCGTTCCCAGTGAGAATAAACAATCTTCAAGTCATGGGTGGCTAACTGTGTACACAGCATATACTTCTTGTAGTACAGACTGAGATCTTGAGTCAGATCTAGCTGATGGGCAGTTCTGTGGACATTTCTGTTGTCTGCATGATGATTATTAAAAATGTTAAATATTTCATTATTTTTTCCTTGTAATATTTTATAAGTAAGTTGTTTCCTTATTTTTCAAATGGAGGTAACATTTCTCACTCATTTCTGGGATTATTTGTCATGCTGACACACACCTGATAAAGAAATACTTCACAGAATCACTGAATGTTAGGAATTGGAAGGGACCTCCAGAGATCATTGAGTTCAACCCTCCCTGCCAGAGCAGGAGCACTCAGGGCAGGTCACACAGGAACACATGCAGCCAGGTTGTGAAAGCCTCCAGAGAAGGAGATTCCACAATGTCTCTGGGCAGCCTGCTCCAGGGCTCTGTCACCCTCACCATACAGGAGTGTCTCCTGATGTTGAGGTGGAACCTCCTATCCAGCTTGTACCCATTGCTCCTTGTGCCATCACTGGGCAGCAAGTGCCTGGCACCTTCATCCTGACACCCACCCCTCAGATATTTATAGACTGATCAGATCCCCTCTCAGCCTTCTCTTCTCCAGGCTAACCAGCCCAGGGCTCTCAGTCTTTCCTAAGAAGCTCTTCTTATGTTATGCTTATGTTCCTTGTGCACCCAGTAGCACACAGGATTGGAGTTCTTTGGAGGCAAAATTGGTTGACTTTAAAGTACTTAGGAAGATAAAGGATTGTACAGCAGAGTGCTAGACAGGTATGCAACACTGCATATGTTTGGATCCAAGACTGCCAGCCACATATTCCTACCTGTTCTCCTGCAAATCTCTGCTCAGCACAAATGCTGTGTTGTGGGAATTGTGTACTCTCTGGAACATCTGGGTTTGCTGTGGAAAACAGCAGGATGCTTTGCATAACCAGACAGGTTACACTGAAACTGGATCAGACTGGGAGGAACTGTGGGCTCCTGGGTGTGTGAAACAGCTCTTTCAACTTCTCTTGTCATCTTGTCTTTGGAGTTGAGTAACTGTCCCATGTCGCATAGCTATAGTATTCCTAACCAAAGCAAATCACACTGAAAAATCAATGTCAGCCCTGATGCTACTTCTCCAAGAAGAAAAATAGAATACTCCAAACTGTCGGGTTTTGGTTTTGGGTTTTTTTTTTCATGTGAATTACAATTTTAATGCCTTTTCTTTGTGATGTTCCTTTCCATACAATGGAGCAAATTTACTTTACTCCGTAAAGAGTAAAGGCAGAAGCATCTGTGTGCAGTTCTGGAGNACCAGGGATTAATATTCAAAATATCTGTTTCCTGATCCTGTACTATGTAAAATGAAATAACTTAGTGCCCTGTCTATGGAGGAAGACCATAGTAGCTTGATAATTAAGTGGAAAAAAGAAATCATTATATAATTCTATATCTATAAAAATTCATAGCAAGTCTGTTTTCATGTATAGGTGGCTGCTAATTTTCGTTTGGCTCTTAGTGTGTCCAATACCTTCCACTTGGGCATTAAAAAGATATATAAGATGCCTTTTCATCTCTGAGGGTCTCTCCAGTGTACCTAAAAACCTCAGCCTAACTTCTGATGCCCTTGCTTTCCTGGGTTTAAGCTAGACCACTGCTATTATTTGACCACCAAGTACTTTTTTAGTTTTAGCATGCGAGTATGTTCTTTGTTGTTTTCCTCCTAGACTCAGAACACAAGACTATAAATCCCACTGGTGGAACTTGAAAAATTGGGTTTGTGTGGTTCAGATCTTTTGAAAATTCTATAAAGCAGCATGAGACATTGTTCTATTCAATTTCTAGCTATTGATCCAACTGAATGCTTGTTTGGAGATCGCCTTTGCAGCTTTATTTGAGCAGAAGAAATACTTTAAAGAGAGTGTGGGGGGATTTCACTTAGAAGGGAGACATTTTATGTGTACAGAGTTCTCCTGCTGAGGGCAATAGAATAGTTTGCCCTTGATGCTGACCATAACACCTCCAGCTTGCACAGCTTATATGTGTGTTAATTACACAAAGGATGGCGAGCAGCTCACAATTGGGAAGATGAATGCCTTGGCTACCAGAGAAAAACAGTGCTGATTAGAGACATGTCAGCCAGGCTACCCTGTTTCTATATCAGGCTCACAGCGATAAAGCCAATGTTGGAAAGACCTCAGATCTGAAAGGCTTGGATCCTGGGCCCAAAGAAACCAGAGTCTGTTATTAACGATGGAGAGAACTTTGATTATGGGAGGTGACAGGAGTTAGCTGTCCTGCTGACAGGACAGGGTGTCTTTGGCCTGATGAGAATTATTGGTATTCAGTGACTTTGGTGTTGGCCAGTGCCTGGCTGAATTAATGTCTCTAAACAAAAATTCCAGCCTTCACTGGTACTTTCAGGGTGATTTGATGCACAGAATTGCATTATATTGCAAGCATGATAAAAATAAAGTATTGACTTAGTGCTTCATACAGTCTTACAGTCTTATAAAATGATATTGATCCATCTTTAGTTTCGAAGGTCAGCATAAAGTTTACAGAGAAGTCTATGAGGTTAGGAAACATTATGCAGTAGTTGCCCATTAAAGGATTTAAATGTTACAGGCTCTTGTAGGAACTTTCAACAAATCTTTTAGTGTCCTCATCAGTTCCAAGCTGCATACACATGATCTAGGTTTGGGCTAATAAAAATTAAAGCTGATTAGGGTACTTTGTGCTGTAATCATTCTTTCCTTGGAACAGCTCGAGATGCATTATTATACCTTTCCTTCAAAACATCAAGTTGGTTTATGATACAGTAAATCCATTCCAAACTCAGGAATGGAAATACCTGATTCAAAGTGTCTCTTTCTCTCCTGGCAATACTTGGTTCTGCTATAGTGTTGATGTCCTTTGAAATGCATAACAGCTTGTGCATTTAGTCTCTTGAGATAGGCAAATATAAATAGATGGCTCAGAAAGGAAAGTAAGTGAGAATTACACAATACTGCATTGCAAGTAAAACTGGTAATAGAACCCACAAGTGTGGATTTGCTAAAAAAAAAAAATATTGGGGGTTAATTTGAAGCAAGCTTTGGTGCCTATTGTCAACCTTTTATTGAGACAGATAGAGCTGTGCTTCTCTGTAAGGTTACTTTTCTGACCTAAAGAACAACAACAAAAATCACAGATAGAACAAAGGATTAAAGACTTTTTTTCAGTCCCTAGGCAGTCAGTAACAGTAATAAATAAGTTTGTTTATGACAGCTCAGGGAAAGTGCAGTTACAAACTATTTATTAGGCTATATTTGCAAACAAAATGTGGGGATAGTGTACAACAGAAGGCAGCTCTATCATTTTATAATCACAGAAACCAATCTATTTGGCTCTGTATAAAGTCGTGGACGCCTCCTCCCTGCCCATGATGGGGAGGTTGAAGTAGATGATCTCTGAGGTACCTTCCAACCTGAGCTATTCTGTGATTCTATAATCATAGGCACCAGCAAAGGTAAGGCTGTAGCTTTAATCACCTTGAAGGGAAAGGAATAAGGATCCTACCTTCAGATTAATACTGAGGGTTAGCGGAATTATGAGTCCCAGTCTTGGTTGCCTTTTGCATGGAGTGGTTTTCTGCTTTCTGCTGTTGCACTGCACTTCAGTGTTGTGATCAGATACCTTTGTAAACCCATCTACATTAGCTCCATAAGTCAGCAACAGTGCAGCTCTCTGTTGTTCTTGGTATTTAGGGCCGCTAAGATGATCGGAGGGCTGGAGCTGCTCTCCGATGAGGACAGGCGACAAGNTAGTCACATATCCTGCTGAATCTTGATAATGGCTTGCTGGCTTTTTACTGAAAGGAGCTTTCAGATGTACACAAGTCCTGTGTTTTTATATTTTTTTTTTTTTNAATTTGAAGCAAGCTTTGGTGCCTATTGTCAACCTTTTATTGAGACAGATAGAGCTGTGCTTCTCTGTAAGGTTACTTTTCTGACCTAAAGAACAACAACAAAAATCACAGATAGAACAAAGGATTAAAGACTTTTTTTCAGTCCCTAGGCAGTCAGTAACAGTAATAAATAAGTTTGTTTATGACAGCTCAGGGAAAGTGCAGTTACAAACTATTTATTAGGCTATATTTGCAAACAAAATGTGGGGATAGTGTACAACAGAAGGCAGCTCTATCATTTTATAATCACAGAAACCAATCTATTTGGCTCTGTATAAAGTCGTGGACGCCTCCTCCCTGCCCATGATGGGGAGGTTGAAGTAGATGATCTCTGAGGTACCTTCCAACCTGAGCTATTCTGTGATTCTATAATCATAGGCACCAGCAAAGGTAAGGCTGTAGCTTTAATCACCTTGAAGGGAAAGGAATAAGGATCCTACCTTCAGATTAATACTGAGGGTTAGCGGAATTATGAGTCCCAGTCTTGGTTGCCTTTTGCATGGAGTGGTTTTCTGCTTTCTGCTGTTGCACTGCACTTCAGTGTTGTGATCAGATACCTTTGTAAACCCATCTACATTAGCTCCATAAGTCAGCAACAGTGCAGCTCTCTGTTGTTCTTGGTATTTAGGGCCGCTAAGATGATCGGAGGGCTGGAGCTGCTNCTACATGGATCAAATAACCTTAATTTGATGGGTAGAATTGGGATTAGTATTTAAACAGTCAATACCAAATATGTACCAGTAATAAATTTTGTAACATAGTGAAACTGTAAAAATCTTTACTGTAACTCATGGATTTCATTATGTATTGTATGCAACTCTGCTATTGGCGCTTTGTATTTCTGGGCTTTTCTTAATAAACTGGGGTTTTTTAGACAGTTTGAAGGTAGTTAAAATTAGCCTTGTAGCTTCATTTCCAAGGTATTATTTCTATACTTCATGATAATTTTCAGTGAAGGTTTTTCCATCTGTTTATTATATAAATGATAGAGCACAGTTCATTAATCTGAAATTTATCTTTTACATTACAGAACTCTGACCCTTTTTGAAAAGGGCTTCATCATTTACAAGCATAAATTGTGAAGTATATAAAAATGTAACATTTGAAAACAGGTTTCTGTCTGGTTCTGAAGATTGAAAAGCATATTCTTCCTTTAGAAGGCTCTTTTAATACACAAAAATTCAATTTATATTTTTTTTTTCTTTTAGATCTGTGGCTGTTTACCTGAACACAAGGGAAATAGACACTGTTCCCACAGAAAAAGAAAAATAACTCCTAAGATTGGATTGGAACTGAAGTATATAAGGTATGAATTGGATGCTTTGATTATTGACCTTCATGAAACCAGGGCTCTGCAGAGCAAGAACTTTTGTGAAAGCAGGAATATAAGAGTATCTGTGAAAGCTGTTAAATGTTTACAGCAGCAGTTGAGGTTAGTGGAATGGTCTCATCTTTGGCACTTTGCAAGAGAAACCCTGTGTTTTGTCAGAGTGATCACAAGCTGGACGTGTTTATCAACCTTTGCTGTTCAAAGGTAGCAGCAGCTGAAACCAATGGGACATCCTGGGCTGCAGCATTAGTTCAAAAGCAGAACATTCAGTAAAAGCCCAGCTCTGGTTTTTGTAGCTTCTCACTCCTAGTTCCAGTCATAACCATTGCTCAAAAAAACATTTTAAAAACAAGATATCATCAGTAAATGGAGAGGAAGAGATTTTAGCAAACCCTTTGCTCTAAACCTATATGAAATATTTGATTACTGACTTTTATTTTAAAACCTCCCTGAGGGTGCTCATGGCCTCCTTGGAGGTGTTCAAAGCCTCTCTGGGTGAGGAGTTTTGCATCTGAGAGGTGTCCCTGCCCATGATGGGAAGGTTGGAGTAGATGACAGGTCTGAGTTCCCTTCCAACCTAAGCCATTCTATGATTCTATAATTCATAATTTTAAGGAAAGTAATATTAATAAAATTTGACATTCCATTGGATAATTTATACAGTTACATCACGTTAAAAAAACAGCAAAAGAAAATTTTTAGGTTAAAGTGGCATCTAGAAGGGCTGGCATGCTGTATTCACTGGGTGTGGGATTATGATTTGCTTCAGGCTTGAAAATGCATCCCTGCATCTATTGAGAAAATATATTAGCAAAATACATTAAGAAAACATAAAACATATCCATTGAGCTGCTATACTAGAAAATACCTCTGTGTGGCTTGGTATTATTTGATAGAAGATTCACTGAATAAGCTCATGTAATAAAATGAGTAATCAGTTGTGACACTCAAGTGGGAAATAGGTTTGCAAGCAGTGTCTTGTTACTGGTTGTTTTACCAATGAAATATGTTGGAATAGAACTATTATTTTTTTCAAGAATTTGGAAATCTGCCTGACTTACCAACATTTGCCATCCTGAGGTTTGCCAGGACAAACAACTTTCCACCAAGCTGATCACAGCTATCAAATCAAAGTAAATGCTTGCTTTTAATCTTTCACACTTGTCACGTTTCATCAGGCACAGCAAATTTTGGCCCCAGTTAGCATGTCCTTGGCCTGATGAGTCAGGTATCACTGTAGAGAAGTCAAAGTTGCTACAGCTTTGTAAAACTATTGGAAAAAAGAAAAGAACCCCTGGTGCTAAAATTTCATGGCTGGGAGCTCCTTGCGCTAGCATTTCAGAACTAAGAATCCTTTGTACTGGCATTTCGTGACTGTTTAGCATAAACCAGCAGGATATGTAACTTTCATATTTTACAAGTTTTATTCTGTCCCTTGGAAAAGAGCTTTTGCTGCTGGAGTTACACAACTGGAGTCAGAAGAGGTTTGCTCCTGAACTCCCAGTCAAGGCAGAGTCGAGTGATTCTGGAAAGGCAAATCTCTTCTTTCAGACATTTCAATGCTGTACTGGGCACGCAGAGCATCTTGATTCCTGTTCTTCTTGAAAATTTGTTTACTATTGGTTTGTACTGATAGGAACTGCAAAGCTCAGTACCTGTGAAGAGCATTCCTGTGTGACATACTTTAATGGATAAAAACAGTGGAAATTTCCCTGGATTTCTGAGGAGAGACTGGACAGACAATCTCTCTGTCACATTCCTTGTGTACACCATCAATGTCTGATCTGTCTTCTCATTCATCATCTTCTACCTTTCATCTTCTTCTTTCACTTTCCTGAGTGTTGGATACTGGCAGCGTGCTACAGAGAAAGACTGGAAGAACTGAGGCTGTTTAGTCTGGAGAAGAGAAAGCTGAGAGGGGTCTATCAATATCTGAGGGATGGGCGTCAAGATGAAGGTGCCAGACTCTTTTTGATAGTGCCCAGTGATAGCACAAGGAACAATAGGAGGTTCCACTTCAACATGGGGTGACACTTCTTTATGGTGAGGGTGCTGGAGCACTGGAGCAAGCTGCCCAGAGAGGTTGGGGAGTCTCCTTCTCTGGAGACTTTCAAAACCCACCCGGATGCATTCTTCTGTGACCTGCCCTGGGTGGTCCTGTTTGGGCAGTGGGTTGGACTCGATGATCACTGCAAGGTCCCTTCAAACCCCTAACATTCTGTGACTGTGGTTTTGGTAAGCATGGCTGCTAAGTAAATGGTGTAGGCTTAACAGTACTGATAGAAAATTGTTCTGTTCCTTACGCTTTTGCAGTAATCGCCGTAAATATCATAAATATGCAGGCCTGTTTTAAATGAACAAATGCTCTCAGGTCAGATACCTGGTGCCAGAGATGCTTTATCTGACAGATGACTCACTCTTGCTTTAGGGAAACATAACCTTAACCATAATTTTTTTTTTTCTAGTCAGATCATCTCTCTATGACAGTGGGCTCCCTCTTCTTGAATTGCAGGCTTGTAAATTCTGGAGGCAGATTTGTCCTTCCCAATCTAACAGAATAAAATTAAAAAAACTTTATTCCTACATGCTTAAGAATATAATTTACCTTTTTTTTTTTTTTTCTCATATTCATTGTTAAAATTGGTGTTGTAGAGGGCTTCGAGACAAAAACAAAACCCTCAGAACTTCAAGCCAGCATTATAGACATGTTTATTCATGGATTCGCTCACAGGCTTTGACCTGTGAAGAAGTACTGAGATAAAGAATGTTTGCTATACTGGGGTCCTCAGAATAGCTCTGATCTGATCCATTACTTCAAATAGCCTGCCCTTCAGCTGCAGATCTGGGGCTTCTTGGACACTGGAATTCATGCAGGCCTGTGTACAAGAGAATGTGTTCATTATTCTAATTGCCTGTCTCCATTTAGCTTCTTTTCTGAAGAGTTTAAAGGGAAGTATTACATTATTTATTTATGTCTGAGCTCAGAATGTTTTTTACAAGACACTGAGTGTCAGGACAGAACAACAGTGAACAATAAAAAGCAGTTTGCTGTGAAATTACATTTATGTTAAGCCATATATACAGCGACTTCAAAGGCGATGCCTGTCCTTCTGAAGGCGTTTGCTGTCCTACCTTTTCAAATTTACAGATGTGCAATGTCTGTAATAATAATATCAAAGACAAATCCTCAGCTCCAGTACATTAAAAATGAAGGATTACTGGTTTGTTTTTAAGGAAAAATGCTTTCAGAATGAGGTGTTAATTATCTGTGATCTTGCAAAAATGAAACAAAAAAACCTTGTTGCAATAGCTGCAGCTGCTTTGTAATTTCTGAGGTCTGCAATAAGAAAGCTACAGCTACAAAAACTCCACCACAGCATTTCTAATACAAATGAAGGAATTTGTTTGCTGGCAAAAGAAAATTTTGATCTTGGCTTTGAAATTCCTGTGCATAGGAAATTCCTTGTGAGGTGCATTTGATTCTAAACACTGAGCACTGAACTACTATTTCTGAAAATGAGAAAAGAGTCATGTTTCAGCCCTCAGCTGTTCATAGAATGTTACTGAGACTCTCTGCCATACCCAAGAGTGTAGTTGGACTGCCTCATTTATTTAAGAAAGACATACAGACATCAAGATGGCTTCAGAAGGTAAGCAGGGCTTTAAAATTGCTAGAGGGGAACATTGCCTTGCAGGAGGAGTGTGGGAGCAATACGTAAAAAATCCATACCTGACTATTTAGCTGAATACCCTGCTAGAGTTTTGACAGGTTGTAACAGATCTGGCACAATTATGCACAGCCACGTGTCCACCTTCATTCTAGTGAGCACCTTTGTAATCCTAGTGACCCAGACAGTACTCTGATGGTCTTTTCTCCCCCAGCTTCCAGCTTAGGTGGTTTGTATATTAAGCACTTAAGGAAATGACAACAACATGGGCCATCATACACCAGCCCAGGCACGGGATGCCTGTGGCATCCGAGTTGGTTGGTACGCAAAGGATAGAACCTCTCCCCAAACCTAGAAAATCAGAGCTGTTCTTTTTCACAGTTGCACCTGCAGGGTTTCTCAGGCCTTTCTTCTGGTAGGTTGTTTGGGTAGGTTGAGGTGGAGGGATGGTAGGGTTGTTCTGTCCTCCAGTCCTAGAACATTCTGGCTTTAGCTGTTCTTAAAACCGAGCTTCTTCAGAACTGGCTTGTTTTAGGAATCAATTTCCTTGGAACCTTACATGTTTAACTGGCACACAGACTGTGAACCTGCCATGCTTGACATAGGACAGGTGCAGTGGGTTTATGCTGTTATCTAATAAGATGGAGCTACAGAGTAAGGGAGGGGTTTGGATAACTTCATATAGGCTTATGCTAAACTGATGTTTGTCAGTGTGATGGTTTGGGAGTTATTTATGAGTGAAGCAGACATCACCATTGGTTTTTTTTTTTTTTTTCACAGCCTATAATCTAACTTTTTTTTTTCATTAAAATATTCCCATTAGGCTCAAAGCAGCACAGTCACACAAACCTTTCATAACTGATACAAAGCTGTATCTGATGGCCTTCAGAATTTCTCATGGTTTGTGTGTGATAACAAATGCAGGTGCCTGCAATAGCAGAGTGAGATGCCAGAAGCCATCTCTCCATAAAAACTTGGGCAAGGAAAGGTTGGGAGCTGACATCTCTGGCACTTCACCAGCTCTGCACAGGTGACTTGGTGATAGGCTTTGGGGAGTGCCTGCATGCATTAGATTTCTCTCCTTTAAAGGAAACTTAGTGATATATCTTGAGTTGAAATCCTTTCCTAGCCCACAGGTATTGGAATGAGAAAGGTAAGCCAGGAAAGGTACCTTCCCTGTGGGTCGTTTGTCTGTGGTGACATGTGGAAGTGCTGCCCAACCTCACTTTGCTGCCAGGCTGCCAGTCCTGTCAGGAGGCTTTTTGTCACTCTGCAGTGAGGTTTGAGGGGTTTGGCACAGCAGCTGCCTAGTTAAAAGCCAGACTAATGATCTTTTTATAGGTATGGCTATAGAAAGTGGTCTGTTGGTGTGATATAGTGAGGGAAAAAGAGATAGAGGACATCTAGGAAACCATTATGTAGAGGACTCCCTGCATAGTTAACTCTGAACTTGTCTCCGAGGGTTTGTGTCAGGTTTATTTTTCTGACTTAACTACTTTGTTGAGTGTTTTCATCCTTTATAGTTAATAAGAAAATGTTGACAGCAGGTGAATTTATGTTCCTGATCTGTTTTGTTGTTGTTGTTATAAATTGAGATCTTGTTATGTTTGATGCCTGAGAAATTCTAGATGAGAATTCGCCGTGATTGTGGGCAGATAGCAAACAGCATTTCTTATTGGCACTTAGCAATCATTAGCAAAACCTCTCTGTGTCCTTGACTCTTTTGACACTGCCAATCAAAATTTGTCTTCCCTTTGGGCATGTCTTATGAGCTGCTCAGATTTAGAATAATTTATAATGAGTAAATCAAACAATTCTCTAACATGTTAATGGCCTTAATTTCCTCCCTCTCCTCAAGGTCTAAAGATTTGATTGCTGTGCTGAGAATATAAAAAAGAACATTATAAATTGAAAGCTGTCAGAGATGGTCAGAGTGAGGAAAATGCTGACAGGAAAAGAAAATATTAAAGGTGCATAAAAGTGGAAGGCTTCTGGCTCTTGTTCATACCATGCCTAGGAAATATCTTCTGAGTTTATATCATGGTAAATAGTACTTGTTTTCATGAAATGCACACTCTATGGCAGCGAATCAAAGGAAGAAAAGATATAATGTGTAGTTTGTATTCTAGTGTATCTGGAATAATTACTTCTGTTGTAAAGCTGTAAAGGTATTTGCTTGCAGTTTGTGTGTAAGGAAAACTGATGATTCAAAAGAAAAGGATGAAAAAATGAATCCATAGCCTGGCAGTATGCAGGATTTAGTTACAGCTCATAATATGAGCAGTATATCAGTGAAAATAAAAGTGGTGTATAAAAGCAATCATATTATGGGCCTTCCTCCAATCATTCTGTATTCCTTACAGTTTGCAACAAAGGCCTTTATGGCACTAGTCACTTAATTTTATTCTTTGCATCAGCAAATGCAAAGAATCCCTTTAATTTCAGCTTGGAAAACATTCTAGAGGTCATCTTTTCCAGTCTCTCCTTCCCTCACAAACCTTGCAGCAGGGCAAATTGGGTCAGATTACTCCAACAAGTTTTAAAGAGGGGTGGCAATTCCTCAGCAGCTTTAATTTTCATGCAAGTGTTTGAGCACACTCATGGTAGGGAAAAAAGTGAGATTCTAATACCTAATCAGAATTTTCTACTCCTAGGCCTTTGTCCTTACTTCTGCATACCTCTGTCTATATCTTCTTCACATCTTTCTAGTGGGTAGCTGTAGACAGAAGTGAAGTCTTCTCTCAGCCTTCCCTTTTAGGCAGAATGAAGGCAGATTTCTCAGACTCTCCTTGAATGTGGTTGTGGGGCCATGTACTCTGCTCCCCTTAATTATGCTGCTGGCTTCTGTTAAACTGGCTCAGGGATGTCCATGTCTTAGCTGGCTGGGGAGCTGAGAAGCAGGTGCAGACCTACAGGTGCACTATCACAGAGAAACACACCAGAGCCCCTGGTGAGTCTAGAGGGCACCATTATACAAGGGTGGGACAAGAGGGTAGATGGGCTTGTGTCACTAAAGCTTGTAAGCTAAATGACTGGTGAAAGAGTCAGAGATGCCAGTGCCTAACTGATGTAGTAACAGTGAGTTAGCACAATATGGAGTGTCATTGCCACGTCAGCAGCCTAATTCTTGTCAAGTCTTTTAAACAGTAAGGCAAAAAGAAAGGAAAAATCATTACAGAGAGTAGATTGCATGTGAAAATGTTCAAATGCATTTGATTGGAAAAGAAGCAGTGGACTGATTCAGTAAGCATGTCAGAAGTGATTGCTAGACTGTGGAGGTGACCTTGAACATGAAAGCACACCAAAAAATAGTTCTGATAAGCAGAAGAAGGGATAATTGTAAACTAAGGCCAAGAGGTTAATGATTTAAAGAGATCAATAGGCTAGAAAATTATCTTCTCTAAAATATTCTTGGTGAATAAGGCAAAGGACTCAGAATGTCAACAGCCTGGGCACCTTGATGTTGGAAAGGAAAGGCAAAGTCTTTGAAGACACGAAGGGACAATCTGCAGTTTTTGCATGTAGGGTATATGAAAGCATCTGGAGAAAGAAATATGTCAGAGATGGTTCTGGAATGCCAGTCATGTGTAGCCTTAATTACAGTAATTAAAAAACACAGCAAAAACACAGGCTGTAAATATGAATATGTTTGACATATTCTGGTGACAATGTTCATAGGCTACTTTATGGGATGTCTATAAGAACCACCACATTTACTGCATGCTGATGACAATAATGCTTGTGTAGAACAGTTACAGGACTTCTGCACTCGATATTGTCTCCCATGGTTAACATGCAGCTTTGTTTGTGGCTGTATTACACCTCGGATCTTTCCAACGTAGCTTGCAACGTACCTGATGAAAGCCTCTTACCTGTATTTCTCACTCTACATTAATTTATTTATAGTGCTTTGCAAAAGCTGAGTGACAATTTCTGTAAGTTCTGTGTTTAACTGGGAAGCTGCTTCCCAGTGTCCCTCTAATTTCATGATTCCAACATCACTGATGGAAGCAGCTGGTATTCATTTGTCTCCTTGAATTACCCTTGTCAAAACTTGTGCTGATGAGGGTCAGAACATGTATCTCCATTATGAAAATCATCTCCTTCAGTTCATTTTACCATCATTTCAAGTAATCACAAAATGAACACAAGTTCAGTTAACATTTATGATTTTCACATGTCTTACGTGAAAAAAATTCTGTGACCTCTGTACTTCCCTCCAACCTTCTGCCAAAATGATAATGACAGTAATTTCATAAGATCCATTTTGTTATTGCATCAGATGAAATAGCCTGGAAATAATTTTATTCCAAAAATTTCCTCTTTCTTTCCTGAGGCCATTTCAAGAAAGCTGAATATTTGCATAGCTTTTATTATAAGACGTTTTTAACTGTTTTCCAATTAAGTAATAAAAGCATGCTCAAGGTAAGTCAGAAGGAGCTGTTAGATGTTTTGGATAATAACATTTTCCTTCAGCAGGGTGTTTATGTTGCACGGATTTTATTTTTCAGTTTACTGTTGTAAAATTAATTTGTTTCCATTTTCAACAAGGTGCTTTGCCGTTCCATTTTGCTGACTTGAAGCCAGCCTGCTTCTTACATCTGTGAGAAGCAATTAAAACATGTATACTGGATGCTTCCTAAAATCTTGGAAAATTAAACATGGGATAATTAAATTTAAAA
Source organism: Ramphastos sulfuratus (assembly GCA_013399055.1). NCBI lineage: Eukaryota > Metazoa > Chordata > Aves > Piciformes > Ramphastidae > Ramphastos > Ramphastos sulfuratus. The sequence goes on from WBNM01025043.1 coordinate 371,504, forward strand.
AAAAAAAAAAAAAAAAAGGCTGCTTCTGGCCTGGATGGGATAAGAACTCAAGTTGTTTAATGACAACTTGAAATTATAGTATTTTTTAAAAGTCTGTTTCCTTAAATTAAAAAAATTCCATCAATATGACTTAAGTACAAGAGGAAGAGTCATTTCACAATCTTATGAGCTGATAGGCTTGGAGAAAGCATTGGAGAGGGAGTTTAGCCCTACCACTGTTTTTGAGACTAGAGGGAATTTTACAAGAATGCCCAAGCAGTTTTGTAGGCAACAAAGCTCTCAACATCCAGCCTCTCGCAGTTTTTTACCAGCTAAAAGCTGTCTGCACAGTTTTGCCCCCAGTTGAAACATTCATCCCTTTTCTTTCTCTTTTTTCTCTGGTGTTTCAAAGACCTGGCCTTAACCTTCTCCAAGGGACCTACAAACAGTATCCATCTTCCTTATTAGGGTCCCTATTTCAGTGGAGCAAACAGCAAATTTGTGTCATCGAAAGCTTGGCAACAGAATTTTCTGTTGGACCTGAGCTACGCATGGAGAAACAGGTAGTGAAGAAGAATATTTGTACTCACGCACAGTAAAACTTAGCAGGCATCACTTATGTTTTTATTTATAATACCTAACGTGCTGAGGGAGAGCAGGCTTAGACTGGATCTTCTTAGGAAGAAGTTCTTCAGTACAAAGGTGGCAAGACTGGAATAGTTTGCTCAGGGAGACTGTGGATGCCTCCTCCCTGGGGGTGTTGCAGGCCAGGTTGGATGAGGCCTTGAGCAGCTGAGGCTAGTCGAGAGGTGTCCTTGCTCACGGCAGGGAGGTTGGAGTAGATGAGCTCTGAGGCTACTTCCAACCTGAGCCATTCTTTAAAATAACTAAATAAATAGAAGTTAGTGCAATAGGCATAAAAATGCTTTAATACAGCCAAAAGCAAAACAAAACCTCCAACAATCTTGATGATTCAATGTTGAATTTTCTTTGTAACTTGTTGGATATATTGAGTTTAATATGCCAAACACAAAATACACGTCAGAATTTGAACAGCACCTTACTGAGATTGCTTTAAAAAGAATAAATACAGCAAGCCTATTACAATCTAAAACTGAAGAATTTTTCTAGGTTAGAAACTGCGCCACATAAAATTCACCTTTGACTTTAACAAAGATGAATGGCTATGCATAAGCCCAGCTTCTTCCAGGAACTGGCTAAGTAGGAATGAGTAATTACTTTTTATCAAATGAAAATGTCACTCTTTAAACTAGCTGCTTTTTCTGCTGTAGTTATGCTAAAATGCATCTTGTGTCTCCAAGCTCTTTGACTTTAATTATAATGCCATAGGATTTTCTCTTTGTTCCGTGTACTGATCTTGAATTATATATGTAACAGTCACTACATATATATTGAGGTCATCAAGAAAGATATTTTCCTGGGGCTATTCTACTGCATGTCTTAAATTTGGGGAAATTTTAGCTCTGTTTTAATTTGTAGGAAAGCCTGAGGATTCAAGCTTCTCCCAAATCCATACCTCCATATTTAATGTGGGGTTCTGGTAGTGAGGCTCTGTGTTGTCATCCCCAGAATATCTCTTCAACTTTGAATCTATATAGTCATTTGGCATCTACAAACTTGCATTTTGACACTTCCTCTTTGTATATTCAGAGTTCTTCTCACAGGATTCTGGAAGTCATGATCTGCATTAATTTCTTTACTTTCCTTACACAGGCTCTGTAGTGTGGGGTTTAAAAAATGCACAAAGAACTTGGGTGTGTAAAGTTCTTGATGTTCCCACTGTAGTCTCATAGCTCCAATGAAGGTCGTTCACGTATGTCTATTATCCTCATCAACTCCTAATTAATCTCTGCCATGTTCCTCTGAGTTCCTGAGAGGAGAATGAGAAAATTGGGTCACGTTTAATTCTTTTGCCTTCCTTATAACAGTTACTAGGGGCTTTTTTACCTGGTGTTTTCTTAGTCAAAGTGTTATTTTGGTGAATGTTGTGCATAGACATTTTTGGATGAACTCGGACCAGATCCAGGAGTTTGCCAGTCATGGAGTTCTGAATCTGGTGGGACATTTCCAGATAATTCTTACAAATTCTCTATGAATCTCAAACTTTTTACCATTAACCTATTTCCATGTCAGAGAGATCAACATTGAACTCCAGACACGAATGAGAGGCTTCCACAGAACTTGTTCAGACTTAATTTAAATGATCATTGAGCTGGAGGGAAAGTGAATGGAGAGGGGAAGAGAGGCTTCTGCAAGCTAGAATGTCTGTTATCATGTTAGCAGCAGCAGCTTCTAAATCTTCTAATTCTTTATGAGGCAAAATGTATTACATTGTTGGAGTCTTTCAGGACTGTTGCAATGATTTGTAGTTGTGAGAATATGCTGATACTACTTTCATGTGTCCTGTGTTCTCTGTTGTTTCTCTAAGGCTCCTTTACTCCTGCTTTGTCAGAAACCAGTTCATAGGTTTGCTGATGTTTGCCTTCACATGATAGCACTTGTAAGTCTTGTGATGAGGATGGAGAAAGTGAGAATATTGCATTAAGTGGGCTTTGCAGTGCAGCTGTTACGGGGCAGAAGTTGCTTTAGTAGAAATCTATGCGGAGCCTCGTATGAAGTTATTACATTGCCATTACAGTGTCAAAGCAATCTCTAAGCTACTCCATGGAGACCACATTATTATGTCATGATAGGAGATTATGCCTTTGCACTAAATGGCTTCAGAATAAGTCTACAGAGACCTAATTATAATGCCATTGCTGCTTGAGAGGGTTCTTTCACAGTAAAACTCTTTCTGTGGAAGCTCACTTACAATGACAAAACAACTGAAGTTATGGCAGTGTGCTTTCTGCTTTAAAAGGGGGAGGAATAAAGAAAAATCAATTATCACATCAAATTAAACCATAAATTCATGCTGAATTTACAGTCTACCTAACCTAAATCTGACTTCTTGTAACTAAAATACATGAATAAATAGCAGCTGTCTTTAAATTCCCACAGCAAATAGTTTTTTTAATTGTGAAAACAGTACTCTACTACAATAATTCTTAACAACCAATTTGATACCACTGTAATAATGATGAGATTTGTTTCTGAGGGGCCACCTCCTGCCAAACTATCTCATGCACACAATATTCCTAAACAGAACTTTTGACTGAAGTGTTAAATGGTCAGTAGCAGTGCAAATTGTGAATTTATGCATGGCTCTAAATGTACAGCTATGACCAAATTAATTTTAATGCATTTTTTTTTAATCTCTATCTAGATAGAGAATAACTTTATTGCTAGGAAAATTAGATTAATATTAATCACAGTCCTCACAAAGTTTTCCCAAGACAGAGGGGAAAACAAAGATGAGATCGATAGTTGCAAATGTTTATTTAGAGTGTCCCTCAGACTATGAAGATGTTATTCATTACCTGCTTTATAGATCCACTGTCTCCTTCAAACTGCTATAGAAAATCAATCTTCTGAGTGGGAGAAAAGACACTCTGCTCTATAAATCATGAGCATAGACTTTAGTGCTATAAATTTAATTTGGGAACAATGAAAACAAACCAAATATCTCACTTTCATTTTAGTTAATAAAGTGTAAACATTTCATAAAGCAGTGTGGACTCAACCACGATTCAGATTAGCCTGCACGAAAAAATAAAATCTAGAATTTAATCTCCTAAATATGCATATACAGGCAAATAAACATTTCAGTTAATATATATGTAAGTTTAAACGAGTTTCAGTTGATAAAAATCTGCTTCTTATGCGCATAGTTCTCATCTAAGTATCTGTAGAAGTCTTCTGTCTCTTAAGTCTTCATCAGCTAAATGGAGGAAGCTGAAATGAGGTACAATTAGTTCTACAAATTGGAGAGTTGGAGAAAATTGGTTAGAGTTAATAAAGCTGGGGTTTAGAGAACAGTAAAGGGAATATAATACTCATCAAGTGATCAATCAACCTCCGCACATACAGTGCTAATTCTGTCTGTCTAATATATCTATTTTGGTATTTCTAATGTATCTATCACTGGGATATCTAGATACCAAGTGTGAGATTTAGCAAGCCCTGTAAAAGTATAGTATAAAACTTAAATTCCAAATAAGACAAAAGCTGTTTTCCATGATGCAGAAATGCCATACAAAATACATAAACCAAAGTCCGTTGTGGTTATTTTCTACTAAATGCACAAAGTTTCACCACTTGGTCAAATACTGAGATATATATAACCATTGATTTGCAGCAGTCTGAAAGATGAGATGAATGAAATAATCTGTGACCTGTAAAAGCAACTGTTAAGGGGTAGCCAGGTGTGGGTTTTGCAGCTGTAGAGCTCTCCTCAGTGTAAGCTGAGGCTAACACAGGAACGTATTAACCTAGCAGTAAACTCCTGGCTGGTTGGTATCGCACAAACTCACAGCGACACATTAAGGCTAACAGATTCAGGGAGCTGTGGTAGTGGGAAAGATCTGGTCAAGATGTTTACGTAAAGGAAGAGGAAAGGCTCTGCTTCTAAGGGTGAAAAGGTGTGGAAGGAAGTGTTGGGAAGATGTTCTTCCCTCCTGTGTTTGAAATATATAGTTATTGAGTAACAGCAAAATCTGCCATGCACAGATGTGGAAGTTATTTCACAAAGACAAGGTGAAGTCTAAGGTTTTTGTTCAAAGGAATATTGTTGTAATATCACGTAAATTAAAACAAACAAAAATAAAGTGTGGGGTAAATAAATTGGAAACTGACCTTTAGGAATAAATCTGGGAACAACTGAGGAGTTTAGAAAGAGTCCCTCCTTTAGGCTGTTTGCAGCAATATATTCAGAGTGCCAACTTCAACTCTCATTTAAAATAATGTTCTAGACAGAGGAAAAAAACCCTAAGAATCACTTGACAGCATTTGTGTAGGACAGTACCATCAAAAGAGTTGAGTTATTAGACATTCACAAGCACAAACATTATTTTTTACAAGAATCTCTCCTCCATCATCTTTTTTCTCTCCCCCCCTCCCCCAGCTAATTAACTCTAAATGAGGAATACAGCATTGTAATAGATATGCTGTCATTTCAGACTCTCTGATCCATGGAAAGAATGACAAATGTTAGCTTCTTACAGCCCTTTCCCTTTCCCAGATAAATGTTGTGCTATCCTCACTTATTCATCGTTTGGCCCACACATCATACTCACAACAGTTATTTCAGCTTTGTTGCCAATACACCTCTAAGAGTAGAGCCACACAGATGATCCGAGGGCTGGAACACCTCTGTTAGGCTGAGGGAGCTGGGGGTGTTCAGCCTAGAGAAAAGAATCCAGATAGAGAAGGCTGCGGGGGGCACCTTAGAGCTGCCCTCCAGTACCCGAAGGGATCCTACAGGAAGGTTGCAGAGGGACTTTTCTTAAGGGTGTCTAGAGAAAGGACAGAGGGGAACGGTTTGAAGCTGAGGGAGAGGAGCTTTAGGCTGGGTTGGAGTCTCTCTTTGCAATGCCCACACAGAGGTCTTGTCTCCCAAAGCTCTTGCTAACTCAGTTCACGCTGTAAAATCACTGATCCGTCATGGCACAGCTCTGGTGCTTCCAACAGTCAGGACATCTATGGCTAACACAGCAAGTCAGAAAGAGCAGCTTCAGTTATTTAGCCCATTACACTGCCAAAGGGCATAACCAAAGGACAGGTGTAGTAAAAATGGCATTTCTTTGACAATGAGTGGCTCATAAAACATCCTCACCAGCTGCTTGGGTTTTGTAAACATCCAGTAAAAACAAACTCACTTGTTCTAACTGAACCAGATCAGGAATGTGGTCATCCTATGCACGCTTTTCCTACACCGTGCTGACTTCACACTGCAAGCTACAAGCTAAATATTGTTTCAGTCATCAAAACTTGTTCTTTGCAGAGGCAGGAAGGTTGCCCATGCTTTGCAAAGTGTGCCCTTGCTGGATGTCATCGCACCATTTGCCTTCGCCGGCAGTAGAAGCCCTTTGTATTCTGGGAAAAGATTAGATTCCATTATCTACCAAATCACAAATGATGAGCTGGAGAGCTCCTGTTCTTCACTAGAGAGACAATAACGGCTCCTCCAATCTTCGTTAAGATATGAATCTCTTAAATGAAAGAATTGCTGCCAGGAACCTACATTTTACCTTACTTAGAGCAAGACTACTTATGTTTGATTTTTTGTTTCCTTATAAAATTGTCTTTTTGCATCTACTAAACTGAATTAAATTGTGCTATGAAGAGTTTTTTCAAGACCAAAGATTTCGTAATGGTTGTACAGAAATATTCTGATCCTTATGGCCCGAAATAAGCAATCTTACTGAAGCATTTGAAAGGATTTTAGGGAAAAATATTCTAATGATAGAAGTCATTATGCATATAGCTCACATGTAAGTCATGTTAAAGAGGGCTGCAAGGCTGGTGGCTGAGAGCTGGGGAAATGCTGGAATTAAGGTTATTTGTACAAGGTGTTCTGTTCAGTGGTTTTTTTCATCCATTATACTATCTACGGTGCATTTAATGTTCTACACAGTGATTTATCAAGCACTTCTTCAATAGTTTAGCTCCTCTATTCATAGACTCAAATTTTAATCTGAATTCTGTTATTTCCTTACTTTCAGGATCTTCATTTTGTTACCTGTTAGGACATGGTTTCATTTTAGGTGTGAATGTACTCTAAACAGTTACTTGCTTTCATTGGAAATTACATAAACCAGAGTTTGGCCACTAAAGGTATTGTAGGATTGGTACCTTCTAGATTCAGGCCAGCTCTTAGAAATCTGAGCTATAAAATGCATCTTTCTTGCTGCTTTCAGTATACAAAAAGATAAACTTTGAAATAATTGCACTTCTATGAAGACAAGTTGAGAGCTTTGGGGTTGTTCAGCCTAGAGAAGAGAAGGCTCCGGGAGGAACTTATAGCAACCTTCCAATACCTAAAAGGGCCTACTGGAGGGCTGGAGAGGGACTCTCTGCAAGGGCTTGTAGTGATGGGACCAAGGCATAATGGCTTCAAACTGAAAGAGGATATTTAGATTAGCTGTAAGAAGGAAGTTCTTCTGTGTGAGGATGCTGAGGCACTGGAACAGGTTGCCCTGAGAAGCTCTGAATGCTCCATCCAAGGAAGCGCTCGAGGCCAGGTCAGATGGAGCTTTAAGGAACCTGATTTAGAGAGGGAGGTGTCCCTTCTCATGTCAGGGGGGTTGGAACTGGATGATCTTTAGGGTCCCTTCCAACCTAAACCAGTTTGATAATTAGATTTTGCCCTAGTGTAGCATCCATTCGCCTTTCAAAATGCAGCAAACTACTGCAAACTGCTTAGAAAAATCTTCTCTGGGGTCAGTGAAGGACATACTGAGCTCATTCCAAACCTCTTCTTAAAACCACTGTCTGCAGGAGCTGCATGTCTGATGTGAACTCTGCACAACCTCTTCAGAGACTGACAATATTACTTTGGCATTCATAACACTGAGGAAGTCAGCTACAAAATCTCTGGAAAGCCAGAGAACTTGTTTTCCTTTTTTTTAATGTATTATGGAGGGGGTTATTATATGTTATTTGAGAACATTCCCTACTTGAATAAATGCTATTGGGAGTGCAGAAGCTGTGGAGACACAAACCCAGTTATTTGCCAAGGAAGTTTTAACTATATTACTCTTGAAATGTTATATATTTTAATGTATGGCTTTTAATACAGAACTCTAACTTTACCCATAAAAGTCTAATTTCTGCCTGATAAACTCCCAAATTAGCTTCAGATAATTGCTTTTCCAGTCTTCTCACATAGATCTGCTGTCAATTTTTTACAGCTCACCAAACCATTTCAGATTATGTCTGGTTTGTCTCAGAAAATAAAAATGAGTGATTAAAGATGCAAAATGTTTCTGTAACCAAACCTTTATTTTTACTTTCTGTGCTACAAATACTTTGCTTTTGACTTTTGGAGGGTTTTTTTCTATATATAGTGTCTGCAAGAATCATGCTGAAAAGAAAAGGATTGGTTGCAGTATGCTGCACTGTACATTCAATAATCCTTAAGTGTCTGTTAGGCTTTCTGCACAACAACTGCATTGGCTGTGCTAATATATATTTGATTTCCAAGCAGGCTCAGATTTCTACACAGTGAAGAGATCATGGCACAGAATGAGAATTTTCTGATGGAACAGCTTTAAACTGACTGCCAAAAAATCAACTACTCACTATGAAGAATAAAAATTCAGAGTAAGATCATTTCTGATTTAAGAATTATCTGTATTTCTGACCATGACTGATGTGCTTTTACATACAATATTTCATAAGTTAATGAGATAAAAAGAGTGGGGACTGCTGGTTTGCAGTCTGTGTGTACTCAGCGTTTGGGTGGCAATGAGCATAGCTAAACACCATGACTAATGTTCCTCTTTTCTCTAGGAATAAGAACTGAAATGAGATTGCAGTCCAGTTATCTGGGCTATGCAATATGTTTCATGATAGCATTATGTGCCTGCACACAATTATGAGCCAGCATGTGCCCTTGTGGCCAAGAAGGCCGATGGCATCGTGGGGTATATCAGAAGGGCTGTGGTTAGGAGGTCAAGAGAGGTTCTTCAGCCCCTCTACTCTCCCCTGGTGAGGCCACATTTGAAATATTGTGTCTAATTCTGGGCCACTCAGTTCAAGAAGGACCTCAGGGAACTGCTTGAAAAAGTCCAGTACAGAGCCACAAAGATGCTAAAGGCAGTGGAATATCTCCCTGTTGCAGACAGGCTGAGGGAGCTGG
>WBNM01025046.1:0-12381 GCA_013399055.1 Ramphastos sulfuratus
ACAGGCTGCCCAGGGAATTACTGGAATCACTGTCCCAGGAAGCATTCAAAAACCATGTAGATGTGGCACTTGGGGACGTGGTTTAGTAGTGACTTGGCAGTGCTGGGTTAATGGTTGGAATTGATGTTGGAGGTCTTTTCCAACATTAATGGTCCTAAGAATTCTATTTCTTTTATAAAGCATTGCTTCTGAATATTCTGCTATCCAGTGGTCAGGTGTTTAATCATTAGTGTCAAACTATTAGTTAAGAGAAAAAGGTTGCTATTTGGTTTATCCCATTTATACATCACATTTTACTGTGATTGGACATTGGATCTAGTTTCCCTATTTTTGCTAATCCTCATTTTCAGCACTTAAAGAACGGAGAAAGAACTTTCTGAGCAAGTGTAATAATTTCTTACAGGCTGTAATGTAGACCTTCACACAAAGCCTCACTGAAAGGAGGCCATACAGAGCCCTGTTATCTTCAGTTCTGCTGATGCTGGAGGAGCTGGTCAGGTTGGAATGATACTGTTCAGTGCTGAGGCTTTTTGCAGTGCCCACTTTACGATGCTTACCAGACAGAGGCAGCCAGACCTAGTCTGTGGCCAAACTCAGTCCGTGCTGGATTGGGCTTTTAAACTCAGTAAGAAGCCATATATAAAAAATTATACATGTTCATTCAGTTATATATAAAGATAGTATATGCATATATGAAGAAAACAATGTAAATGACTCTATTAATCATAATACTGATACAGAGGATACTAATGGGGAGGGGGGGACTGGAGCATGTCTTTGATGAGGACAGGCTGAGACACCTGGGGCTGTTTAGCCTGGAGAAAAGCAGCCTGAGAGAGGATCCTCTCGGTGCCTATAAATATCTTAAGGGCAGGTGTGTAAAGGATGGGGCCAGACTCTTTTCAGTGGTGCTCACCAGGTGACAAGGGACGAACAGCACAAACAGAAATTCCACTTAAACAGAAGGAAAAAACTCACTTGCTGTGAGGGTGCCAGAGGAATTTTGAAGTCTCCCTATCTGGAGACTTAAAAAACCTACCTGGACATTGCAGTCCTGGGCAGCCTGCTCTGGATGACCCTGCTTTAGCAGAAGGGTTGGACTAGATGATCCTCAGAGGTCCCTTCCAACCCCCACCATACTGGGATTCCGTGATGTTCTATACTCTGATCTTCACTTGCAAGTTCTTGTTCATACACCTAATTATGCAACAAAGAAATGTTACATGTTTTGCCTTCCCTCCACTCAAAGAACATTTTAAAAAATTATTTGTTTTAGGAAATATTCCAGGCATCTTTGAAACAAAGTAGAAGGAATGGGGCTGATGAGGGCGTAACCCCTCAGTAACACAGCTCTAAGAAAAGGTAAGCTGCAGAGGATGATCATGTTCTTAGTGTGTGGTGAGCAGTGTTGACAGAGTTCAGGGAAAGACTGTTTTTATGACTCCAGTAGATGCAGGCTGTGACTACAAAGATCAGTATCCCTTCTCAGTTCATAAACAGTGACTGGAAATTATCTGAAATCCACGTTCTCTTTAAAAGCATTTGTAGTAATTTGCCAAAGTCTCCATCAAGAGTAACTAATTTCATTTGGAGCTGGCATCTGTTTTATTCCAGTGGTAGTTTGTAATAAACCCCCCACTGCATGTGCTGAGCCTTGTCTGTCTGAATTCTGCAAGATTACAGGAGGCCTCCTCAGACAGGGTTTCTCTCTGTGGTTAATTAGCTGTGGGGGAGAGTCTCAAAGATGAAGAGTTGAAAATTCTTCCAGAGACAGATGATAAACAAGCCTTCTCCTGCCTCAGGTCATCTCCACTATGAAATGCAGCTGTTGCCTCCTGCCTCCTTCAGGAGAGGCCTTCACTGCAAGTGGGGGTAGGCAAGACTTTAACCAGATGCGCTCCTTGGTGGCCTTCATATCTGCATACAGAGATCAAACCCCACTGGCATGCTGGCATGGTCGATAGAAAAATGACCTGGAGGGAGCAGTGCTTTCCAGGAGCACTGGTGTCCCCTTCACTTTGGTGAGGACTCCAGTTAAGTGGGTTGAACACCAGAGGTGCCCTCATTCCTCTCTGGCTGCCTTGATTACACCAACATGCAATATTTTTTCCCCCATTTCTTCCTTTGGGTGAAATAATGCAAATTTGGGGTTTTTTTGGGTGGTGTGGGCTTGGTTTTTTTGTTTTGGGTTTTGTTTGGGGGTTTTTTTTGTTTGTTTTTTTTTTCCTTTGGGGAAAGGAGGATCCTTCCTGAGCAAAAGGAGGTGCAAAGATGTATGTGTGCGCTCGGTGCTATCCCTGTTGACACCATCTGCAGCCACGTCAGTGTCCGGGGCAGAAGCTGCCTGTGCTGTGTAGCCTACTCATCGTATTGACTCTTGTTGGACTGTGGCCCAGGCTGAGCTATCATGTGCAGAACACCAGCGCTTCAGTTTAATCCTCAAACAAGTTCACTGCCTCCTGCTCGGCTCAGGGCAGATAAACACCCCCAATCTCAGGCAGGCCTTTTACTTTCTGCCCTGATTATCCCCCTTGGTCAGTCTTCAACACTGCTCACCTTTCCATAGTGCAAGGAGCCTGAGCTGCTGCTCTGGAAATTACCCTCCCTGCCTGGGATCCTTAATTAAAGCTTATGCTTTTTGTTGTTGTAAGCATTTACGTAATTTTATTTGTATATAATTCTAGAAACAGTATTACCAATGAGGTGATGCCAGTGGCCACGGAAGGCACCATAGGTAACAACTGAATTCTTTATGCTGTAATACGTGTTTGGAACTTCTGGGGAAGCAGGAAGCACCGTGAACGATTGAGTTCTTTGGTTGCCAAGGGTACACGAGCGCTCCCCAAACACTATTTTTAAACACCGTGTCCAGACCATGGCCCAGCGTAGGCGCAAACCCGGCACCCCCAGCCTCGCCGCACCGTGTAAGTACGACGACTCTTCCCCCGCCTGCCCTCCGACCGGGCTAGCGCTGCCCGGGGGGGGGCGCGGAGGCGGCGCCGGGCGGGCGGTGCGCGGTGTGACCCCCCCCCCCCGCGGCGGGAGGCGGCTCCGTCCCTCCCCGCAGCGCCCCGGCACAGCACGGCACGACCGGGACGGGGGGGTCGGGTAGAGGGTGCGCCGAGCCGCGGCGGCAGAAGGCGGCGGCGGCGGGAGGGGGCTGCGATGCGCCCAACTGAGCGCCCCCCCGGAGCCGCCCCCGGGCGAGGTGAGTCAGCGCGGCCCGGCGGTGCGCGGGGGGCCGGGCCGGCAGCCAGGCCCGCGGCAAGGCCTCCCGTCTGGGTGCCGCCGCCTACGCGCACCCGCGCTCCGAGGGCCCGGCCCTACTGACCCGGGGGTGGCCGCGGGGCTGCGGGCGGGCCAGGTGGCCGGCGGCCCGGCTGCGGCGCATCTCGCCGCTACCGCCGGGAGCTGGGCAGCGGCCGAGCCGGTGAGGCCGCTTCCACCCAGCCCCGGTCTCTGACCTGGCACCGGCTGCAGCTCCCTCCCCGCCGCGGGCGACGGGCCTCGTCCCCGCGGCCGCCCAGGATGCTGCCGTTGGGCCCTTGCTTCAGCCGTTTCCTTCCTTAACGGGCGCGGTGCTGCGCGTTCCCTTCTCGGAGGTGTTTCCTGCCCGCGCCGCGCTGGGGCCGCTCAGCGGCGCCTCGGTCGAGCTCGGCTGTGCGCTGGCATCGCGCTTCGTGGCGGTCCCCTGACGTGACTTTTGTCAGAGCCCTCAGCGCCAGCTGCTCGGCGTTGTGGCTGGAGTGTAACCACCAGTGCCGAATGCCCCAGGACCGCTGGAGACGTTGGGTCCCCGGAGGTGGCCCCTGGCAGGGCTGTGTTCCGTGGGAACTTCTGTACAGGCATCCCTGTGCTTGTCCCTGCTGCCAGCCTCCAGGGGGGCTGGGGGTGTGTGTGTGGCTGTGACTCGGTTTCTGAACCCCGCTGTCCTTAAAACACCGTGATGTTTGGCAAGCAGGTTGTCAGTTGCTGTTTCGTTTATTAAAGCGAGCACAGAAATAGAATCTGGTGTGAGAAATCGGTGCTGCAGGTAGCAAAGGCGTTGCGGGTGCCTGTTGTATTCTGGGATGAAGTTTAAAACCCGTATTTGGTCAACAGCTCTGAAGTTGCTTCAGCAAACTCTTTTAAAGTGATGTGTTAATGAGAAATGCAGTGTTGAAGAGTGATGGACTTAGGAGTTTAGGAGAGAGGCGAGTGGCTGTGTGAACATAGCACTGAAATACTCCAGTAAAAACTTGCCCAAAACGTGATTAAGTAACTAAGAAATACAGGATCTGTAGTGATGCCCAAGGAACAAGAAAACCTCTAGTTTTGTAGCTTGGTCATTGTTCCCTTGGCTATAAATAGTGGACAAAGGCGACGTTTATGTTATTGTTTGTATTCTCTGCAGAGTGGAGCACAGCAGCTGGTCCTTGAGGCTGGGCATCTCCTGGCAGGCCTTTCTGTTTTGAAACCACCGCTGCTCCTGCCGGTGCCAGACTCCGTAGTGCAGCTGGGTACCCACATCCCTCCCTGGTGCTTCTGGAGTACTGTGGCTCTCGCTCTGGACACCTCCCTCCTCCGTAGCTGAAGGCAGGCTGGTTGGTTGCCATTGTTAATGAAGTGTAAAGCTCGGCAGTGTAGGTACGTAGTTGACAAATTAAAAACTGGTTAAAAACCAGAGTCTGGTACCGGCTAAAAATAAATTGATTTAAAAATGGAGTCTACTAGGGCATTGTGATCTGCACATATTAAATGGAAAGGAGGGAAGCAGGAGGCCTAAGATATGAGTTAATGTTTTGGTTTTTTTTTTTTCCCCTTTAACAGATGATGAGCTGAGAGCGTTCTTGTCTTCTTTGATGTTAATTCTGGCACTATTGTATCAACTTAGCAATTCCAGACTGATTGTAAAGTGTATGAAACCTATTACAAACCTCATCTTGCCATGTTTAAGACCTGCTGCTGTCTCTCAATCTAATTGACTGAATGCGTCAAAATGTGTGGGGGGTTTAAATGAGTACTGAACGAAGTAGAAAAACCTATAAACCAAGACTTTAAGGAAGGGCACACCAAGCAACACAAGATAAAGCAGTTTTAGGAGTGCAGTGTTTTACTTCATGGAAACTCTTGAGTATGGTGGTGAATGCTACAACATGAATGCCTCATTTCAGACTTGAGGCAAACGTTTTTACCAGCACCAAGTTATACCTGATTTCAGAAACTCTGAGTAAGGCGACCATGCTGGGCCCTTGCAGGGGGACTGCCTAGCTTTAGAGAGCAGAGGATGGTGATGTAGGGCAGGTGGGTCAGCTGGGTCCTCACAGGGGGACTGCCTAGCTTTAGAGAGCAGAGGATGGTGATGTAGGGCAGGTGGGTCAGCTGGGTCCTCGCAGGGGGACTGCCTAGCTTTAGAGAGCAGAGGATGGTGATGTAGGGCAGGCGGGTCAGCTGGGTCCTCACCGGGGGACTGCCTAGCTTCAGAGAGCAGAGGATGCTGATGTAGGGCAGGTGGGTCCGCTGGGTCCTCGCAGGGGGCCTGCCTAGCTTTAGAGAGCGGAGGATGGTGAGGTAGGGCAGGTGGGTCAGCCGGGGCCTCACAGGGGGACGGCCTAGCTTTAGAGAGCAGAGGATGGTGATGTAGGGCAGGTGGATCAGCCTGGGAGTTGAGCTTGGCAGGGGACAGCCCCTCCAAAGGCTCCACCTGGAGGTTGGCCTCCCTGGGAGAGGTTTGGGGACCTGATGCAAGAGTAAATTGAAGGCAGTGCACTCCTCTGTCATGACGCAAGTTGTTTGCTTAGCAGTCTCCTTTTTGGCATGAGCACAGGTGACAGCACCACGCTGTTCCTTATGGGTGAAACTTGCTTGGAAATGGAAATCATGGTCTATTATTGATGCTTATTATGACGCTGCCTCTAGGCCTGCTGAGTGCAAGGCCTAATTCTGAGATTTGCTGCCCAGATGCTGCAGCAGAAATGTCTTTGATCCAGAGGTTTTGTAGTTTAGATCAGCGGGATGAGGAGGGCTGAGGAGGTGGTGTGCATGAGCAGTAAGATGAGTGCACTCCTTGTGGCAGTTCCACTGGCCCCGGGGCATGAGTGAGGTGAGAGTGAAGAGCAGTTTTTCAGCCTAATTCTCCAACACAGGCCTGTTGTGGATCAAACAATAGTTAGTGATTCTAAGAAAAAGGTTTATTGAGGAAGCATGCATTCTGTTAGCAGATTTTAAAATGTTGTTATGCAGACTGCCTGTGGAATTTGATGTGTTTGCTACCAAGTCAGTTTGCTAGTCAGGGGAAATCTGAAAGAGGTAAAAGAAGATGTGATGCCATGTTGGCTGGCTTTGATTTATCCACACAATCCAAACAGCAAGCTGGTCTGTTCCTTTCTCACAGCAGTGTGTTGCCCAAGAGATTAATTAATGATTCCTGGTTTGAGTTTTTACTCTTATTTTTTTTTCCCCGAGCCTATATATAAATATAAATCTACCAATTATTTTCTAGGTTATTTATTGAGTTAAGCTATTCATGGTCATTTGCAGTGTCTTGTGATGAATTGCCCTGGGGGACTTTTTCAGTTGCTTCTTTACATTCACTGTAGATCTAAACTCTGATTTTGAAGCTTTGCTTTGTGAGTCTTAATTATACTTTAATTCTCAAAGCCTAGCGAATGGAATATTTATGCTGAATTGAACTTTATTAAAATCCAGCAGTTCTCCTTCACCCCAAATCTTACTCTTGGTCTCCAAGTGAAGTTTTACTGCCTTGTGCTTTAAGTAGCATGATGTTTTCCTTAAGAGGTTTAGGGATTTGCTGCCCTAGTCTGATCTGCTGATTGACTTTTTTTTTTTTTTTAAAGATACAGTCCAAAGCAGATATTTTGAGATGTTTTGGCTTTTTTTAAAAGGTTTTGGGAAGAATGACTCCAAGGAGAGAGCTTTTAGTGTCCTTTATTGTTATTTCCCTTGTTATTGTTTTCTTTTGTCTTGTGGGGAACTTGTAATGATCAGGTTGTCTTGAATAGATAAGCTTTTTATCCTTGCTCATCTTGAAATCCTCTTAATTATTAGGAGAGCCAGAGTAAATGAGGATCGATTTAAGAAATAAAAGAGACAACTAGACAATACTTAATGTTGCCTCTATCCACCTACCTGCCAAAGAGCCTCATTGGAGCTCATTAAAATAATCATTGCACTGTCATCACTGAATTCCTTGGGATAAATGATTTTTCCTCTGTTCCTCAGAGGTCCAGCTCTACAGGGAAGCTGTTGTAGTGTTGGGCAGAAGATGACTAGATGATGTGTTGTAGATTTAAGGGTTGGAAAATAGATTTTGACTTGCTGGGGTGATAACAACCAAGCAGCAGCAATCTTTATTAGGAAATGTAGAAAAAAGAATAGACTCTAGCATTTGGGTAAAAAAAAAAAAATCCTATCTGTGCAATGCTTGAAGGAAGAATAGTCTTGTGGTTAACAAGTGTTAATCTCTAAGGAAGCACAAGCACTCGTGCATAAAGAGGCTGAAAGCACGAGTGGTCTTGCGGAGTAATCCCCGGGCTGAGCAAGCTGAGTTGGCCACAAGCTTCCTGTGCTGCTGTGAGCAAGGTTCTGATGCTCCAGGGCTGGTAAGATAGGATCACGGGCTGGGGGGGATGGAAGTGGGGCAAGATTTTAATGAAATGTTTTTTGCATGTCAGGCATGGTGGGATGATGAGGGAGCAAAGCCTTGATTCCCTGATCCCTGTTCTGTAGTGGTTTGTAATGTACACCCATGGGAAGACAAAATCTTGTCTGTTTGCCAGAGGACCAAGGTGCTTTCTTGTGACATATATCTGCTGTGCTGGCCACCTGCTGTACCTCTTCCCTTTCCATTTGAAGGGCTTTCTCAGCATCTCTGCAGAAATTTCTTCTGATTTCCGTAGAGGCTTTGCTGAATGTTTGTGCACTTACCTACATTTAGTCTTCAAGACCCTATTTTTTAGAGTAATGTTACCATTCTGCTACATCTCTCATCATGAAATTCAGCTTTATGAAATTCAACAAGGCCAAGTGTAAGGTCCTNCCTGCCTATGGCAGAGGGGATTGAAACTAGATGATCCTTGAGGTCTCTTCCAACCTTACTATTCTATGATCTTTTTCCAACCAAAAGACTTCCATGATTCTAAAATGTATATTCACAGTGAAATCATGAGGGTCTTTTTCCAGCTAAAGGAATTCTATGATTCTAAAATGTATACTCATATTGAAGTCCATTTTGCTCTCCCGAACCTTTCTTCCTCACTCCTCTGTTCATTTTAACCTTACTAGTAGTGCTGTCTTCTGTCCCCTTGTTCTCTTGTGGATCAGGAGAAGTTTGTTTTCAAAGTGGTGGTATAGTATTTGAAGGCTGTGGTTGAAATAACCAGTAGATAACTAGTCTCTTCTCACTCAGAAGTACGTGTTTCTTCCCTCTCTTTGATATGCTGCACATTCCATCCCCGACTGGCACTCTATTTTTGTCAGGAGAAGGAAAACCCCAGAGATTATTAAGCTTTTTGTAGATTTTTCAGTAACAATGCCACTCTCTTGGTTTTCTCATTCTCAGTCACTTATTTTTGGAACTTAAAAAAATTGCTAAATGAAATGGCTTTCAAAAACCTGACTCCTAAACAAACTAGTGATCAAAACATTAAAGAATGCCATATGGCTCCTACCAGTCATGGTGCTGTTATATTTCTGAAGAGTATATTCTGTGTTATTAATAATACTGAGTGAAGCACCCTCAGGGTGGGAAAATATTTACTGGAATTATTATGAAATATACTTTTTGTAGCATTCCAACCCAAGATGCTCTAGTCAGAATACTAAGAGTGGATCTTTTGGATTTATCTTTGCACATAGTGGGTTAGGAGAAGATGGAAGCTAGGGCAGATAGAAGGTATGGTGGGGAGAAGTGACTGAAGTGTTTAGAGATTAGCAGTATACATTTTTTAATATGCTTACTGTTTATACAGCTTACAAAAATGAAGTCCCATGCCAGTGGAAAAGGGAAACTGAATTTAAAAAGGCCAACTACTACATGTTCTAAAAACCTTCAGTATAATTTATGTGAAACCAGATGGTTCAGAGCTTGTATATAGGGGTAAGAAAAATGGCTGTGTTGTTTAAATTGTTCCCTGCAGGAAAGGACTTAGGGATGCTGGGGGATGAGAAGCTGGACACGAGCCAGCAATGTGCACTTACAGCCCAGAAGGCAAATCGCATCCTGGGCTGCATCAAATGAGGTGTAGCCAGCAGGTTGTGAGAGGCAATTCTGCCACTCTGCGCTGCTCTGGTGAGACCTTACCTGCAATCATCTGTCCATCGGTGGGGCCCCCCAGCACACGATCTGATGGCGTGGGTCCAGAGGAGAGCCACAAAGATGGTCAGAGGGCTGGAGCACCTCTCCTGTGAAGACAGGCTGAAAAGATTGAGGCTGTTCAGTCTGGAGAAGAGAAGGATCTAGGGAGACCTTAGAGTTACATTTCAATATCCAAAGGGGATCTACAGGAATGCTTGGGAAGGACTGTTTAGAAGAGCTTGGAGTGATAGGACAAGGGACAATGGTTTGAAACTCGAGCAGGGCAGATTTAGGTTGTACATCAGAATTTTTTACAGTGAGAGTGGTGAAATACTGGAATAGGTTGCCCAAGTGTGTGGTCGAGGCCTCATCCCTGGAGACATTCACGATCAGACTTGCTGTGACCCTAGACAGTCTGATCTAGTTGGAGATGTCCCTGCTGATTGCAAGGAGGTTGAACAAGATGACCTTTGAGGGTCCCTTCCAACCGAACGCCATCTGTGAATCTGCGAATTTCAATTCCTTCTTGCAAAGAAGTTGTCCTAGTATGTGAGTGGTTAAAATGTGAGCTCTATGTTGTCATGTCATGGTGACAGGGGAGGGTATTTATTCTTCAGAATGAAATGCTGTAATGCTCAGAGAGAGGTGGTAAGCAAGTGGTTGTAAATAGAGGAGTAAATACTGGTTTAGGTAGGGCACAGGAACAACACTGAAACCTCAGTTACATCCCCTCGAAGTAAGGAATCTTAGCTGTACAAGCAAGGTGAGGCCTAAAGAAAATAAAAAAGCACAGATTACTCATTAGCAGCACTTAGTTTATGCACAGAGAAGCCAAAACTGAGCGAATAGAGGAGCAAAAACCCCACAGCCCTGCTAACTGTCATGTGGAAGTGGCTGACTGAACTGAAAATGGTGGGAGCTGACTAGACAGCTGCTGGGTTATGGTTCGTGTGTTTTTGATGGTAGCAGGTATGAGCAAGAAAATGTGTTTTCACGTGTTCTAACAACTTAATGAGGACTTTTTCTGTTCTCTTGACAGCTGAAATCCTTTTTGTTAAATCAGATTATCTCTGAAGAAACTGGAGAAAAGAAGCAGTCTGCGTCTGTCTGCTGGTGTCACTTTGATTTACTTCTGTCCTTGAATAAATGAATACTTAAGGTACCAAGATTTTTTTTGTGCAGCCTTTTCTGAGTGAAACCAGAGATCCTCACAGATAGTATCCCATAGAAATGACCTTTAAAAGTGAAACACGTGAACCTCATGAGCATTTGAGATTTTAATGATGGTATTTTTAGACTTGTCTGTCACTGAACTGTGTAAGGTTTAATTTATTTTAATGGACTGTTGGTTTTAGAGGTGTCCATGACTATTTCTGACAGCTGTTATGTGTAGGATGAGTAAGAAACAATTAATTTTAACATACTTGTGAATCATGGAATCATAGAGTGCTTTGGGTTGGAAGGGACCTCCAGAGGTCATCTTGTCCAACCCCACTGCAGTCAGCAGGGACATCCACCACTACCTCAGGTTGCTCAAAGCCTTGTTGAGCCTGACCTTGAATATCTCCAAGGGTGGAGCCGCAACACCCTCCTTGGGCAACCTGTTGCAGTGTTCCACCACCTTCATGGTGCAGAACTTTTTCCTAACATCCAATCTAAATCTGCTCTTCTCTAATTTTAAACCATTGCCCCTCATCCTATCCCTCTGCAGCCTTCTTGGAGGCCCCTTCAGGTCCTGGAAGGCTGCTACTAGGTCTCCCTGGAGCCTTTTCTTCTCCAGGCTGAACAACCCCAGCTCCCTCAGTCTGTCGTTATAGGAGGGGTGTTCCAGCCCCTTGATCATCATTCTCTTCCCCCTCCTCCATACCCACTCCATCATGTCCATGTCCTTCCCTTGTTGAAGGCTCCAGAGCTGGCTGCAGCACGCCAGGTGAGGTCTTAGCAGAGCTTGACTGGTTGGCAAAGCACAGAGCAGAACAAAGTGACTGAATCACCTCTCTTGATGGCCATGCTTTTGTTGCAACCCAGGATGTGATTGGACTTTTGGGCTGCAAGTGCACAGTGAATGTTAGAGTCTCTTTTCTGTAGTGAGCTTTGCACTGTTCTTTGAAGCTGTTGTACTTCAATAAATTCTGAATTATAATGAAGTAATTTAAAGATGCTGCATATATCAATGTATGAGTACTTTGAAGGGGACAATGCTGTGCTTTCTGTTGAGTTTTGAAAGACTGTGCCATCATTTGTAGTGAGAATACAGTGTAGACTTGCCAAAAAATGCTTCACATTCCTTGGGATGATATTCCCAATTGTACACTGAATGCTCACAGAGAAATGTCAGACTTTTCTGTAGTAAAATGCTCTTTTCAAATCTAGGTCCATGAAAAGGTTCCTGTTCCCGTGTGATAATAACACTAATCCAAACCACAAAGGCATGGCAAAGCTGAGGTATATTAAATATTCAACTTTCTCATATTAAACATGAGCTAATCATCCTAGGTTAAATTTACAGATAATAATACAGCAAAAGAAGTTGTCTAATGGAATGTTTTTGAGCTGGTAGCCTGCTGGCAGAGCTTTCATTTTATTCTTTGAAAGGAAAGCTGTTGTTAGCTGGCCTAGCTTATTAGAACGGTTTGTCATTTTTAAATACAAAAGCTGCTTGGGCAAATCAAAGTCTCAGTAGTGGAGAATTTATTTTCAGGTGTTGCTTGTCAGTCCTGCAGCCTTTTCCTTCTGCAAAGGATTTGTGTGGGCAGCTGCAGTGCAGTTACCTGCCAATCCACCTTTTTTTGATTTCAGAATTTGATATGAAGAGATCATTGTAGATCATTTGTTTTTTTTCCGTTCCTGTGGTTATTTTACTCTCAGATCTTTGATGCCCTTGAGGTTGTTGCCCTGATTTTGAGGATCCCTTGTTTTAATGCTGAAGCCCTATCCTAGTTAGAATCATAGAATGGTAGGGTTGGAAGGGACCTCAAGGATCATCTAGTTCCAACTCTCTGCCATAGGCAGGGACACCTCCCACTAGTACAGCTCACTCAAGGCCTCATCCAGCCTGGCCTTGAACACCTCCAGGGAGGGAGCAG
>WBNM01025046.1:21580-43953 GCA_013399055.1 Ramphastos sulfuratus
AGCTTCTCATCCACCAGCACCTACAAGTCTTTCTCTGCAGGGCTGCTCTCAATGTCATCATTCCTCAGCCTGTACTGATAGCAAGGGTTGCCCCAACCTAGGTGCAGGACCTTGCACTTTACCTGATTGAACCTCATAAGATTCTCCTCAGCCCACCTCTCCAGCCTGACAGGCTGGCATCCTGTCCTTCAGTCTTATCAGCTGCAGCACTCAGCTTGGTGTCATCTGCAGACTTGCTGATGCTGTCTGTGCTGTGGCAAAATGCTCAAACCCAGCCTTCTAGTGGTGAATGGGTTTTTTTTGGTATCACTGTCAAAATGAAAATGTGGCAGTGGGGTTTTAGCTGTCAGCAGGTATCTTTGGAGACCTCAGGTGCTAACAAGATGCTGCATTTTTGTGATTGCAGTTCACTCCAGATAAATTTCAGTCTGCTTTTAGAGATTAACTCACTGCTTTTATTGGATAACTAAGTGAGAAAGCAGCACAAAGACTAATGAGCTCTTTCACAGTGTCTATTCTCACACCTTAATGATCAATTGCATTTATTTCACTTGTGCCAAACCAGGAGTCAACCAAGAAACTATGTTTGGATGACAAATTATCCTTGTCCCCAAACAGAATCTTTAAAGGTTTCAATGGCATTTTTATTTTCAAGCTGAAGTGATGTTTTGACTGAAATCTTCCTTTTTTAAATCCATCTTTAAAAAAAAAAAAAAAAAAAGGCAAAGGTAGCTGGATGCATAGGCAGCCTGGAGGTAAGCTAAACTGAATCTGAAAGCTGGAAGGGGAAGAGACATCAGGGGAAAAGTGCAATGGGAAATGCACTCTCACAAATAGTCTCTGTGCTTCATTGTTTAAAAACTGTTAGAGGAGCTTTTTTCTCCTCGTTCTGAGATGCAGCATCTGCTGCTTTTCAACAGGATGGTGAAGTTTTATCCTCAGGCATGTTGTTGTAAACCATATTGCTTCTGTGGGATGTGTTTTTAGAGTAGTTCTGAGCAGTTTGCAGATACCAGAGCTATCAACTTAGATTAATTGGGGTAAAATTAATTCATCTTATCAAAACCTGCACTAGGCTTACATTAAAATGGAAGAGTGAATCTCTGAACAGTTAGAAAACAAGATTGGGAGGGCTGTTGCATATGCTTAGAAAGGGTCTCTCTGAAATACTGGAAGTGTGACCAGCAGGATGAGAGGCAGTTCTCCCCCTCTACTCTGCTCTGGTGAGATCCCACCTGGACTACTGTGTCCAATTGTGGGTCCCCAGCATAAGAGGGACATGGAACTGCTAGACTGGGTCCAGAGGAGGCCATAAAGGTGATCAGAGGCCTGGAGAACCTCCCCTATGGGAACAGGCTGGAAGAGTTGGGGCTGTTTAGCCTGCAGAAGAGAAGCCTCCAGGGAGACCTTAGAGCAGCCTTCCAGTACCCAAAGGGGACCTACAAGAAAGCTAG
This sequence comes from Ramphastos sulfuratus, assembly GCA_013399055.1. NCBI lineage: Eukaryota > Metazoa > Chordata > Aves > Piciformes > Ramphastidae > Ramphastos > Ramphastos sulfuratus. The sequence goes on from WBNM01025046.1 coordinate 23,035, forward strand.
GAAGGGACTTTTCACAGGGGCTTGTAGTGATAGGATGAGAGGGAATGGATTGAAGCTTGAGGAGGGCAGATTTAGACTGGAGATCAGAGAGAAATTCTTCACAGTGAGAGTGGTGAGACCCTGAAACATGGTGGATGCCTTCTCCCAGGAGGTGTTCAAGGCCGGGCTGGATGAGGCCTTGAGCAGCCTGATCTAGTGGAAAGTGTCCCTGCCCATGGCAGGGGGGTTGGAACTAGATAACCTTGAAGGTCCCTTCTAACCCAAACCATTCTATGAATCTATGAAATGTAATCCTGTGTAGAGCACGGTGTGGAACTATAGAATTTAGTTAAAAACTCTGCAGGTCTACTGTCCCTTGGAATTTCTTTTTTCCATTGGAATCTTGAAGAGAGTCTTTAACTTCAACCTTGTTTTGAATACATATTTGGAGTGGGCAAGAGAACAGTTGACGTAGAGCAGACTGGCAAACTGCACATACACTGTTGGTTTCTGAGGCACTCAGGTATATTGCAACGTGCCAAAAAAGTCAGGTGCAAACAGATTCACAGGTTGCATTGGGTTGGAGGGGACCCTCAAAATTCATCTTGGCCAACCTCCCTGCAGTAGTGAGCAGGGACACCAAATAGAGCAGGCTGCCCAGGGCCACAGCAAGTCTGATCTTGAATGTCTGCAGGGATGGGGCTTCACCACATCCCTGAGCAACCTGTTCCAGTATCTCACCATACTCATTGTAAACAACTTCTTCCTTGTGTCCAACCTAAATCTGCCCTGCTCCAGTTTCAAACCATTGCCCCTCATCCTACAAGCCCTTCTAAACAGTCTAAACACCTCCCACTAGTACAGCTCACTCAAGGCCTCCTCCAACCTGGCCTTGAACACCTCCAGGGAGGGAGCAGCCACAATCTCCCTGGGCAACCTGTGCCAGTGCCTCACCACCCTCACTGCAAAGAACTTCCTTCTACCATCCAGTCTAAATCTCCCCTCTGCCATTTTGAATCCATTGTCCTGTCATTGCAAGACCTTGTCAATAGTCCCTCCCCAGAGATCAAAGATCACGTTGGGTGATTCTGTGCTCCACAACCTCCCTGGGCAACTCATGCCAGTGTCTCACCTCCCTCACTGTAGGAAGCTTTGTAGGCCCCCTTCAGATATTGGAAGGCTACTCTAAGGTCTCCTTGAAGCCTTGCACCTCTAAGGTCTACTTGGAGTCTTGCCTTCTCCAGGCAGAGCAGCCCCAGTGCTTTCAGCTTGTCATCACAGGAGATGTGCTCCAGCCCTCTGATCATCTTGGTGGCCCTCCTGTCCTGACTTCTCTTTTCTTTCCTCCCTTTAGAGTGCTGTACATTGGCCTTGCCTGCAATACAGCTCGATACATTTACATCTCCTATCTGGAAAATGCCTGGACTGTTCTCCCGATGGAAATGCTTCAAGGTAAGGCAGTGCAGAGCACCCTTCCCCCTGTAAGACGGGTCCTTACATTGACCTGGTGTCCAAGCACATTCATTCAGGCCAAATTGGGTATTTCTCTCGATGTATTTTACCCACAACTACCCCGGAATACCCAGTTTCATAAAACTGTTTATCTTAGGGAAATGCTTGACGTCAGAAGGGTGGGGTTTGCTTGTGATTGTGCACAGTTCTGTGTTTATTCAAACAGAACTGCCTGAGACCAACACACCCTTTAACCAAACAAAGGGGCAGGGGCAGTAGCTGGCTACATGCCTACTGCAGATCCTGTTTGGTGGCGAACGGGAGCTTCGTTACCCGCAGAAGGTCACAGTTCTTGGAAGGAGGCCATCAAAATAAGGAGCACAGTCTGCAGCATTCTGGCTCTGATAAAAGATTTTATAGTTGTTGAGGGTAGTGTTCAATCACCCTTTATAGAATCAGAGTGGTAAGGTTGGAAGGGACCTCAAGGATCATCTAGTTCCACCCCCCTGCCTTAGGCAGGGGCACCTCCCACTAGCACAGGTCACTCAAGGCCTCGTCCAGCCTGACCTTGAACACCTTCAGGGAGGGAGCAGCCACAACCTCCCTGGGCAACCTGTGCCAGTGTCTCACCACCCTCACTGGAAAGAACTTCTTCTTAACATCCAGTCTAAATCTCCCCTCTGCCAGTTTAAACCCATTGCCCCTTGTCCTGTCATTGCAAGACCTTGTGAATAATCCCTCCCCAGCCTTCCTCTATGGCCCCTTCAGATACTTTAGACTATATATATTTTAGACTTTATACTTTTTTACACTTTATATTTTTTTTAATAGTTGGAGAGGAATTTATTTCAGAGAATCACAGAATGGTTTGAGGTGCAAGGGACCTTAAAGATCACCTAGTGCCAATGCTGCTGCTGTAGACAGGGATGCCTCCCACCAGACCAGGCCACCCAAGGCCCTATCCAACCTGGCCTTGACCAGGTCCAGGGAAGGGGCATCCATAATCACAGAATTAACTAGGTTGGAAAAGACCTTCACGATCATCGAGTCCAACCTGCCAGTCTTCCTGAGCAACCTCTTTCAGTGTCTCACAGCTCACCACTAAGAATTTCTTTCTAATATCCAGTCTAAATCTCCTCTCCTCTAACTTGTCTCATTATTACAAGCCCATGTAAAAAGTCCCTTCCCAGCTCCCCTGCAGCCCACCTCGGGTACTGGAAGGCTGATCTGAGGTCTCCCCAGAGCACCCTCCAGGCCAAACAGATCCAACTTTCCTAGCCCATTGCTAGAGGGGAGATGCTCCAGCACTCAGACCATCCTTTCAGTAGCTTTATCTGTGTTAATAGAGCTTCTTTAAGTTACTTGCTCTTTGATTTAATTAGAAGGACAGAGGCATGGTCTACAGAAAAAATAATTTCCACCATGTTTTCAAGTCAAAGAAGCCTTTAAAGCCTTAATTGCAATGTTAAATTGTTCTGATTTCGATTTCACAGCAGTTTTGGTTTTGTTGCCTTTGTAATGGATGCCACTTCTCAAAAGTGTTGGAGCGGGTCCAGAGGAGGCCACCAAGATGCTCAGAGGGCTGCAGCAGCNGACATCTGAGCTATTTTTCTTTGTTTCCTCATCCCCGAAGAATACTGAAGTATTTGGGTTTGCAAGCTTGCAAAAGAACTTTTAAGTGCAGAAAATGTTTTCCCTGCCCTTAAAATGAATGCTACCCTCTCTGTTAAAGCCAGTATTTTGTCCTTATTTCTTCAGTTGGTTGGCATTAACTTTTTCTGCTAGTTCTACAGAAACCTTTGTAAAGTAGATTTCACTTGAGTTCTAAAATGGCCATTGGAGAGCACTGTGTCCATCTCTCTGCATGCACAGCAAGTAATCTGTGTCCTGGCTCCTTCCCACCCTGCTAACAAAACCAGTTTGTTGCATTACATCTGCCACAACAGCAGATTTCTGAATTCTGTTGTTAAACCCCAAGCCACAGCTCTTGAATTGCTGCTTCCTCATTCAGACCAAGTGTTAAAAGAAAATAATACTGCAGAGAACCTGAAGAGTATGTATGTGTTATATATACTCTTGCCTGCCAAAACATCCACAGGGAACAAATTATGAATACAAAGCTTTGGATAATACCATTCTGGGTAATCCTCTTTTAAAGACACCTAGCTCAAAAGTAGAGGGGAAAAAAAAACCCTTGGGTTTTCACAATACAGCCATTAATTTGTGCCCAGAAGCATTCCATACTCATAGAATCATAGAATCATCCAGATTGGATGTGACCTCTAAAGGCCATCTAATCCAACCCTCCTGCAGTGAGCCAGGGGCATCCTCAAGTAGATCAGGTTGCCCAGAGCTCCATTGAGCATCCCCTTGAATATCATAGAATCATAGAGTGGTAGGTTGGAAGGGACCTCGAGGATCATCTAGTTCCAACCCCCTGCCATAGGCAGGGACACCTCCCACTAGTACAGCTCACTCAAGGCCTCCTCCAGCCTGGCCTTGAACACCTCCAGGGAGGGTGTGGAGCACAGAATCGCCCAACGTGATTCTTTGGCCCAAGGCCAATGGAATGAGGTTCAACAAAGCCAAGTGCTAGGTCCTGCACTTGGGTCACAACAACCCCATGAATGCTACAGGCTTGGGGAAGAGTGGCTGGAAACTGCCTAGCAGAAAAGGGTGTTGGCCAACAGCTGGCTGAAGATGAACCAGTAGTCTGTCTGGGTGGCCAAGAAGGCCAACAGCATCCTGGTTTGGATTAGCAATAATGTAGCCAGCAGGGCCAGGGAAGTGATTGTCCCCTTGTACTCAGGACTGGTGAGGCCACATCTTGAGAACTCCGTTCAGTTTTGGGCCCCTCGCTACAAGAAAGACACTGAGGTGCTGAAATAGGTCCAGAGAAGGGCAACAAAGCTGGGGAAGGGTCTGAAGAACAGGTCTGATGAGGAGCAGCTGAGGGAACTGGAGTCGTGTAGCCTGGAGAAAAGGAGACTGAGGGGAGACCTTCTCACTCTCCACCATCATCCGTGATGGTCTTTAAGGCCGGACTGGATGGGGCTCTGACCAGCCTGATCTAGTGTGAGGTGTCCCTGCCCATGACATGGGGGTTGGAACTAGATGATCCTTGAGGTCCCTTTCAGCCCTGACAATTCTATGATAATTCTGTGATTCTAACGACCTGAAAGGAGGCTGCTGTTGGTCTCTTCCCCCTAGGAACAAGTAGGAGAGGAAACAGCCTCAAGCTGCACCAGGGGAGGTTTAGGTTGGCTGTTGGAAGAAACATCTTCACTGAAAGGGTTCTCAGGCACTGGAACAGGCTGCCCAGGATNGTGTAGCCTGGAGAAAAGGAGACTGAGGGGAGACCTTCTCACTCTCCACCATCATCCGTGATGGTCTTTAAGGCCGGACTGGATGGGGCTCTGACCAGCCTGATCTAGTGTGAGGTGTCCCTGCCCATGACATGGGGGTTGGAACTAGATGATCCTTGAGGTCCCTTTCAGCCCTGACAATTCTATGATAATTCTGTGATTCTAACGACCTGAAAGGAGGCTGCTGTTGGTCTCTTCCCCCTAGGAACAAGTAGGAGAGGAAACAGCCTCAAGCTGCACCAGGGGAGGTTTAGGTTGGCTGTTGGAAGAAACATCTTCACTGAAAGGGTTCTCAGGCACTGGAACAGGCTGCCCAGGATTTAATCCCCATCCCTGGAGGTGTTTAAAAGAGGCAAAATTGTGGTGCTGAGGGATGTGGTTTAGCACCAACCTTGGTAGGACTCAGTGATCTCAAAGGTCTTTTCCAAGCAAAAGGATCCTACAATCCTGTAACAGGTGACACTTTACATGAAATGTGGTGAGGTGGAAGGTCTTTGTTTTGGTCAGTGAGATTTTTTGACAGGGGGAGGTAGGAGTTGTAGCTGCCTTGCATATTTAAGAGTTAGGAGTATTTAAAAAAGGAAAAGAATAGGTTGTACAGAAGATGTAGGTGCCACGTGGCTGCAGCAAGTTGATATGTATTTTAAACAAATTCCTTGACAAAGTCCTTGTTCTAATGGTCCATAATTCCCTTCCCAGGATATAGAATCATAGAATGGTAGGGTTGGAAGGGACCTCAAGGATCATTTAGTTCCAATCCCCTGCCATAGGCAGGAACACCTCCCACTAGTACAGCTCACTCAAGGCCTCGTCCAACCTGGCCTTGAACACCTCCCTGGGCAACCTGTGCCATTGTCTCACTACCCTCACTGCAAACAACTTCCTCCTAACATCCAGTCTAAATCTCCCCTCTGCCAGTTCAAACCCATTGCCCCTTGTCCTGTCATTACAAGACCTTGTCAATAGTCCCTCCCCAGCCTTCCTGTAACCCCCTTCAGATACCGGAAGGCTACTCTAAGGTCTCCTGGAAGCTTTCTCTTCTCCAGGCTGCAGAGCCCCAACTCTTGTAGCCTGTTCTCATAGGAGAGCTGCTGCAGCCCTCTGAGCATCTTTTTGGCCCTCCTCTGGACCTGCTCCAGATCAGATTCTGTGTTAAGTTCCAGTCCCATCAGCTGGANTGATCTGGTCTAGGTGATCCTGCTCTGGCAGGGGAGTTTGACTGGATGAGCTTTTGAGGTCCCTTTCAGCCCCTAACCTTCTGTGATAGGAACAGGTTATACAGAAAAGCTGTGGAGGCTTCCAGTCTGGAAGTGTTCTAAGCCAGGCTGGATGGGACCTCCCTGCTCTGGGAGTAGGCATCACTGCCCATGGCAGGGGGGGCATTGGGAGTAGATAGATGATCTTGAAGGTCCCTTCCAACCCCAGCCATTCTGTGATTCTATGAATACAAGGAGGATTGTCCCCATGTGCAGAGATTTCTGGAGGATGACCCTGCAGACCTCTATTGATTGTAATAAGAACCATACTGTGTTCCAGTTGATGCCTGTAACTGGAATGGGGAAGACTCTTTAAGTGAGCTAAGGAGTAAATGAGGAGACTTAAACTCTGTAGTACAGAGCTTTGAATCTGTCTGTTGCATTGGTTTGCACATGCAGTGCATGGGGGAAAAAGAGCTTAGGCTGCCTCTTAACAAGTGGAAATGTCATGATACCCTTGCATGTAGTGTGCATATAGTGTGTAGGTGTCATCAGGCTCAGAACACACAAGCAGCCTTCTTCACCTTGTGCTTGGCAGGTGAAGTTTTGCTGTGCTCATTAGCTGCAATTTTTTTTGTCCCATACCCATGACCTAAATTCCCTGGTAATAGCTCTGCCAGCTCATCAGTTGCATTAACAGGGGTTTGCTAAATTCCATAGCTCTACTGGTAACCTGAAAATGAGCTGTTTTCCTTTGGCACTTCTCCAACACACCCCAAAACAAATACCACACTAAGAAGTGGCTCCTACTGGTGCTCCCACAGAGTTGTGTTTAGAGAGCAAAATGCTTGTGTCTGTCACTGGCAATAATTAGGATTATCTCTTGAAATAAATGTGTCTCTCCTCATGGCTGCCAAATCTTGGGTAGGAGAACTGTTGGAGTGAGTCCAGAGGAAGGCCACAAGGGTGATCCAAGGGCTGGAGCACCTCTGCTGTGATAATAGGCCGAGGGAACTGAGGTTGTTCAGCCTGGAGAAGATTCTGGGGAGACTTTATAGCTGCCTTCCAGTACCTGCAGGGGGCCTGCAAGAAGGCTGCAGGGACTGTTTACAAAGGGCTGCAGTGATAGGATGAGGAGCAATGGTTTGAAATGAGAGAAGAGCAGATCTAGACTGGATGTTAGGAACAAGTTCTGCACCATGGAACAGAGTGCCTAGGGAGGGAGTCAAGGCCCCATGCCTGCAGATATTCAAGGTGAGGCTTGACAAGGCTCTGAGCAAATGTAGTGGTGAATGTCCCTGCTGACTGCAGGGGGTTCAGACTAGATGACCTTTGGAGGTGCCTTCCAACCCAAACTATTTTATGAGTCTGTGAAGTGGGAAAACCTTTTTCTATCTGTATTGCCTAGGAAAGGTGGAAACATCTAGGAACCTCTTAGTTAAGTTAAGGCCTTCTGTTTCCAAACACACACAGGGATATTGTGCTTCACAGTTCAAATAATTTCTGATGCGGGTTTGATTTGCCCGGCTTTAAAACTTGACTTACTCCTTAACAGCTGATAAAATGGAATGTTTGGCACTAACTGATACCCTTCTGAAAACAAACCCACATTATTTATGTTAGACTGGCTTTGATTTCTTACTGGGACAGTTCTTGGTTGCTATTAGATAGACATGAGGAGGAAATTCATACCTGTGAGGGTGGTGAGGCATGGGAACAGGTTGCCCAGAGGAGCTGTGGAGGTTGCAAGCCTTGAGCTCTTGAAAGCCAGAATGGATGAGGCCTTGAGCAAACTGGTCTGTAGGAGGTATCCCTGCCTATGGCAGGAGGTTGGAATTAGAGAATCTTTAAGGTTGCTTCCCACCCATCCCATTCTATAATGATGTAATTTTCAGCACATACACAGCCCTGCATTAAAAACCAGTGTCGCTCTTCAGCGAGTTTGAAAACTCTGAGCTGTTGGCATGGGAAGACCTCTGAGTTTTAAAGCCTTAAATTGCAAATGGGAAGGTGAAACACTTTCATCCTTAGGTGAGAGTTGTGCTTTTTACCAAGGTGATCCAGAGGTCCCTTCCAGCTTGGCATTCTGTGACTCTGTGGCCCTTAGCAGACCCAGCTGTGCAACGTACAAAGGTGGCTTCTGCCAGCCCAAAGCCTGAGACGTTTGCGTTTAGATGCAGAACGAAATTGAGTTGTACAAGCCTCGTGGACATCTGACATGTCTGTGCCTGAGCTGTTTCAATATCACACAGTGCTATTTAGCATTCTACAGCTAAGCAAAAATCCAAATTAATTTGGGAGTGTGTTACAAACCCACATGTTTTCTTTCTTTTAATGAGTCTTCAGCCTAAATGCCCAAGTAATTACTGAGTGTCCAGCTGTTCATTAGCAAGTCAAGTGCAGAGGACAGAAACATGTTGACTGAGTCATTACTTATGCCAACATTTTTTCAAACTGAGGCAGTAGAACTTAGGCTTTTGTAAGCTGTGAGGACCTATTTTTAATACCACTCAAATAAGAAAAAAAAAATGCTCCCACTCAGTCTGAGGGTGGCAAAATAGTTCAGGCTTATTGAATGTGTGACCAGCTACAGAGCTGTTTTGTTTATCCAGCTTCTCCACGACCCTGTCTTTTCCCGTCCTGTTTTTTTCCCACCATGTGGGCACTCAAAGACCTGTTCCACCTGCAGCATCTTCCTGTGTGCCGACAGCCATTCCCTTCAGCTGTTCTCCTTCTGTTGGTGTTGAGTTCAAAAAGAGTTGGCTTGGGGGAGGTTAGTTTTGATGGAGAGTGAGAGGGGAAGGAGAGGATTTGTTCTTGCCTCTGAAATTCACCGATTCATAGAATGGTTTGGGTTGGAAGGGACCTTCAAGATTATCTAGTTCCAAACCCCCTGCCATGGCCAGGGACTCCTTCCACTAGACCAGCTTGCTCAAGGCCTTATCCAGCCTGGCCTTGAACACTTCCAGGGAGGAGGCATCCATGACCTCCTGTTCCAGTGTATCACCACCCTCATTGTCAAGAATTTATTCCTAATGTGAGATGGATGCCTCTGAAACGACACAGACAGCTCTGACGTTGGATTTTGTGACCTTTGCACTGCCTTCACTGTGGCAGTAAGGAGACTGGTGAGAGGCACCAACCCTGTAGCTGCCTGCAGCTTGTGAAATCAGGACCATATTTCAAAGACCCCTGGCTCGCTGTCAAAGGGAGGAGGAATCTGGCACAGACTTTTTAAAGTGCTTTATTTCATCTTCCTAGGGACAGTGTCTCAAGAAGAGAAGTGAGATGATTTCAGAGGGGGAAAGAGTCATCGTGTGGCTTGGTTGCCCGTAACCCATTAGCAGGAGCTGGTTTGTGGCTTACAGACATTTGTCAGTGAAGGGATTTTGTGGTGTTTTTCATAGAATCACAGAATGGTAAGGTTGGAAGGGNCCTCAGAGCAGTGCTGCTGCAACCCTCTGAGCATCTTGGTGGCCTCCTCTGGATCCTCTCCAACAGTTCTATGTCCTTCCTGTGCTGGGGGCTCCAGAACTGCACACAGTACTTAAGGGGTGCTCCAGCTGCTGTGAGGTGCTGGCAGCATGCTGTGGGCCCTGTGCTCTTCACAATGTTTCCTCTCTCCAGGTGTCACGCACGCAGCTATATGGGCAGCTTGTATCTCCTACCTTAGCGCAGCGGTGCCACCGGAGCTGAGAACATCAGCCCAGGGAATTCTCCAAGGGCTCCACCTGGGCCTGGGCAGAGGATGTGGGGCTGTGGTTGGAGGACTTCTGGTCAATTACTTTAGTAAGCAAAAATCACCTTGAAATTTTTATTTGTTGAAGTTTTGTTTTTACTCAGCTACCAGCTTTAAACTTATTTACGCATAGAGGGTTTGAAAAAAATTTATCAGGCCAGCTCAGATGGTTTGGAAGCAAGGTAAAGCTACAATTTACAACAAAGCTAAATTTACAAGCATATATACAAAATATACTTACATGAATTTACAATTATATACAATTTGGAAATAATACAGAGATCAGATCCTTCCCTGCTGGTCAAATAAATTCTAGAAAGGAACACCACCACCACCTGCTCTCCTCTCAAACAGAAAATCAGCAAGGCTCATGTGTTATCAGTAAAAGGTTAGTAGATGGTGTGGAGGAGTCAGAGAGGCAAAGGAACAGTAAAAAGAGCCAGAGCCCAAGAGCCAAGAGAGTGAAATTGTTTATAGAATGATAGAATGGTAAGGTTGAAAGGGACCTCGAGGATCATCTAGTTCCAACCCCCTGCCATAGGCAGGGACACAATTATACATTGCCATTTTATCCCTCTTAGCAAATCAATGAATGATGGAGACTTGATCATTATTATTATTTTACAACCCATGCTATATTTTCTTTACATCCTGCACTGAGCTTTCAGGCAAGTCCTGATTTCTCTTATTGTAGTTTTCCAATATGCCTTAAACTGCTACATTATGCTTAAGGTATTGTTGTGTGTTAAAGAATAGTGGACTTTAAGTCATGGAATAGTAGAACTGCTTAGGCTGAGAGGGACCTGAGGAGATCTTCAGCCCAGGCCACTGATCAAAGCAAGGTCAGCACTGAATTCAGAGCAGAGTGCTTGAGGCTTTGTCCTGTCAGCCTTTCAGATTGATTAGCTATGCTGTACCTAGATATTTTTAGTGTTGTCTGAGCAAAGCTCCAGCCTGATCCTTAAGTAAGATGAATGAATCCTTTGCAAGAGAACAGGTTGATACTGTGCAGCCTCTTGATGAGCAAATGGGAATCTAATTACTTGCTTAAAAATCCTTTACAAAGCCTGTTGAAGAAACATTGGGGGAGGAAGATAGAATGAATCAAGCTAATAAGAGTCTGCATGGGACAGTGCTTACCCAAGGAGCATACAGTGCTGACTCATTTTAGTAAGTAAGTAGATTTTCCAAGGAGAAAAAAAAAAAAATATATATATATATATCTCATTTCAGGTCCTGCTGCCACATTCAGAGGAGTAGGGATGGCTTGTTTAGTGATCCTTCTGCTGTTTGCACTGATCCAGTGGCTGTTGGTTCCTGATGAAGAAGAAGGTAAATATTTGTGTCACTAAAGCACTACAAAATCAGAGCTGGTGAAAAAAGGTATCTCTGAGGCTGCTCCCTGCAGCTATCATTTTGTATGCTTGGTGTCTTCACAAAACTTTGTTTGCAAGTGAGACTTTTTTTCCTGAGCACTGATAGAAACTGGTGTGCTGCTGCTGTAAGGACAGGCTTGAGTTCTTGGATGTCAGTAGGAGGAAAGCATAACATATATTACTACCTGTAGGTCCTTTCAGTTCTGGGAATCCCTTAGGCTGCTCCTAACAGCTCTAGTGAGTCATTTCAGTTGCATCAATTCTTTGAGGTCACTTTGACCGCTTTACGTTCTCATTCTACCACCACAAAACATCTCTGCCAGAAACCATGGGGATGGCTTCAGAGAACACAGACTTTTATAGCTGCTTCACTTCTGTTCTGGCATCTGGGAAGCTTCCCCTCAGGTGGAACCTGAAACCTTTTCACGTCTGCCTTTATTAATATAAAGGCTAATCAGAAATTAAGTATCATAGTTCATAGAATCATNAAACTAAAAATCTTTAAAGTAATGAATTTGTGAGCTACTTTTTACCCAAATGTTACTTTCCAACATAATCTTTGAGTATGAAATGGAGGTTAGTTCTTATTAGCTGGATATTAAATGAATTGCCCTTGGCTAGTTGTCAAGTTGCTTCTACAGAACTGTTCAAATATTTGTTTTTATAGCAATTTCTTCACCTCTGTTCAAATGACAGTAGCAAGAAATTGAAAAGATGAGGAGGATATTTGCAGCTTTAATTTCTCATCAGCTTTTGATTCATTACACATCAGCCTACAAAAGAATCATTTGTTCTTAGTGGCCTCACTCAAGTTAGTTTGTGTCAGTCTTTGGTTTCTGTTTGATACATACAGAATCACAGAATGTTATAGAATCATAGAATGGTAAGGTTGGAAGGGACCTCAAGGATCATCTAGTTCCAACCCCCTGCCATAGGCAGGGACACCTCCCACTAGCACAGGTCACTCAAGGCCTCGTCCAGCCTGGCCTGGAACACCTCCAGGGAGGGAGCAACCACAATCTCCCTGGGCAACCTGTGCCAGTGTCTCACCACCCTCACTGCAAACAACTTCCTCCTAACATCCAGTCTAAATCTCCCCTCTGCCAGTTCAAACCCATTGCCCCTTGTCCTGTCATTGCAAGACCTTGTCAATAGTCCCTCCCCAGCCTTCCTGTAGGCCCCCTTCAGACACTGAAAGGCTACTCTAAGGTCTCCTGGAAGCCTTCTCTTGTCCAGGCGAAAGAACCCCAACTCTCTCAGCCTGTCCTTATAGCAGAGCTATAATAAGTTCAGAGCTGTTGGAAGGCACCTCCAGAGATCAGAGTCCAACCCCCCCTCCAGAGCCAGAACACTTAGGGCAGGTCACACAGGAACTTGTCCAGGTGGGTTTGGAATCTCTCCAGAGAAGGAGACTCCACAAGCTCTCTGGGCAGCCTGCTTCAGGCTTCCATCCACCCTCACAGTAAAGAAGTTTTTTCTTCTGTTGGGTTGGAATTTGTGATTGAGCTCACGCTCGCTACCCCTTGTCCTGTCACTGGGCATCACTGAAAGCAAACTGGCTTCATCCTCTTGACAGCCATCCTTCAGATATTTGTAGACAGTGATAAGGTCCCCTCTCAGCCTTCTCCTCTCCAAACTAAACAGCCCCAGGTCTATCAGACTTTCCTCCTAAGAGAGATGCTTCAGTCCCTTGAGTGTCCTCATAGTCCTCCGCTGAACTCTCTCCAGCAGTTCCCTGTGCCTCTTGAACTTGCAAGCCCAAAACTGTACACAGTATGCCAGATGTGGTCTAACCAAGGCAGAGTAGATGGGGAGGAGAACCTCCCACCTTAACAGTGTGTGACTTAAAAGTAAGCCTGGCAGTAATGAGGCTGCTTTCATCAAGGCCAGTTGGCTAAGTCAAACTAAGCATGTGGTCCAGTGTGTGCAGGATCAGTCCCGTCATTTCTTTACTACTAGAGAAGATCCAGCCATTGCTTAAAATACCCACTACTATCTAAGTAAAATAGGGCTTCAGAATCTTGAGGGAAAGATGATGTTTTTAAGGAGTAACATATCTCTACTCAGAGAAAATATTTTTGCAGACTGGTAGAGAACACACAGCTATTACTGAAAATATCCAACAGTGTCTCACAGTCAGAGATTGCATCAAGTTGGAAGGGACCCTCGAAGGTCATCTTGTCCAACAATCCTGCAGTCAGCAGGGACACCTCCAACTACATCAGGCTGCCCAGGGCCACAGCAAGTCTGAAATTGAATGTCTCATGGGGCAGGGCCTCAACCACATCCCTGGGCAGCCTGTTCCAGTATTTCACCACTCTCACTGTAAAGAACTTCCTCCTGTTGTCAACCTAAATCTTGCCTGCTCCAGTTGCAAACCATTGCCCCTAGTCCTATCACCATAAGCCCTTCTAAACAGTCCTTCCTCAGCCTTCCTGTAGGTCCTCTTTGAACCTACAGCTGTCAGATCTCCCTGGAGCTTTCTCTTCTCCAGGTTAAACAGCCCCAATTCTTTCAGCCTGTCTTCATAGGAGAGATGCTCCACTTCCCTGATCATCTTCATGGCCCCTCTCTGGACCCACTCCAGCTTCAACCTTCTGATCATCTTAAGTCTGAGGGAGGCAGATTTAGACTGGGGATAAGGAAGAAATCCTTTACAGGGAGAGTGTTGAGAGCCTGAACAGGTTGCCTGGGGAGGTGGTGAATGCCCCCTCCCTAGAGGTGTTCAAGGCCAAGTTGGATGAGGCTTTCAGCAAGCTGGTCTAGTGGAAGGTGTCCCTGCCCATGGCAGGGGGCTTGAAACTAGATGATCATCAAATCCCTTCCAACCTAAACCATTCTGTGACACTCTGAATCTTGGTGGCTGCTCCATCAGGTCCATGTCTCTCTTGTGTTGGAGACCCTGATGCAGCACTCCAGGTGAGGTCTCACCAGTGCAGAGCAGAGTGGCAGAATCACCTCTCTCAGCCTGCTGGCCATGCTGCTTTTAATGCAGCCCAGGATGTGATTTATTTTTGTTTTAGTTTACCTTCATATCTATCCCTTTTCATATATAATTCTTTCTCATGTGTAAGTACCCTGACTTTTCAGGGGGTAAGGCACGTTGTGTTGGGTCACAACACTCATTTCATGGGCTGCATTTCAAGACAGTTGTGAAAACTCTTTCATATTATCAGAAGACCTTAGATGTAAAGGTTCTTCAGGTTCTTTCCCCTGAAACTGTGACAGCTAACTTGTCTCTAAGGTCACTCTCTACCTGTGTTCCTTTCTCACAAACTGCAGAACTCCATTTGTAGCTCTGGAGGGATGCTTTGCTTCTCAAAAAAAGTGATGAAGGTGTAGTACAACTTCTTTCAAGAAGGAAAATCAGTAGGTTTAGAAATGTCCAGATCAGAAATGGCTGTCAGGCAGCCTTGCCCTGTGAGGTGGTTCCTGTTTGCCACCAGTGTTTAGTTCTGAGTACGAGTGAGTTGTAACATGAAAAGAGGGATTTCTAAGAGCTAGCTGGGAACAAATGGAGCACTTCACACTCCTCGCCCCCTCCTGCTTCTGCAGACTTCTAACACACCTCACTGCAGGCTGCAGGACAGGTGACATCCACATGGTGCTTCCTTAATCAGGCTGTGGCAGCCTACAGGAAGGCTGGGGAGGGACTACTGACAAGGTCTTGTAATGACAGGACAGGACAAGGGGCAATGGGTTGAAACTGGCAGAGGGGAGATTTAGACTGGATGTTAGGAGGAAGTTGTTTGCAGTGAGGGTGGTGAGACACTGGCACAGGTTGCCCAGGGAGGTTGTGGCTGCTCCCTCCCTGGAGGTGTTCAAGGCCAGGTTGGAGGAGGCCTTGAGTGAGCTGTGCTAGTGGGAGGTGTCCCTGCCTATGGCAGGGGGTTGGAACTAGATGATCCTTGAGGTCCCTTCCAACCTTACCATTCTATGATTCTATGTCTCACTCCTGGCTCCTTGTTGTAGTGTTCTGCTTTCAGTACAGTGATAGCCATGTTCATGGAGTCACAGAATGGTTTGGGTTGGAAGGGACCTCCAGGGACCACCTAGTCCAATCCCCCTACAGTCAGCAAAGACACCCTCCACTAGACCACTTTGGCAATTCCCTTGGCAGAGCCAGGAGAAGTTGCCATCTCTCCCTACATGTGTATATTAAACTGGGAGAGGGCACTAAATGATGGGCATTGTAAAGATTGTGACAGCAGTCACAGAAAGCAAAGAGCACATTCAAACTTGCCACGTTATTAGCAGCAGAAACTGAAGGTTAGGCACAGCATCACAGAAACATTCAGGTTGTTCTGAAAGCAAGAACCATTCTGTGCTGCTTGGCAGCTTGGTGGGGTTTGTAAGTTTGTTTGCCTTGCCACTGATTGTTTTGTTTCAAACTTCAGAAAAGACAATGCTGGCAGAAAGGATCCCAGTGCCTTCCAGTCCTGTTCCCATAGCAACCATTGACCTTGTACAGCAGCAAGCAGAGGATACCATGCCTCGAACTGAGCCCAGACTCCTGCTGAAGAAAACAAAACACCAGGAAGAGCAAGAGGATGTGAACAAGCCTGCCTGGGGCATCAGCTCTTCACCTTGGGTCACCTTAGCTTATGCTGTCTACCAGATAAAAGAGATGGTTAAGCTCTCCAAAACCAATCCAACACCTGAGAATCAGCCTTTGCAGGTAATCTTCTAACCAACAAGAAGCTTTCAAGTATTTGTTAGGTGCTCAAAATCCCATCTAGCTGTGTAAATCTNTTCTGCAAGTATTATCTTCCTGAAGATGGGAGGAGAGGGAGAGCCATAGTTTTACAGAGCATGGTTTTACAGGCTGGGGTGGGCTTGAACTCCATTTAAGCTTTACGTTTGGTTTCATATCAGTTGGAATCTGTGAGTCTGTACAAGGTAATTGAACACAAGGATGCACAGCTGCTTAACAGGATGTAAAATGACTTCTGTTTAGTTTTGCCTCCTTGGCTGCATGGTAGCTGAAGTAGCTGTTCCAGACAACCACTGATGGGATACAGAGCCTCCTGGTCTCCTTTTTACCTAGAATTTCACCAGATAAGAGCCATTCTGTGCCTTACAAAATGCCTGCTTGCTGGTGCTTGCTTTACACCATTTCCCTTCAGTCTCTCACCCAAAATAACTTCATCAGGATGGGCTTGGACCTTGAACTATCTCCTACTGCTTTGGCCATGCCTTTCAGAAGGGAGCTGAAGCATGCTGCTTAAGCAGAGTAGGGAAGTGCTGTCAGTGCAAGCTTCAGAGCAGCATAGTTGATGTTAGAACTATGGTGCTTGCCTGTCTGGAGGTTCTTTCTTACGTCCCCAGCCAGGCCTCAACACAGAAATGTTTTTTTCCACCACTGCTGCTTTTAGAAGTGGGTCATTTGGGACAACAGCATGAATCAGCAGAGCAGAGCTTGGAGGAATTTCACCTGGTTAGCCATTTCCTGCCTTTATTTGTCTTGATGCATAAAGGTATATTTATAGGCATGTCTGCTTTAGGTTGGTTGGGTTTTTTTGTTTGGTTTTTGAACCCTCTGAGTCAAAGAAGCTGGTTTTTTTTATAGTAACTCTGAAGATCTCACCTGGTCTGTGACACCCAAAGTAAATTTTTCCAGCCAAACTGTTCTGCATCCTACTGGTGAATGTCTGGAGGGTGATGGTTAGTATCAGCTCATCCCTTTTAAATCAGGCAAAAGCAGTTGCACAGAACTTTCACGAGAAAATGTCAAGAAAAATAATGTTTTGTAGTTGTGTGGTGTCTGAGGGGGACTTGACAGCCAGGAAGAGGCCAGAAGGGCTCTCCTGCCTCTTCTCTGTGACACATGAGGTCTTCAGGGAGGTGATGGAAGCCAGGATCCCTGGAGGTATGTAAAGCCAGGCTGGACGAGGCTCTGGACAGCCTGATCTAGTGTGAGGTGTCCCTGCCCATGGCAGGGGGATTGGAACTAGATGATCCTTGTGGTCTCTTCCAGCCCTGACTGATTCTATGATTCATTGTTCCTTCCTTCCTGAAAATGTACAGTGCTGATAGAAAAGTAATTTCTTAGATGAATAAAATGGCTGAGGTTGGAAGGGACCTTGAAGATCATCCAGTTCAACACCCCTGCCATGGGCAGGGACACCTCCCACTAGACCAGGTTGCTCAAGGCCTTATCCAACCAGGCCTTGAACACCTCCAAGGAGGGGGCTTCTTGTCAATGTGCTAAAATTCAGTACACCCCACTGTATTATTTTCTCCATCATCTGTGTTCTTCCAAAATCTCTGATCCCTCTTTCAGTCCCCTGGAAGGACAAAGATGCTCCAGAACATTTTGGGGCTTGTGCTTAGCCATTTAATTTAGGCTGGTGATACTAAAATACCAAAAATAGAACCAAAGCTGCCCAGCTCTCTTACCAAATTGGTTAAACAGCCACCTCAAAATGAACATGAATCATCTGGAAGGAGGGTCAGTGCACAGGAAATGGACTTAGTGACACAAAGTCCTTACTCTTCATTCAGATTTTGGCTTGGTTTTGCTGCTGCTTCTTCAAGCAAAGGGTCATTCTTGATGTATTTTCTGTTCTTAAGTGCAAAACAAATAATCTGTGTCATAGAACGGTCTGGGTTGGAAGGGACCTCCAAAAGTCATCTAGTCCAGTCCCCTCTGCACTCAGCAGGGGCATCTTCAACTAGATCAGACTGCCTCAGAGCCTTGAACCCCACCTTGAATATCTCCAGGGATGGGGCCTCAACTCCCTCCCTGGGCAGTCTGTCGCAGTGTCCCACCACCCTTGTGATGTGCAATGTGTGAGTGTGAAGGCTTGCTGCTTCACCCTGGGCCGAGTGTCTGCTGTTTAAATGTGCTCTTCATGTCCTTCAGGTGAGGCCTGTTTGAGTGGACTGGATGGAATGGTCCATCAGCACTGCAGAAGGGCTGAGCAGTGTCTTGGGGAGGGAGGGAGCTGTTGAGGAAAGCATAAAAAGCTATAAATTGTTTGGTGAAAAGAATGGTCTCGTCTGAACACTTTGAAGTCCAGTTAATTGTGGTTTTCTTGTCCCCTTGAAACACAACAAGTTTGTTTTTTGCATGCTTCTTGGGAAAGTGCAGTTAGGAAAAGAGATGGAAGGTAAGCAACTGTCTGCTTGCTTGCTCTTGGTGTCCTCTGGATTTCAATGTACTACTTTTTGCTTTGCTGCTTTGAGTTTGATTTGTTCTGTTGCGGGCATTCGAAGTCGGTGCTTTGTGACTTTTCAGAAGTGCCTGAATGCATCCCGGGGGTAGTATCCCGCTGGGGACAGTACTGTGAGGGTCTGTCCTGACTTTGTGCATGCCATCCTCTCCCCTCTCTCTAGAAAACCAGTGAGAACTGCAGCACTTCATCAGCCAGATCAGCAAGGCAGCCCCCAAGTCCGACAGATTCTGGGCGCTCCAGAACTTATTCAGCACCGACACCTCCAGCACCATCCGATCCGCACGCAGATGGTGACCGCCTTGTGTGGGACCATGCTGCTCAGCCTGCTGCTGCAGGGCCCTAAGGGGTCCTCATCTTACCAAATCTCCTGCATGGAATTCTGCTTTTTTCACCTGGGAAACGCTGGAGTAGGAGTTCAAAAGTAGGACTTCCTTCATCTTAGTGATCATAATGTGATGCAGTGCAAGCTTTTAACTATATAAAGAATACTCATACGACTACACCACAGAGCAAGGTGAGCAGGAAAGCCAAGAGTTTGGAGTTGTTGAGGGAAGTGATGTGGCTGGATCTGATGGTGGGAAGAATTTTTGGCTACTTTGCTAAAGCTGAATCAAGTGCTATGAGATTTCTTTGCAGTCTGTAAAAGGAATTCACTCCTCACATGTCAAGGCATGGAGCGTCTTACTTCGATTGAGTGATCTTCGTCTTCGAATTTCCTCCACAGACAAAAGACACTTGGGAGAGAAACTCAAGTTCCCCTGCATCGTCTGTTAGAAAAATCTCAGACTCATTAAATACAGGAACAGCACCAAACTGTCTCTGTAAAGATTTCTCAGCAAGAGAGTAGCAGCAGGAAGCGTTACGGTGATGGATGGAGTCACACTCACGTATTCAGAGCACGTTTGTGAAGCTAAGGTTACCTCGTTTGAGATCGAGGTTTACTTCTGCAAAGCAAAGGTTTGGCACTGGAGGGAGGCTTCGGAAGGTCACCTCTGCGCTCACAACCCTTTGCTTGGGCACAGGACATGTGTGTTGGGCTCACGTTAAGTTTGATGTTGTGTTGGGAGTAGAATCTTTGCTCAGGATTGCACAGCCTGAGACTGCTGAAGGGTTTCAATGGACAGGCTGCCATTTAGGGGGTGGTTTAGTGCATCATTTAGACAATGGCTCTTTTAATGCAGTGTGGTTACTGTGGTTATTTATTCAGAAAACTGTAAGCTTTAAGTGCCTAGGGAAGGTGAGGGTGGGGAGGAATCATGTAAAACTTTGTAGGGTTATAGAGGCAAAGGTGTGGAGCAGAGTGGGAGATTCTCAGGAGGGAGCAAATGTAAGTCAGCTGCAATATGTTTAGGAAATTGCTTTGCCCAATGTCCAGACACTGGAAGACCTTGGATGCTGTTGTGTTGTGTTTTGCAGCCAGCTGACTGGCTGGAGCATAGTGACAGCTGCTCCTGGAGGGGAATGCTTGGGCTCAGGGAGGAGTCTGGGGGGTTTAGTCAGGAATGTTCTGGACTTTTTGCTTTTATTAGGAGCTGGTTCCTGGGAGATTCTGAGCGTTCAGCTCCTACAGGACTGCGTGGGCTCAGCCCTCGCTGAAGTCAGATGTATGTGTCAGGGAAGGTGTGTGCTGTGGGGCTGTGAAGTGATCCAGAGGCAGGACTAACAGGAGCATGGGGTCAGGGGAGAGGGAGATGGCAGCAGCAAAGCAGGAGGCATCCTGCACTTTGACATCCAGCTAGCTTGACCAAATGGGTGTCCCATAGCTGTGCTTTAGCTGTGCTTTTAGAACAACCCATGTTCTGGTGGTGCCTGGGACCAACACCATAGACAACAAGAAGAAACATCAATGACTAGCCACTAGTTAACTTTTTTTGCACTCAGACTTAAATGTACTGTACTCACATAAATCCTCATGACTTGTCTAAGTGTCCTTTAAAATCAGATATGTATTTATTGTATCTTTGTATATCGGGGGGGGGGAGAGCTAAAAGACCGAACTGGGGACAGGACGAAAGGATGCTGGAAATCATCTGGAGGCCAAGCAAGCATCTGTGGAGTTGATGCTGTTCCCGCTGCTGCTGCTGCTGCACAGCAGCTGGCTGGAAGGAGAGCTTGCCCACTGTGCCGACGCCTGGGAATGCCTGCTGCTGGGGGAGTCGTTCCGTCGGTCTGTGTTGCGCAGCGGACGCGTACACCTGGGGCTTGCTGTTTGTGACACTGTACAAAGTGTGGTAAGAAACATAAACCATCCGTAAGGTATCGACTCCTCTCCTCGTCCGCTGCTTTTACCTGGGCTCCTGTTATGCTGCCAGCAGCCCAGACGGTTGCCTGCACTGAAAATCATTCCCTGATGATGCCTTTTTGCTAGGTACACTACGGGGTGCTGCCTGGAGGGCAGTAAGCAGAGAGCACGGGAACTGGGAAGCAATTTTGGCTGGCCCTTTAAGATCATTGAGTCCAACCATTCTCTAACTCTGCCAAGGCTGGTGCTAAACCATGCCCCTAAGCACCACAGCTCTGCCTTTTTTAAACACCTGCAGGGATGGGGATTCAACCACCTCCCTGGGGAACCAACCACCTCCCTGGGGAGCCTGTCACAGTGTTTGAGAACCCTTTCAGGGAAGAAGTTTCTTC
>WBNM01025046.1:71541-105238 GCA_013399055.1 Ramphastos sulfuratus
TCAGGCAACCAGCACCAGAACAAGAGGACACAGTCTCAAGCTGTGCCAGGGGAAGTTTAGGCTGGAGGTGAGGAGAAAGTTCTTCACTGAGAGAGTCATTCCCCACTGGAATGGGCTGCCCAGGGAGGTGGTGGAGTCACCGTCCCTGGAGGTGTTCAAGGCACGTTTGGACGTGGCACTTGGTGCCATGGTCTAGTCTGGAGGTCTGTGGTAATGGGTTGGACTTGATGATCTTTGAGGTCTCTTCCAACCTTGCTATACTGTGATACTATGTGTGATACAGAGCCACAAAGATGATTAAGGGAGTGGAACATCTCTGTTATGAGGTGAGCCTGAGGGGGCTGAGGCTGTGCTGCTTGGAGAAGAAGAGACTGAAAGGTGACCTCGTTCATGTTTATAAATATGTAAAGGTAAGTGCCAAGAGGATGGAGCCAGGCTCTGCTTGGAGATGCCCAACAATGGGACAAGGGGCAATGGGTAGAGGTTGAGGCATAGGAAATTCCATGGAAACATGAGGAAGAAGTTTTTCCCTGTGAGTGCAACAGAACACTGGAACAGGCTGCCCAGGGGGGTTGTGGAGTGTCCCTTTCTGGAGATATTCAAGATCTTTCTGGATACGTTCCTGTGTGATCTGGTCTAGGTGATCCTGCTCTGGCAGGGGGGTTGGACTGGATGAGCTTTCAAGGTCCCTTCCAGCCCCTGACATTCTGTGATTCTGTGAAAACACTTAGTACTTGCTTCCTTATGCACCCTGTTCCTGTGTCACTTTCCCCACCCAACCTGAGGGAAAGGTCAGCTCAGCTCACCAGTGTGCCTGCAACTGCTTGAGTCAGCCATTGAAGGACACGTATCATCACATGTAATCAACCCCTCTGCCCACCCAGAGGAACTCCCAGGATGAAATGTTGTTAGGTGCCTTGATGGGAGTGAACGCCCACAGCTTTTCCATGTGCCCCAGGCAGCCACCAGAAGAGCCTGGAGTGGGGCACTCCATTCCCCCATCAGCACTGTGAAGGCTTGAGTGAGGTCCAACTCAGCTCAGTCCCTGCTTGCTCACTGCAGTTGCTTCAGATCATTTGTGAGTCACAGTCAGCAGTCAGGGGTGGAAAGGGCTGGAATTTCTTTTTTATTGTATGAAAATCAATAAACACAGTTTTGCAGAGGCATCACCAACATCTATTTTCATACCAAGCCCTACATTTGGCTTTTCCAACCTACTTGCTTTTGCTACAATACATTCCCTTCCTTGTTCTTAAAACTGTGCCATTTCTCTGCATGAAGCTGACTTTTGGGTTTATTTTTTTATTGTTTCAGGCGAGATCCAACTCCTGGGGGTGCCAAGAAGGGCTTTTTTAACACCTGAAGGGGTGCTGCCCACTGCCTCGCACCTTGTCTTGGCGCTTACATCTGTGGGGAGTGGGCGGTGCGGGGCTACGTCTCGCCTTGCCTCGCCTCCTACGCCCACTCTGCTCTGGCTGGGCTCACATGTAACTGTGGATTATTCCTTGCAAGTACTTGAGGAAGCAGAGAACAAGGGCAAAAAATAGTTGGGATTTGATAGCATGTGCAACATCTGACAAACTTCAGTCTCCAAAGGAAGCAGCGATTGATTTATATCTTTATTTATGTAATTTGGGTGTTGCCTTTACATAACTTTTCGGGAGCTTTCTGTAGCGAATGTGGTGACAATAGAAATGCTGGGTTTGGGAGCTTACCTGGCTCCCTAATAAACCCTTAGAAGTATGCTACCTCTTGGTTGTGTGTCTAAATAGCAAGGGACAATCCTAGCCGAGCTATTAGAGGACTCTCCCGTTTTCAATTTGCAATACTTTTGTGGGTTATGTTAACCTTCTCGACAGCATTTTTTTTTTCTGGGAAAGGAGGCACTCCACATTCATTTCTCACTTGTATTTTCATTCCTAGAGCTCTTTGCACTTCACTGCTAATTAACTTTCAATAACTGTCGTAGGGTTACAGTCAGTCAGCATGAATCAGACAGAAAATGTAGCTTTAGGGGACCTCACTCTGTCAAAAGCGATTGGAAACCTTTGCTTGATTTCCGAGGAGACCGCACTTGCTCAAGCAGGATACAGCGGCTATTAGGCAGTGTTCTGCTGCAGTGAGAGCTCCTTAATAAAAGAGACTCGGTGCTTTTGCCACAGCCCTCCTTCCAGGCTGGCTCTGAGTAATTATGCCATGTTGTTTTGTTTGTTTGCCTTCTTAAATGGTGGCGTTGCTTAGGCCGATTCTTGGATTCTGAGCTTCAAGGTGGTATTTTTAACTGTTTGCTCACAAACACAATTCAAAATGGGGAAGAAGAGGGAGGTCGCTTCCAGGTGCAGGTCAGCTTGTGGAAGCTCTGCCCTTCCCAGGTCTCATAAGCCGAGGAGAGTTGAGCAAGACAAGTTTTTGGCTGGGAAAGCTTGAGGGAAAGACCTGTCTGTAGCAGGCAGTGGTGCTGGTTAGTACAGGGAATGGGTCACATTCACAGGATGCAGCATGCAGAGCTTTCAAGCTGCGTGCTTTTGACAAATTGCCACTTTAGTAATTGGAAAAGTGGGCAGTGCAGAGCCACGTCCCCAGTGCATGTTTTCCTCTCAGGCTTTTGGTGCTCTGGCTTTTTCCACCCAGTGCAGTCTGGCCCCCAAAACACTCCTTAATATCATCCCCGATACCCTTGTCTAGCTGCTTAAAGGCTGACTGTAATGTGAGCTCTAATACCAAATTCTCATTGTGCTGGTGAATCCTTCTGCTGCAAAGATCCCAGCTCCTCACCACTGATGATTTGGCCTGTGCAGCCATAGAAATAGGCTGCAGAAGGCACTGATGGGCAGGTCCCTTCCTCAAAGCCTAACCTAGTGCTGTTGGGGACAGCCCCTCATTCCTGCAGCACCTGTAACCCCAGCCTGGGGACAAGGCACTTGGGGTCTCAGTTCCCTCTTTGCAAGGTGATTCTCCTTACCCATTTGCAGCTGTGTTGTCCACTTCCTAACTGTAGCTAACAGAGGCTTTTAATTTCCAGGTGTGCTGCAAAAGCTCAACAGGTGCTGTGGGTGATTGCTCTCCCTTCCTCCTCCTGACATCAGCAAAGGCTGTAATTTGGAGAGTGCCAGGGCATTTTCTGGTTCTTCCCCAGGTGGATGGGGGTTTGCAAAAGCCACGATGTTCTTGCCTTCCTAGGGCTGCCACGTGGGTGTTGGATTGTGTCATTTGTAGGAGGTGAACGTCAGAGGAAGTGGGATCAACTTGCTGGAGGAGGTTTGTAAGGTAGGTGCTTAATATTTGGGTTCCTGGAAGAGCAAGGAGAAGGGGAGGGGGGGAAAAAAAGGTAGCAAAAGAGGCAGCCTTTGTGTCTTTGGCTTTCCCTTGTAATCAGAGTGACACCATGCCTGTGTGTGCTCAAGCACAGTTGGGGTTGGGGATTTTTTTTTTGCCTTGGTTTATACAGGATGGGGAGGGATTGTGTTTCCATTTAAATAGTTTCACATGTTTTGGTGGATTCTGTTGACTGTTTACTCCAGTGATACAAATAATCTGTGTTCCATGAGTGCCCTCACAAAATAATGCCATTTATTACCAGGTACATTATGTTGTCTTTTATATCTGATGTAAAATGGTCTCTTAGAGTTAAAATTAGACAGAAGAGCCACTTGAGACTGTTTTGTTCCTCTCCAGCTGTTGTTGTGGGGATGTTTTTTGGTTTTGGGTGGGTTTGTTGGATTTGTTTTGTGGTTTTGTTGGGTTTTTTTTTTTCAGGAGTGCATTAGCCTGAAGTACTTCACAAGCAAAATACTGAGTTATTTTGGGGGGAGAGAAATGATCTACAAAAGAGAAGTGTAGCTCTTTATTTTTACAGTAGTTTTATGGTAATTGCTGTTTTAGCTGATGTGTGGAGAGGCTGAGCTAGATACTGCTCTGCTAGGAATCTTTCTTTCTTTCTTTTTTTTTTAAGTTACCTGTGTGTCATCAGGCAAAAGCACCTTTTTTGTTTGTTTGTTTTCCATTATGCTGGGGTTTTTTGTTGTTGCCTTTTTTCCTGTCAAATTATAGAATGAGACACTTATTCTATCTGTCTCTGCTTCTGAAAACCTATGTGCCATACTGGTAGGGATTCAGGGATGTCCAAGATGACTGCACTCTGAATAGTTTTTGGTTTTTTTTAGATGGAGCTCTCTGAGTAAAGCAGCTTTTTCCTCCTTGTGTGGCTTCTGACTTATGCAGCTTTCTTCTGCTTGTTTTCCCCTTTCCCCTTGCTATCAAAGGGTCAGGAGGAAGGCAAGCTCAGTCAGCTGGTTGTGAAGTGTGCACAGGAGGATGTGTCTGCACACAGACAGAGGGGTCCCTCCCTCTGTCTTCAGCAAAGCATTCTGGTGTAAATTCATTGATCTCATGGATGGTACTCCTGATTTACACAAGGGTAAGCAGTAAGCAAGCACAACAGTAAGTTAAGTAGCTGTGGGCCTTAAATATTTATCTGGTTTATTTTTAGCATGCCAATTGCAGCTATTTATGTAGCAAGGAAGCAGTGAGACAAACCTGACTGAATTCCTCTTTGGCTTTGAATTTACAACAGAGAGGCAGCATGAGCTCTTACTTATTATGGTAAATTTGTTCTGATTAATAATATGTTATAGACTTCATTTTTCAAGGGCCTCTTAACTTCCACTCCTAAGCATAAGGGATCTTGCTACTTATCTAAAGGAGCAATGAAGTAGCCTAAGAGCAGCTGTGAGGCTGCCTTGTGGTACTGTGCAGTCAGTGACACTCTACATGGATTTGTGTCCCCCCTAAATTGTGAGGAGACCCCTCGACAGAGCAAACAGTTTGAAAGGAGCTGGTACTCTTTAATGGCATCTGGTACAACAGAGAGAAACAGAATGTTTGTGGTTGGGTATTTGCTTGCTATCCTAGAATAGATCCTAGAATAAAATATGTCCTCCTATGAGAGGAGCTTTTGCTGGCTGTAGGACAGGCAGATGGTGGTACTGGTGTCAGCAAGCTCCTATCTATGCCAGTGTAGTGGGGCAGGACATTCTCTCTAAAAAGACATGTGAAATGTATGGTGGATGGAGATGCTGCTAAGCAGTGTGGTTGAACAGGCTGGCTGAGAAATGAACCTTTTAGGTCACTAGTTTATATGTGGCTTAGTTTAGTAGCTATCAAAATCTATTTCTTTCTTTTGATAACAGATGGTCTGTGGTAACCAGACTTGTGATCCTAGCTTGGTCTTTACCTGCCAAGAACTATATCACAAAAGCTAAGCCCTACCACTGATGTTCTCATCCTGACTGATAGTCTCAGACATATAACAGTCGACTAAATATGAGCCAGCAGTGTGCCCAGGTGGCCAAGAAAGCCAATGTCATCCTTGCCTGTATTAGAAGTGTGGTGGCCAGCAGGGACAGGGAGGGGATCATCCCCCTGTACTCAGCACTGGTGAGGCCACGCCTCAAGTGTTGTGTTCAGTTCTGGGCCACTCACTACAGGAAGGACATTGAGGTGCTGGAGCATGTCCAGAGAAGGGCAAGGCTGATGAAGGGCCTGGAGCACCTGGCCTACAAATAGCATCTGACAAAGCTGAGGGTGTTCAGTCTTGGAGGAGACTGAGGGGAGACCTCATTGCTCTCTACAACTACCCGAAGGAGGTTGGAGCAAGGAGGGGGCAACCTCTTCTCCTTGATGGCAAGAGACAGGACTGGAAGAAATGAGCTGCACCAGGAGAGGTTGAGGCTGGACGTTAGGAAATATTTCTTCACAGAGAGGGTTATCAGACATTGGAATGGTCTGCCCAGGGTGGTGGTGGAATCACCATCCCTGGAGGTGTTCAAGCAGGCCGTGGACCTGGCCCTTAAAGACATGGTTTAGTGTTGACCCTTTAGTGCTGGGTAAAGGGTTGGACTGGATAATCTTTGAAGTCTCTTCCAGCCAGATGTTTTTTGTGATTTGTACCTTCAGACTGATGTTCATATTAACTGGTGGTGCTTGTTACTACATTTAGACAGTAGCCTCTAGTAGTTGTCTTGGGCTTTGACAAAACACTCTTGGAAGAGTGAACTGCTGGCAGTGTTAAACAAATGTGTAAATAATTACTCTCTTTCTAGTGGTTCTTGGAATTAAATATTAGCCCCAGTGTGCTCAGCTACCTTCATGAGTAATCTCAGTATTGTCAGAGGAACCTGTCAAGCTCTTTTAGATCAAAGGAGGCTGCTTTACATTAAAAAGGTTCCAATAGTGTCTTCCAGTTGCTGTGCAGTGACACTTCTGTGTGAATGCTGTCACAGTGCTGGTCGGGGCAAATGAGGACTTCTAATCAGCCTGGTGCAAGTTTGATAGGCATCTCCTCCAAACTGCCTGTCCACAAGCCAGTAACAGAGTCAAACCAGATCAAAACCTGGTCCTTCGTGTTGATGAGTAATTTGTTAATAGCCAGTTGGCTTATGGAAACCTCCTTGTGAGGCTTCACACAAGGAAAATGCTCCCCAGAGATTTTTCAAGAGAGGTGGTAATCTGCTTTAACCTCTGACAGGAATTCCAAGCACCTGCTGCCTTGCTCCCACAGGGTGCACCTGGGCTCTAGCATGGGCATGGCCCAGCATAGTGCTGAGAAGAACCTCAGCAGGACCAGCCCTCCTTCTACTTGAAACAGTTGTCATTGGCTTTAAGTAAATGGTGAGAGACAGGGCAGCCTAAGCCATCCTGACTGTGCAGGTCCAAAGCAAAGGTAGAAAGGCAGCCTGTGGCTTTCTGCTGCCACTCATGCATTACATTTTTGGGTGTCTTGCTGCTTCCTATTTTCTTCTGTGCGCATGCTCAGGCTGGCAGCTGTTAGCACACCCATAACCAAGCACTTCCAAACTACCTATAACACCCCCTTGCCCTCGGAGCCTGTCTAGTCTGGGTTGTTGACTGCTGCTTTTTGCAGCCTGCTGTTGCTTACCCACTGTGCACCTTCACCCTGTGCCCATGTGAAATCCACTGCTGTGCAGTGCCATTACCAGCCAAGTATGCCAGCTTGGCATGCATCCTCTCCCTTTCCAGCACACCTGGCATTCTTAATTGTCTGCTTTTCCTGCTTTCAGATGTGTCCTACTTCTGTGTGCAGTTCTGGAGCCCCCAGCACAGGAAGGACATGAAACTGTTGGAGCGGGTCCAGAGTAGGGCCATGAATATGCTGAGAAGGCTGCAGCAGCTCTGCTATGAGGACAGGCTGAGAGAGTTGGGGCTCTGCAGCCTGGAGAAGAGAAGGCTTCCAGGAGACCTTAGAGTAGCCTTCCAGTATCTGAAGGGGGCTACAGGAAGGCTGGGGAGGGACTATTGACAAGGTCTTGTAATGACAGGACAAGGGGCAATGGGTTTGAACTGGCAGAGGGGAGATTTAGACTGGATGTTAGGAGGAAGTTGTTTGCAGTGAGGGTGGTGAGACACTGGCACAGGTTGCCCAGGGAGGTTGTGGCTGCTCCCTCTCTGGGGGTGTTCAAGGCCAGGTTGGAGGAGGCCTTGAGTGAGCTGTACTAGTGGGAGGTGTTGATGGGGGTTGGAACTAGGTGATCCTTGAGGTCTCTTCCAACCTTACCATTCTACGATCATAAAGTTTCTGTGCATCTCTGAGCAGGCTGCTTAGTGACTAATTTTTTTTTTTTTTCTTTTCCTCATCAGCTCAGAATTTTGACTGCTGCATTTTTTCCTATTTAAATATAAACATGGGAGAGGCAAAGAATTGAGTGGTATTGAATGATTAGGTAGAGATAGGCTGGTGGCTTTGCTTGATTGATGGATTTACATAGTGCATTACCCATTAGGCAGCTTTCCAGTGTCTTTCCCTAGAAGAGGCTGATTTGCTTGCAGGGCTATCTTTTGTAAAATACTGATAAGCAAGAGGTGCTTGGTGTGTGTGGGAGCAGTTAGGTGTGGAGAGCCAGGATGTACATTCATTTTACCCGTGCTCGTCACAGCTCCTCTTGCAGGCATTTGAGGATTGCAGGATGTGCCCCAAACAGATCTTTACAAATATTCCCATTTCACAGCATTTGTATCAGCTCTTGCTGACAAAACCAGGATTTTCGTGATGGTGGCTGCAGCAGAGTACAAATAGTTTAGGGTTTGTTTCTTTTTTTTTCCCTATAATCCCAGCTGGAAAGTGTAAAAATAAAGACTTGCTATAGTGACTCAGATGAAAGGTTGAACAAGTCTGGGCTCCTGTCTTTGGCAGTGGCCAGAGAAGCTTCAGGAAAGTCATAGAATCAGTTTGGCTGGAAAAGACTTTTAAGATCATTGAGCCCAACCGTTACCTGACTGTCTCAAATCAAGTCAAAGAACACAGAAGCATAAAGTAGTTTTTTGGGTTTTTTTTCCCTCAGTCCATCCTCCTTGCAAATTGAGTGCTTCCAGCTCTGGCATCTATTTGAAGAGAAGAAAAAAATAACTTCAGTAAGTGGGGTGCTGAGGTGAGAGGCCTACTTTTCAAAGTACTAACAGGGTTTTGTCTCTGATCCAATGCCAAACACAACAGAGGTACTTGCCCGGTGACCTTGCAACGGGGCTTGTCCTGAGGCTTTACAGCATTACACCTCACTGTATGTCCTACTGCTCTGCTTCTGCTGAAGTTGGCAGGGTTCCTTTCTGCTGAGGCTGCTTCTGAGCCTGTGTGAAAATGCTGCTCCTGACTGCAGGGCACAAGTCTGCACAGCATGTAAGAAAGAGGAGAGCACTCTCCACCCTGTTAGCAGGGCAAGTCATTAGTCAGAGCTGACATTGTGGCTAGTTGAGGCTGGGACAGGATGTGAATGCTGCACAGTGAGACAGCCTGGTTCACTGTCCTGTGTCTTTCACTGCAGTGACCTGTGGGTAGAGACCACCTTCTGAAGGTTAGTGTAGATGCTGGGCTGGTCCCTGTGGTTCCTACCATCTACTGATGACCAACTTTGTATCAAATTCCATATTCAGTTTAGTTATAGGTCTGCTAAATGTTTGTGGCCTTCTCTGAGGCACTGGTGCTAGGACCTTCTCACCTTAGGGTTAGAGCTGATGGACTTTGTATGTGTTTACTGCCGGGAAAAAAGAGAGAGAGCTAGAGACCCAAGAGTAGCTGTTCCCAGGAGATACCAACTTGAACTGCACAGTGATCTTCTGACCTTTTCACTCTTGTGTAATGTGGGTATTAAAGCAAAGGCATATTTTATATGTCTGTCTGTTCATTTTAGTGTCAAAAAGTTAATTGGAGAGCAAGCTTCTGACATGGACATTTTCTCCATGACTCCAGGAAAAAACAAACAAACAAACAAACAAAAAAACCCCAAAAAACCAAAACAACTTTTAAAGCTTTTAATCTCAAAGGTAACATAGTCTGGATGCATTAGGTTTTCTGTCTCATGAAACCTCAAGTCTGAATTCCCAGAACTCTGCTCCAAAGGAAAGCATCCATAGGCAGGTGTTCCTTGCCAGCTGACTTGGACCTTTGGCAGTTCCTAGCTCTGAGCAAGCTTCCTCAGTATGGAGGTGCAGAACTGGTAAGCTGGCAAACACTGTTCTCTGCTTCAAAGAAGTTACAAGCACCAAACAGACTAGGGGATCCTGCCAGCTCTGTGAGCCATAGACTCAAACAGGAGATCAGAAACAACTTGGACACACCTGCCAATGCTCAATGATGAGGCTCAGGTGTTCTCTGTTGCTCAAGGTGTCCAGCAGCTCTGCAAACATTCAAGCAGTGTCTGAGCCAGACAGGTGTGGCTTCAGGAGCTTGGGTGCCCAAAGAAACTCATTAGGCTAAAAGCATGCAGTTAAACCTTGTCCCTTTCTGAATTTGTTCACATTAGAGGCACAAATTAAGACACCTTATAGCTTTTGTGTGGGGAGGGAAGAGCCCAGATCTTCCAGGTACCCAAGTGCAGAAAGGACAGGAATAAAAACATCCAAGAGGGGGGGAAAAACAGGTTGCCCACTGGCATCAGGCTAGGAGAGGCTCAGAAATATCCTCCTGAGCATGTGGGTGACCACTGCCTGTAGCACAGCTTTGTTCCTGCCCTGCCCACTATTGGGAGCAGCATACTGCAGCCCAAAATGTTCTCCTGGGCTGACCTTGTGTGGCAGTGGGTCACCTTTAGAAGATTTTAAAATGTCTCTAAGTGACCCAAACTTGCAATGCTTGAAATCATTGCCCAAGGTAGGCATATATTGCTGTGTAGATGTGTACTGTTGATGGGTTTATTTCCTATCTGTGCCTCCAAGCCAGGTGTTCTATAGTTTCTTTTGCACCACAGCCTTGAGAGAGACAATTATTATGTCCACTGAGCCATGGAGGCTTCAGACCCTTGGAAGAACAGCAGAAACCAGTGTGTTGTGAAGGGGTTACCTATTATATGCATAGAATCCACAGGCTGGGAGAAGTGGCAACAGTGCAATGGCTAAAGTGCTCTTCAACATCTTCCTGCAGAAGGGTAGGACACATTTGGGTTCATGTGGACTCCTTTTATTTGAAGGATAATGAACTGAAGTCTTACCTGCATGGCTCGTGGGTGGTCAGGATGCTCAGAAATGGATCTGAGTGCTAAGACTGTCCCTACCTGGTGTGCTACAGCTGGGACCAGCTTCCAGCAGGCATCTGCACCAGCTGCTGCTGCTTTTGTTCTGAGTGCTCATAAAAAGAATTTCCTCCCTCCTGAGAAATTCTGATGAGATTTAAATGGGTTTGGTGATTTTTTTTTTTTTTTTTTTTTTTTTTTTTTTTTTTTTTTGATGCAGAAGGATAGCATTGCCCATACTCTGCTGGTTGCTTTTTTAGTAGTACTCATTTTCACCATCACTAACAGGTAGCCAGTGCAAACCTCACCACACATTGCTCTGCCACTCACCAGAAGGCAGCAGTGTTTTCTGCATCCTGACACTGCACTGTATCATGTTCTTTCCCATGCAAAGGCAGCATCCCTGGCATCTGCAGGAAAGAAAACCTTCAGTAGAAGGCTGAAATAATTCCTGTTTTGTGCTAGCTGTATGCTTTTGGTGCTTTGGGAGCATCAAACTGGAGCAAGGTCTCCTGCTAAACTGGCTCTAAGAATGCACTTATTAGGACACCAAGCACCTTGGCAAATGAGTTACCTCACATTTCAGACTTGTGCTTTTACAACTGGTTCTCTGCAGCATCACATCCTACAATTTGGCTTCCTGCTATTGTGTGGATCTGCAGGCCCTTGTTGACCTTTGGTACTTTTTGTTACTACAAGTAATAATTCTCTTTGTTAGCCTGGAAAAGACTGAGAGAAGATCTTCTCAGTGCCGATTGGGAATCATAGAATGACTTATCTTTGAACAGACCTCAGACATCATCTACTCCAACTGGGGACACTTCTCAACTAAACTTGGCTGCTCAAGGCCTTATCCAGTCTGAGCTTGAACACTCTCAGGGAGAAGGCATCCACAAACTCTCTGGGCAGGCTGTGCAGAGTCTCAGCACCCTTGTACTGAAGAACTTCTTCCTAAGATCTAGTCCAAACCTACTCTTCCTCACCTTAAAACCATTGCCCCTTGTCCTACTGCCAGCCAACCTTATGAAAAGTCAGTCTCAAGCCTTCCCGCAGGTTCCCTTCAGGTATGGAAAGGCAGCTCTAAGATCCCCCTGGAGTCTTCACTTCTCCATGCTGAACAATCCCAGCTCCCTCAGCCTATCCTCATAGCAACCTATCCTCCAGCCCTTGGATCATCTTTGTGGCCCTCCTCTGGACTCACTCCAGTGGCTTGGTGCCCTTCTTATGATGGGGACACCAGAACTGGATGCAGTATTCAAGGTGGGGGGCTCACAAGAGCAGAGTAAAGGGGCACTGCTGGCCACGCTTCTCTTGATGCAGCCCAGGACGTGGCTGCCTTCTGGGCTGCATGAGGGCACTGCTGGCTCATGGTGAAATTCTCATCAATCAGCACCTCCAAGTCTCTTTCTTCAGAGCTGGTTTCAACCCAAGACCAAGAGGATGGGGTCAGGCTCTTTTCAGTGGTGCCCATTGATAGGGCAATGGGCACAAATTGGAGCACAGGAAGTTCCAACTCAACATGAGGAAAAACTTTCCTGTGAGGGTGCTGGAGGTCTGGACCAGGCTATCAAGAGAATTTGTGGAGTTTGGTTCTCTGGAGACTTTCAGAACTCCCTGAGATGTGTTGCTGAGCAACCTGCTTAGGGTGAC
Organism: Ramphastos sulfuratus; assembly: GCA_013399055.1. Lineage (NCBI taxonomy): Eukaryota > Metazoa > Chordata > Aves > Piciformes > Ramphastidae > Ramphastos > Ramphastos sulfuratus. The sequence continues at coordinate 83,709 of WBNM01025046.1, forward strand.
CCTGCTTTAGCAGCAGGGTTTGACTAGTTGATATCCAGAGGTTCCTGCCAACCCCTACCAAGCTGGGATTCTGTGAAGTGTCAGCACCATACCTGAAATGAAACTGCTTGTCACAAAGCCAGGCAAGCCTTGTTCTGATGTCCTTGGTCCTATTGCCAGCACCACTGCAAGAGAGGTCAGAGAGAGGTCAGTCTCACCTCTGTGCCTGGCAAGAGCATGGAGCAGATCCTCCTGAAAGCTCTGCTAAGGCAAATGGAAAACAAAGCAGAGGTGATTGGTGGTAACCAGCAATGGCTGCATCAAGGGCAGATCCTGCCTGACAAATTTGGTGGCTTTTTATCATGAAGTGACAGTGGACAAGGGAAGGGCAACTGATGGCATCTACCTGGACCTGAGTAAGGCATTTGACTCTGTCCCACATGACATCCTGGTCACTAAACTGGAAAAACTGGACTGGATGTGTGGAGCACTGCTAGGTAAGGAATTGGNGGTCCAGAGGAGGCCACCAAGATGCTCAGAGGGCTGCAGCAGCTCTGCTGTGAGGACAGGCTGAGAGAGTTGGGGCTCTGCAGCCTGGAGAAGGCTTCCAGGAGACCTTAGAGTAGCCTTCCAATATCTGAAGGGGGCTACAGGAAGGCTGGGGAGGGACTATTGACAAGGTCTTGCAATGACAGGACGAGGGGCAATGGGTTTGAACTGGCAGAGACTGGATGTTAGGAGGAAGTTGTTTGCAGTGAGGGTGGTGAGACACTGGCACAGGTTGCCCAGGGAGGTTGTGGCTGCTCCCTCCCTGGAGGTGTTCAAGGCCAGGTTGGAGGAGGCCTTGAGTGAGCTGTACTAGTGGGAGGTGTCCCTGCCTATGGCAGGGGGTTGGAACTAGCTGATCCTTGAGGTCCCTTCCAACCTTACCATTCTATGATTCTAACATCTTGAAGGAGCTAGCTGGGGTAGAAGAAAGGTGATGCCAGGACTGGGCAGAGTGAAGGTGAGGCAATGCAGTTACAGCATGGACAGGATATGAGTTAGATGAGTCTTAAAGAGTCTTGATTTGGCTGCCAGTCCTCTTGAGGGAGGCTTGACTATACAATTGTGAACCTCAGGCAGCTGGGCACGGTGATTTCTGGCTAAAAGCTGGTACATCCCTGCCACAGACGCTGCATTAACTCCTTTAGTGACAGTTTGCTGCACAAATCCTGGCTGTTTAATTGGATTTATCACGGCTATTGGGAGCATAAATGTGTTTACAGATTTGTTGTGAAAGCTTTTTTGGTCTGTTTTTCTCATAGCAAGTCAACTTCCATGTGGTGCAATTATGTTCAAGATGTTCCCTGTAGCACTGGAATAATGTCAGCTTGTACAGCGGGTGTGTGCTCTTCTCATGAAGGGTTTCTCTGAGGCGCAGTGGAAGGCGAAAGGGAGTTCAGCCTTCTGCTAAGAAAGGTGTGCAAAAAGTTCTGTCAGATCTCTGCTTCTAGAGAAGTATTTGTCCGTCTACTGAAGTGTGAAACTTTGTCCCTGTTAGCTTCCTTCCTGCTCCATCCAGCTCTGCCAGAACTCAGTCCTGCAGCTTTGTGTTGCAGCCTCTTCAGCGCTGAGAGGTTGAAGCAAACACTGTGAGATGGTGTTTCGGAGATGAGAGTATAGGAGGAGGGGGAAGGGGAAGAGAGATTCCTTTGCTCTGATTTGGAAGGTTTCTTAGTGTTTGTTTGGTTTGCCATCCTAGAAGCAGGATCTAGGCTCAGCCGAGAAGCATGCAGCGTGTCCAGCGCTGTCCTGCAGGACCCCCATGTGATGCCTGCTCAGGTTCCCAACCATGGGGCTGCTGCTGAAGGGATGCTGCGGAACAGGAACCACTGCCAGGTGCTGGGGGCTACAGCAGATGGTACTGAGCTAGGGACCATAGGCTGGAAAAGACCTTTAAGATCATCAAATCCCACCATTAACCCAACACCATCAAGTGACTAAACCATGTCCCTCAGCACCACTTCTACATAGCTTTGAATTGCTCCAGCAACAGGGACTCCATCACTTTCCTGGTGAAGCCTGTACCCAGGCTTGAAAAACCTTTTGGTGAATATATATTTTTTTTTTTTTCCTAATGTCCCACTTAAACCTCCCCTGATGCAACTTGAGGCCATTTGCTCTTGTCCTGTCACTTGTTACTGGGAGAAGAGACCAGCTCCCACCTTGCTCTAATCTCCTTTCAGGTAGTTGTAGAGAGCTACAGGCTAAACAACTTCAGTTCCCTCAGGTGCTCCTCATCAGACCTGTTCTCCAGACTCTTCACCAGCTTCATTGCCCTTCTCTGGACCTACTCTTTCAGTGCTTCCCCCAGTACTCAAGGTGTGGCCTCAGCAGTGCTCAGTACTGGGGATGATCACTGCCCTGGTGCTGCTGATCACACTATTTCTGATGCAGGCCAGCATACTGTTGGCCTTCTTGGCCACCTGGGCACACACTGGCTCATCTTCAGCTGGCTCTTGATCAACACCCCCAGGTCTTTCTCTGCTGAAGGAACTTTCCAGGCACTCTTCCCCAAGCCTGTAGCATTCATGGGGTTGTTGTGACTCAAGTGCAGGACTCAATACTTGGCTTTGCTGAACCTCATCCCGTTGGCCTTGGCCTATCAATCCAGCCTGTAGAGCCTTCCTACCTTCAAGCTGATCAACACTGCTGCCCAACTTATTGGAGCTGTGCCCTCATACTCACTGTCAATTTTTCTTTTTTCCCTTTTTCCCCCCCTTATCAACTTGGGTAACAATGCAATTTCCTGTCTGATGGCAGTTCAGATATCAAATGTCACATCTGCCTAATACTTTCATTCTTACCTCTGACAAGTTTTCCCAGCACTTCTGAAAGAGGCAGGAGTGGTGATATGTTTCATTCTCTGCTAAGTGACAGAAACACACATTTGCTTTGTGACCCATTATTATCATTATTAATTGCTGTTTTTCTCTGTGTGGTGGTCATGGGTTTTCTTTTTCAAAGCCATGCTGAAGGACCATTTCCAGGGACAAGCCTCTGCTCTCTCTTCATGCTTCCTTACAAAGCCTTTCTGTACAAGGGAGCCCTTGGCTGAAGTTGCCAACACAGTGCACAATGCAGGCATTTGAAAACTAGAAAGCTTAAAAGTCATCTTCTTGTGACCAGAGAAGATGGATGGAAAGATCAAAGAGTCTCTCCTTACGACGAGAGACTGAGGGAGCTGAGTTTCTTTAGTTTGGAGAAGAGGAGAGTAAGGGGTGACCTCAGTCATGTTAATAAATGTGAAGGGTGAGTGAGAAGAGGATGCAGTCAGGCTCTTCTCAGTGATGCCAAATGACAGGACAAAGGGCAATGAGTGGAATCTGAGGCTACCTGGGGAGTTGTGGACTCTCCTCTGGTGAGGCCACACCTTGAGTATTGTGTTCAGCACCTCATGATAAGAGGGATGTGGAGGTGCTGGAGCCAGTGCAGAAGAGAGCAATGAAGCTGGGGAAGGGCTTGGAGAATGAATCTAATGAAGAGCTACTGAGGGAGCTGCGGCTGGTTAGTGTGAAAAAGAGGAGGCTGAGGGCAGACCTCATTGCTGTCTACAGCTACCTAAAAGGACATTGTGGAGAGGCTGCTGCTGGGCTCTTCTCACAGGTGAATAATGATAGAACAAGAGGGAATGGCCTCAAGCTGTGACTGGGTAGGTTTAGACTGCACATTAGGAAACATTTTTTCCCAGCAAGAGTGTTCAGGCATTGGAATAGGCAGCCCAGGGAGATGGTGGAGTCACCAACCCTGGATGTGTTTGAAAGTCATTTGGATATGGTGCTTGAGGATTTAGTTTAGGGTGAACCTTGCAGAGTAGGGTTATTGGTTGGACTTGGTGATCCTGAGTGTCTTTTCCAACCTGAATATTTCTGTGATTCTGAGATATTCAAAATCCATTTGGATGCATTCCTGTGTAATCTACTCTAGGTGATCCTGCTGTGGCAGGGGTGTTGGACTGGATGATCTTTCAAGGTCCCTTCCAACCCCTAGCATTCTGTGATTCTGTGAAGATACATGTCTTGAGAGGGCATAGTGAGCTCTGGTGTCCTAGGAAGCGAACAGAAGATGGAGTCGGTGCCTGCACAGCCCAGAGCATTGGTGTTGCAACCCATGTCTGTGCCACAAAAATGCACTTAGAAAGGCATGAGGAGCATGCAGCTGTTCAGGGAGGTCCCAGAACTTACTGGCCTGTCTGTCATAAGCACTAATGAAGTCAGAGAGCAGGAGAAAGGATGTCAGTAGGTCAAAGGTAAGTGGAAAGGAAAATGCAAGTGGCAGTTCCTCGCTAAAAATCACGTAATTCCAAAATGTTAGGGGTTGGAAGGGACCTTGAAAGGTTATTGTGTTCAACCCTATGCTAGAGGAGGATCACCTAGAGTAGGTCACACAGGAATGCATCCAGGTGAGTTTTGAATGTCTTCTGAGCAGGAGACTCCCCAACTTCTTTGGGCAGCCTGTTTCAGGGCTCTGGCACCCTCACAGTGAAAAAAGTTTTTCCTTATCTTCATGTGGAACCTCCTCTGCTCCAGCTTGCACCCATGGCCCCTGGATATCACTGAGCAGAGCCTGGCTCTGTCCTCCTGACACTGCCCTTCTCATCTTCACAAACATGAATGAGATCACTCCTCAGTCTCCTCTTCTCCAGGCTAAAGAGCCCAGCTCCCTCAGGTGAGTCATCTCTGACAATCAGGTTTCTGGTGGCCCTACTGCAGATTCACACCAGCTGAGAATGTGGGCCCAGAAGCTCAGAGCAGAGTAATCAGGTATGCAAGCTTCAGGTAAAGACTTCTCATTGGCTTAATAAACCCAGATTTGCAGATCTGCTTTTCAGGTTGAAAACTTGGCCTTGATTTTTAAAGAAGGAAGGGGGGAAAAAAAAAAATAAAAAGGCAAAACCAAGCCTGAAGCTGTGTGCAGGTATGTAAGAACGTACCGAATAATGTAGAAACACACCTTTGTGTACTTAATTGGATAGATAACTTGCCAGATGTTGTTATGTTCAGCAGAAAATCACCTTTAAAAAGCCCAAAGTATACTTCTCAGGCCAGGCCATTTTATAGAAGTCAGGTTTTCACTCTGCTTCAGTCTGGTTAAAAAGCCTGGAGGATGAACCATTTCGAAGTGTTTCACAAGAGCAGTGAGTCATGCAAAAAAATCCAATCACATTTTTCCCTCTGGTTGAAATTGCAGAAGTTAGGGATGGTAAAAGAGCTATGAAATCACAGATAAAGAATGCTGCACAAAGGGCTGGGGAGAAAAAAAAAAATCAGTGAAACCCCCTAGTTTTGCTCTGTCTTCTAATTACTTAGGCATGAATTCAGTAGGTAAGAGCTAAGTATTGCAGCTCACCCTCAAAAAGGAGTGGCGTGCAGCTGTATCCCTTGCAGAGCTGCTATTCCTTCTCTTGGTTTCTTTATTGCTCCAGGCAAAGGGAGATTGTAATACCACTCCTTTATCTCACAGAGTTAACTTCCCCGCCCTGTACCAGCTCAGCCTCTCTGGCAGGTATGTTGGGGGATGGTGGACCCAAGCTTTCATCTGCTCCCAAGTCTTTCTGCTAACAAAATTACCGATTTGTGATCCCACAGAACCTGCCCCAGGCAGGTAGGAGGTGACACCGTGGCCATATAACTTGGCTCTACCAGTGCTGCTGCTTCTCATACCTCTATCCCCTAGATATTTTTTATTACAAGAATAAAGCCTGTCTGGAACTGCTGCTGGGAGCTGTGGGTAAGTGCTACGATGGCCTTTCAACTGATTTCCCCCCCCCCCCCCCCCCCAATTACTTTCTCATGTCACTGTAATTGTTGAAATCCTCCTCCTCCTGGTTTCTTTTCTCTGAAATACTGTGGTTAGACTTCCCAGACACCGTTGGCCAGGAATTCCTAAAGACCAAGAAGGAATTGAAGGAAACCATCAGGCAGGAGCTCAGGATCTTATGTGACCATAGAACCTAAGAACATTTATTCAGAGAAAGTCTTGCTTTCTATTTCAGTCACCACTTTTGGAGCATGTATGGAAGGTCAGAAATCACTTGTGGCACAAACAAAAATGAATTCTAATAACAGGGTGATGGGGGAGAGTGCCATTTTGGCCATTATTTTGTGACAGAAAAAAAAAGGAAGGGAAACCATTATTTATCATTGCTTAAATGGTTGAAATCTATGTGATTAAACTGGCTTTTAGCTGAGGGGAAATAGTGTGGTTCAGCAGTTTTACTTGTGGCACAGAAAGGAATACTTCTGTCTCTCAACAACCCTGAAACATTCTCGCTGTTAAAGACACTTCCAGTGACTTCTCATTGCTCCTTTTTTCAGGTTCCCATTTTCACACTTCTTTTTTTTTTTTTTTCTTTCTTTGCCACAGTCACTTCATCCTCTCTCTAACCAGTTCCTGCTGGAGAAAAGACAATGGAAAACAAGAAAAGAAACCCAAATCACTGTAAGTCATGGAGTCAAAATTCCATTGTTTTCAGTGACATCCCTCAGAGCTAGATCATTACCACCAGCCATACAATGGACAGCCAGCCATTCCAAACCCTGTTCTCAGCTAACATGGTGGGAAGAAACCAGGGCTCACACAATTATAGAGCCACAGAATGGTTTGAGGTTCCCTTCTCTGCAACTGGAAGGGACCTTAAAGATCATCTAGAATCACAGAATTGTCAGGGCTGAAAGGGACCTCAAGGATCATCTAGGTCCAACCCTCCTGCCCTGGGCGAGGACACCTCACACTAGATCAAGTTGCTCAAAGCCACATCCAGCCTGACCTTAAACATCTCCAGGGATGGGACCTCCACCACCTCCCTCGGCAACCTGTTCTTCACCCTCATGGTGAAGAGCTTCTTCCTAACATCCAATCTGAATCTACCCACTTGTAGTATTTCTCCATTCCCCCTAGTTCTATCACTACCTGACATCCTAAAAAGTCCCTCAGCAGCTTTCATGTAGCCCCCTTCAGATACTGGAAGGCCACAATAAGGTCTCCTCAGAGCCTTCTCCTTTCCAGACTAAACAGCCCCAACTCTCTCAATCTGTCTCTATAGGAGAGGAGCTCCAGCCCTCTGATCATCCTTGTGGCCCTTTTCTGGATACATTCTAGTATGTCCATATTGTTCTTGTAATAGTGGCTCCAGAACTGGATGAGGTACTCCAGGTGGGGTCTTACCAGGGTGGAGGGGCAGCATCACCTCCCTCGCCCTGCTGGCCACATTTCTCTTGATTCAGCCCAGGCTCTGGGTGGTTTTCTGGGCTCCAAGTGCACACTGGTGGCTCATGTTCCCACTCCCCTGCCATTGGCAGGGAACCCTTTCACTAGACTAGATTGCTGAGGTTTGGAGGAGCACGTGGGGCTTAACTGCCATCCTTAGTCATACCAGACAGACCCAGCTCTGCTGTAGGTAAACCTGACCAAGTTTTAGTGCTCCATATTGGTTCTCCTGACCAGTTTGTTCATGTTAGGCAGAATCGAGGTCTTGTGCTAGATTAGAGGTCTTAGGCCACTTCATGAAGTTTAATACTGAAGGAACTTCAGCCCTGGAGCTGGACTCTTAAATGCACAGTGAAGATTAAACACATCTGCTCTAAAGATGGGAATTGCCCACCACCACCAGGACACTCCTTACGCTTATGTGTGCACTACATCAGCCCAGGACTGACTGCCGAAAAAGTCTCAGCACAGGACTGAGCTCTGCAACTCAAGTGAAGCACAGACCAGCCCTACCCTAGATGTCCTGTTGCTGGCTTGAGCAAGATCAGAGCATTTAGAGCACTTTTGGGTTGCTTTAAAATCCTGTGTCACTGGACTCACACTAAGTATGCTAATCCCATGTCCTCCTGCTAAAGGAGTCATCCAGAAGCCTGGTAGCCAGGCTCATGCCTAGCTGGACCACAAGTGGTACCTGACCAAGCATGGAGTCACCCAGGTTGGAAGGGACTTCTAAAGGTCATCTAGTCTAACCCCACTGCAGTGAGCAGGGACTTCCTCAATTAGATTAGGTCACCCAGAGCCCCATCAAGCCTTACTTTGAATATCTCCTGGGATGGAGCCTCAACCACCTCTCTGGGCAACCTATTCTAGTGCTCAGCCACCCTCACTGTAAAGAACTTTTTCTTAACATCCAATCTATGAAGTCCTCTTATAGCATCTTGCAGCAGTTGATCTAGAGCCTAAGCTACTTCTCTGTAAAGTATAAGGGGAGAAAACTGCAAGCTTTGGACATTTGGCTTCTTCCTTGTTCTCCACTGTTGTGTAGGACCTGCCATCCAATTTTCCCTTTAGCAAGACATCTGAAGGGTCCTTGAAACAGTCTTCCATGTAAAACTACACGTGTCCTGCTTCCAGAGGGTTGCAGAATTCCACACATTGTAATGAGCTGCAACACTCATTTGTTGTAAAACATTTTTCATGTACCTCAACTTAATGAGCTAGGTCTCGCCAAGGCTAAAAAGAAGCCACAGCATAGAAAAGGCTTATGGAATGAGCAAGATGTCTCACAAAAACTCACCTGTTCTCAAAAAAAAAAAACATCTGATCACCTTAGAGCTACATTTCCCTATCTGAAGGGGGCCTAGAGAAAGGCTGAGGGCGGACTGTTTAGAAGGGCTTGGAGTGATAGGACAAGGGGCAGTGGTTTGAAACTGGAGCAGGGCAGATTTAGGCTGGACATAAGGAGGAAGCTCTTTACAGTGATAGTGGTGAAATACTGGAACAGGCTGCCCAGGAATGTGGTTGAGGCCCCATCCCTGGAGATATTCAAGATCAGACTTGATGTGCCCTCCTAGTTGGAGGTGTCTCTGCTGACTGCAGGGTGGTTGGAGAAGATGACCTTTGAGGGTCCCTTCCAACTTGATACAATCTGTATATCTAACATTTTTCTTTCTCCGTTTCTTGTGGATTTATGCCAGACCTACTTATCCATGCTCCTGCAAGTCCAGTGAGCAATTTTAATGTCTTGTGTAGTGAGGATGCTGATGTAAGACCTCTGAAGATGGGTACAAAGCTGTATTGATTTTAAAAAAAATCAGCTCGAGGTAAATACCTGGCATGGAAAACTTCAATCCAAATGATTGAAGTTTAGCAAGATCAAAGCATCTCAAAACAGTGTTTCATTATAGGATATGTTAGGTAAGAGATGAAGCTCACAGCTCTGCTAGTAATCATCACCTTAAGACAGATAAACAACCTAAGAAGATCATATATTGTTTTGTCCTTGAAAAGCTGGCAGCTCATTTGGAAAACAAAAGGCCTGTAGAGCAATTACTAGAGTGAACCTTGCATCTATCCACCTGTTACTCAAGGGTGATAATGTCTTTTCTGCTTTGTTTCTTAGCAAAGCCCTTGGAAGAAGTCCTGGATGTGTTTTAGTTGTGTTCAGTATCTTTATGTGACCTTTCTCACCTGTGTCAAACTTGCACAGAAGAAAGCAAGCTACAGGCTTTGCTTTTGTCTGTCTTTTGCAAAAGGTAAAGTCTCAGATGTCTGCATTGGCCACCATTTGCCTTCTGACACATCACACAGCTAGTCTTTATTCCAGTTCATCCAGCTGGCGCTGACACTCTCTGAGGCACCACCACCGGGGTCATGTAGCAGGCAAAGACAAAATCTGCTGCTCTGCCTCAAGGAAGTAAAGAGAAGAAAGCTAAAAGGTAGGATTCCTTGTTCTGCAGCCAGTGGAGGTGGGCATTTGCGCTGGTTTGAGGCTAACTNACTAGCCAGAGCTGTCAGAGCAGGTGATGCTGTGATGTGTGCTTCCAGCTGCCTCTCAGGGGTTTGCTTTGATGCAAGGACACGAGGTCACCAGTTGATTTTGTGGATTAGAGGAAGGAAAGTTGGGGTTTATCAGTGTGTCTGTAGCAGCAGGATTTCCCAGGCATGGGTCAGGACCCTGTCGTGCTGGATCCTGCTGACAAGACAAGCCCAGTTGTAGGAGGTGGGAGTGTGCTGTGTGGATTCAGCAGGTACAGGTGGTGGGTATCAGTTTCATGAACAGAATTGAGCAGAAAAAATAAAATCCCTCTTTCCAAATAAAAGTTACTTGTAGGCATTGTGGCAGGACTGCCTTCAAAGACAACAAGATGCCCTCTTCATACTTTGGGAGAGGTTTTGCCACGTGAAGGGTGCTCTCTGAAACACAGAGTGCACGTTTCTTGCTTCTTGCGCAGTGGATTTTCCCTCTGCTGGCCTGTCACCATGGTGCTGGACTGGGAAAGCTGCAGATCAAAAGCCTTATGGAGCTGTATGGCTGAATTGCTTCTGCTTTCATCCTTCATTAAACAAAAGTCTAAGTGGTAGATGAGAACCTGCCTGCTTTAGGTTCATATGTGAGTGATGGTAGGATCGGGCAGCGGCAAGGTACTTTCTAAAATGTGAGTAGATGCTTGGGCCTCTTCAGGAGACCTACAGCAAGCAAATCACTCAAAAACAACTTTGTGAGGTTATGGAAAGTGGGTGGAAAGAACTAGCTGGTGAAAAGGAGAAAAGACTGATGAAAGGAAATGTTGTATCTGGTACCAGAAACTGTTTGCCTTCATTCAGTTCCCATTGTGGTTTTTTCCTCTGCATATAGCTTTTAGAATCCCCTTAAGTCCTCTCAAAAGATTACTTTTCCAGTGGTATTAGAAAGGTTCAAATGGTTATTTGCAATGAGGATTAGTGACTTTCTTGAGGTTTTGGCACCCACAGCTCCAGATTATCTGGAAATGCAGTGAAAATCAGTGCCTCTTAGCCCTGCGTGCTCCAGAGAAGCCAACCTAAGCTTTGTGAGTATGATCAGAGCAAGAACACAGCATATGCCACACAAGGGACATATATCTGGAAAAATGAAGTCACCCTGAATGAATGTCAGTTCACAAGGTGCTGGCCTCAGTTTTCTTTTAGTCCACACTGCCTAATCTGTGGAAGCCAGGGAAGCCCTGTAGTTGATGGCATCGTAGGGAACAATGAGAGTTCCCTTGCTGGTATTAGTTTTGGCTGATCAGAGACAATTCTAACCAATTTCTGTTCTCAGTTTCTAATTCTCAGACTAAAAGAACTCTATGGAAAGTCCAGATTAGATTAAAGCAGTGATTGCTAATCCAGAACTGTTTCTTGTGATGCTCCACAAGCAAAGAGATGGTTTCGATCACGATGAGGTGAAAGGTTGAGGAGGACCTGGCAGTCAAAAAGCAGTGCAGAAGACAAAAGGATGATGCCACCAAGGGATGTGTTTATACACACTCCCATACAGAGAGCTGTATCTCAGCTGTACAGAAATGTTCCCTGCCTCACCAGCACTTGCTGCTCTCCCTCCAGATAAAAAATCCTTGACAGACTTAAAGTGATGAGTAATGACTCCACTTTTTTTCCACTCCAGCTGCCACACAGGCACATACATTGATCCCTTGCTGGCCCAGCAAATTTGAACATCTTAACCTTTTTTTGTTGTTCCATGTCTAGCCTTTCACTTGTAGGTTGCTGCTTGTTGTGGTGTGGCAGGGTCTTCTCTCAGCAGGCACACAATTATTTGTACAAGAGGAAAATACTCTACTGATAAGCTGTGGTACACATCTAGGGAAAATGTCAGCACTTAAAGAGGAATTTGCTTTTCCCTCTGAGTTGTCATTGCTGGATCCTCTGCCCTTCCTTACAAGTGGGTTTGAGGAGGTGGTTGTTTTGGCTGGAATTGGAGAGGCACAGGTGGTACCACCAGCTGTAAATTGGAGGAGGCACTTCCTGATTATGACCACTGCCTACACACAGATCACTGCCAAGAGAGGAGCTGGAAGGCACAGAAGCCTTCTCCATACTTGGAAAAGGGGCCTGGAGGATAATCATCTCTCCCCTCTCCCACAGACTTTCACCTGTAGGCTTTGGGCTTCTTTGCAAGTATTTGGCTTCTCAAAATGTTGTGATGTGATAGCCCTCAGCCATCACTGAGTGATGGATAAACCGAGGCACTGAGTCAATCCATGTGCCGGACATTTAGGCACTCAGGGCTGTATAAAGCACCTGGAGCTTAGGAGATGCACAGCACACTGGAAAACAGCTTGCTTTCTTTAAGGGAATTCAATGGGGATTCAGATGTCTGCTTAGCCACAGCAAGAAGAGCAGTGAATACATCCTGATCAAGGTCAGCACTTTGTCTTTTGGCGTTAAACGGCAGTGAGGAGAGGCTTGTACCAAGCTGCAGAGCAAGTGTGCACCCAGTCCTGTCAGGACTTTTGCACGTTGGCGTTTCTGGAGGGCACTGCCTGCTACTGGCATAGGCAGGATCACAGAATTGTTTCAGTTGGAAAAGACCTCTAAGATCATCAAGTCTAACTTTGACCTGACACCACCATGGCCACTAAAGCGTGTCCTGAAGTGCCACGTCTACACATTTTTTGAAAACCTCCAAGGATGGTGACTCCACCACCTCCCTGGGCAGCCTATTCCAATGCATGACCATTCTTCCAGGGAAGACATTTTTCCTAATATCCAACATTCATCTGGACCATCCTGCTCTCAGCTGCAACCACACATCAGCATTGGTAGTTATTTGGCTTTATTGCAAGCTGACAGCTTTTTAGTTATTGCCTGCTGCTTGTGTCTTCACCTTCGCACAACGGAGGCCGCTGTTGTTGCCCCTAACCTGCCTTGTCCTCAGCAAACTTGAGGTGCCTTGCGTCCCCGTTTACTGAAAGCCCTTTCCTGGGGATGATCCCTCGGTGCACCGCCACCTCACGGCCTTCATTTTCAGCTTGCGTGGGTCCTGCGTGGCGAGCAGTGAGCGACAGAGAGGCGTCAGAGGCTTAACCCACCACCGCATGCTCCTCACCCACGCAGAGGAGGAGAGAGCCAGATTAAAAGATTAAAGTTACAAACTGCAAACCCCCTCGGGCTGCCGCTGAGATCCAAGCGCCTCGCTGCGCAGCCAAACTCCCACTCCGGAGGTGCAGTGCCGCGCGCGCTGTCGCTCACGCCGGAGCTGCCGGCTCCTGACATCCCTTCCTGCCGCCAGCTCCAGCTATTTTTATGTGCCCAGAGTTAAATAAGAAAACAGTTTTGCCCTGAAGGAGCATCCTGAGCAATGCCTTGGCAATATCCAGGGGCTCAGGAGGGTGGGTTTGCATTCCTCATAGAATGGTAAGGCTGGAAGGGACCTCAAGGATCATCTAGTTCCAACCCCCTGCCATAGGCANGATCCTTCTTAGAGGTCTCATACAAGCCTCACCCTAGCAAACCTACTGATAGATATACTTGCATTTAGTGTGTTTTCTTGCCTTTTTTCACCCCTCGTATCTTCATGACTGGACAAAAAATGGCCTTCTTGGTTTGATGGCTGCAGGGCACAGAATTAAAATTGTGTCCCTAACCAGAAGCACTACTGCCATGCCTGTGTTTTTGATATGAACAAAGCAATGACTCTGAGCCAAGACAATGATTCTGCCATCATCACAATGCTTGGCAGGCTGACCTTTCAGAAGTAATTTTTCCCCATTTTTTTTCCCCTGACTTTTTTTTTTTTAACAATTTGGGTGCTTTTAATCAGGAACAGGTTGTTTCAAAGGAAAAAGTTCAGCCCTGCTATTCTGAAAACATTGCTGTGGCGTATTTTGACATCTCAGCAGCTGTTCCACTTCCCAGATGAAGCTCTTCATCACAGATTGAACCTGTGAAGATGTTCAGTTCCCTCAGGGCACCATGTTTCATCACATTCCCCAGCTATCAGATGTTCTGCCCAGCCCTCTCCAGGTGCTTAGGTGACACTGGAGTGAGCACTAGTACCTTTTCACCCTCGCAAGAAATATTGCAGTGGCCAGACAAGCAGTTGCTGCTTTGACTATCAACTGTCCATTGTGTAGCCCTTCCTGACTTTCAGCTGTAGAATCATGTGTTGCTTGGGTTTGTGCCTCAAGGGAGGACAGCAGCAGGACCTGTGTTTCCTGAGGGACTGAAATGGGCAGGCACAACACTGAAATGGTGTAGTTTCTAGCTTTGTGCCTGGTTTGATGAAGACTTGGTTTAGCCGAGTCATGTTCTATGAACCATATGCTTGCCCAAGTCTCTGTCTGTGGTGAATCTGTATCCTCCAACTGATGGTAATTAGCACACTATTTTAGTTACATAGGATTAATTCAAATGACTAGATGAAACTCTTTGAGCTTCATGGGTACAAGAGGTGAATCTAATGATTTTAAACCATTGTTCCTGGCCATGCAATCTATTCATTTGAAAATCAATAGAAAGATATCACTTGCTGTGTGGATGAGATAATTTCCTCTGACACTCAGCCCTGACCCTGCTCTCCTGGTTTGCACCTTCCTGTCAGGTTTGCATGTCTTTATTATTTATGTTTGTTGTGGGTTTTTTTTTTTTTTCCCCTGGAAGCTCCACCCCACCCTGCACAGCTTTCTGTGTGTGGTGGGTACTCCCCTTTTCATCTGAAGCCACTTTATGATTTACATGCCCCAAGCACACAAAGTCTTCTTGAAAACTCTCTTTCCCAACCATGCACTCAGTCAGGTGTTGTGGCTGCTCCATATTTGTTCTTTGTTGCACTGGAAGAATCCATAGCTATAGTGTTTTGGGGACTGTAAACTTTCTTGGGTATGGTCTTGAAGGAGTACTGTTGTCTGTTCAGTGTGTCCTGCCCGTTGCACAAGAGTATGAATATTTATGATGCTAAATAATAATCTGTGCCTCTGACCCAGCACTTTTCATCAGCAGATCTAGAATTGCTTCACTGAGGAAGCAGTCAAGTCGTTCTGATTTCCAGATGGGGAAAATGAGGTGCTGCAAGGCGAAACCAACAGCAGATCAAGAGAGGTGATTCTGCCACCTTTAATCTGCTCTGGTGACACCTCACCTGCAGTACTGTGTCCAGCTATGGAGCTGTCAACACAGAAAGGACGTGGACCTGATGGAGTGGGTCCAGAGGAGGGCCACAAAAATGATCAGGGGACTGGGGCACCTATCCTACAAGGACAGGCTGAGGGAGCTGGGTTGTTCAGCCTGGAGAAGAGAAGGCTCTAGGGAGCCTTAATAGCAGCTTAATAGCAGCTTTCCAGTAGCTGAAGGGGACCTGCAAGAAGGCTGCAGAGGGACTGTTTCCAAAGGCCTGCAAGGGTAGGATGAGAAGCAATGGTTTGAAATCAGGGAAGAGCAGGTTTAGTCTGGGTGTTAGGGACAAGTTCTGCACCACGAGGGTGGTGGAACACTGCAATAGGTTGCCCAGGGAGGTAGTTGAGGCTCAAGGTCAGGCTTGATAAGGCTCTGAACAATCTGACCTAGTGGAGGATGTCCCTGCTTACTCCAGGGGGGTTGGACTAGATGACCTTTAGTGGTCCCTTCCAACCCAAACCATTCTATAAAACAACTTGTCCTACATTGACAGAGGAGAGCTAGAAGGGGAGTGCAGCCATCCATGTCCCCAGCTACGTGGTCCAGCCACTAGACCCTGTAGCTTCCTCAAGGGCAGCTAAAGAAACTCATGTCTAAGTGATGCATTTTTCTCTTCTCTGTTAACAGTGACCAACTCAAGTGTTTTCTTCACAGGCATTAATAATCTCCCTGAGAAATATGTTTCAAAATGCTTTTTCAGCAATGCTTCTGCCTGCCTTATGACCCAGCTAGCAGCTGTGACCTGCTGGAAGGAGACAGACTGGGGAGAGGTGGCACCTACGCTCCCGCACTCTGCTCATCCTCCTCCGCTCCTCCGTTGGCAGTCAGGGAGGCTGGGGACCAACCACAGAGACGTTCTGCGTGGAGCTCCTTGGGGAGCTGTACCAGCTGCTGTGTTGGCAGCCTTGGAGCTGCCTCTGGGTCTGACTTGCCATCTTGTCTCCCTGATTATAATTGCTCACTGACAATTTTACTTTTTTCCTTTCCCTTTGATTCCGTGGCACTCGTGACCTACTCAGATTCCTCATCAATCTTGCAGTCTGGGGAGTCTGAGGAAGGAGAGAACTGATCATCTACAGATTTCTTCTGTGTATTATAGAAGTGTCCCCACGCCATGTGTTATCCCAGTCTTGTTTGTTTGTTTAATCAGACAGAGCCAGAGTGCACCAGTGAGGTCTGTGCACCAAGCAGAGGAGGAAAGGGCTGATCCTGCATAGATGTTCGTGACTCAGCAGAGGTGAAGGTGACACCACATCTATTGCTTCCCCCTTCCTAACCCTGTGCTTTATCTCCCTGCCTCCCGCGCTGCTCAGCCTTGCCAGCTTTCTGTGGCAGTGCACGTTACCTCTCTCGCAGAGCCCACCGGGGTAGGACTGCTGGAACAGCAATGGCTACAGTGAATCCCTTAGGAGCTTGTCTGCCTGGAGATGAACCCACTTCTCATTCTTCAGAGGTCTCGAGGTACCAAAGCCCTTCATGAACTCAGCCAGAATTTGAATGATGTCCACCCAGGTACCTTAGAACAGTGGTAGAAAAAACATGTGCTGAGGTTGGGTGAGTTTATCAGGATGCAAGAGTGTGTATGTGCTCTTTCTGCTTATCAAGAGGAATGTGGCCAGCAGGGCAGGAAAGAGGATTCTGCCCCTTTACTCTGATCTTGTGAGACCACACCTCGAATACTGCATCCAGTTCTGGTGTCCTTATAAGAAAGATATGGAACTGCTGGAGCAAGTACAGAGGAGGGCCACAAAGATGATCCAATATCTAGAGCACTTCTGCTATGAGGATAGGCTGAGTGAGCTGAGGCTGTTCAGCCTGGAGAAGGGAAGACTCCAGGGGGACCAGGGATACCTTGTAGCTGCCTTCCAATACCTGAAGGGAACCTTCAGGAAAGATGGAGAGGGACTTTTCGTAAGGGTGTCTGGCAGTAGGACAAGGGGGAATGGTTTTAGGCTGTGGGAGAGTAGGTTTAGACTGGATCCGAGGAAGAAGTTCTTCAGTATAAGGATGGTGAGACTTTGGAACAGGTTGCCCAGAGAGGGTATGGACTCAAGTCTAATTAAGAGGCATCCCTGCCCATGGCAGAAGGTTAGAGTAGGTGATCTCTGAGGTCACTTCCAACCTAAGCCATGCTATGATGAATGTTCTTCACAAGCTTTTCAGTGCTCTGTAGTTCCTGCATCCTGAAGAAGGTCAGACTAGATGCTCCTCATGCTAGTTAAGGATCTTAAAATCATGGATTTATTCCCTACCTTGCAAGCATTTGGCAAATGAAAGGAGATCTGAAATAGAGGTTGTCTTCTGAGCTGAAGTTCTGCTGCCTCCATCACTGGATCCACTCGATTCATTTACTGTCTTGGCATTACAGTTTCTCACTTCTATTTGCCCACTCTCAGTACACTACAACCATTTCAAAATGAAAATGTAGCAGCACAAAACCAGCTGTTAAATTACCATCTCTCTCTATCTCAGCCTTCCCATTTCTGCAGGGCAGACATCTTGGGAGGAGACTTCTACCTCCAGATGCCAGAACATCTGGGAGAGGGATTAGACTCTGTCATCTGTGGGCTGTAAGCAGAAACACAGTACCTGGGGAGGAAAGTAGCTGGATTTTACCACAAGACAGTGGTAAAAAAACACTGTAAAAACGTTTGCTTTTCACTGGGGAAGTCTCAATTTGTCTTATTGGCTCTGGCTTTTTGCCAAGCATTCTCAGATCTGCTGGTGAAAGGGAGAGAGCAGAGCACATTTGTCCTAATCCTTTTCCCGAGTGTGCGATGCCAGACTGGAGCAGATATTCCACCATTCCTGGCCTAAGCACACGCTGCACAGTGGGCTACAGTTTGCTTAGTTCAACCTGGAGAAAAGAAGGTTGAAAGTGAAGCCTTCTCACACTCCAGTACTACCTGAAAGCAGGTTTGAGTAAGGTAAGGGTCCATCTCTTCTTACAGGTAACAAGCAATAGGGGAAGTTGCACCAGGGGCAGTTTAAGTTGGGTATTGGGAAAAATTTCTAATGCGAAAAGGGTTGCCAAGGCCTGGAGCAGGGTGCTCAGGGAGGTAGTGAAGTCCCCATCCCTGGAAGAGTTTAAAAGCCTTGTGGGTGTGGTGCTGAGGGACATGGTTTAGTGGTGACCTGGCAGTGCTGGGTTAGTGATTTGACTTGATGACCTTAAACCAAAATGAACCTATGGTTCAACAGCCCAGGACAGGCTGAGCTACACCTCTTTCACTGGCAGCAGCCAGGAGCATGACTCTGCGTTGGGAGCCTCTTTGCAACTCCATCTGAACACTGCCAAAGCAGTGATGTTAGTCTCTCTGGGATAGGCACGCACAGTTCTATGTATGTAGGTTCTCTGCCTAGTCCCTGAGTGGACCTCAGAGATGTCCTGAGAGCTGCTTGCTGAATAAGGGATTTGCTTCGAGCATCCCCAGTGAAGATTTGACTTCCCATCTTGACGTGCACCACCTCTGGTCCTTCCCTCCATAGGGGCAGCAGCACTGCTGTTGCACTGGATGCATTCAGGCCGAGAAGGCTATAGAAGGGTGATACTAATAATATTTTCCCGCTGTAATTACCACGATTGTGGTGCCTAGAGGCGTATGCAAAGACATTTTGAGTGGGAGGAGAGGAGGCAGTGCTGTGAACATTTTTGTGGTTTTGCTGGGCAATGCACAGTTGAGTTTTTCTCATGGGAACCATGGCGTGCCAGGGAGAAGAGCCGCCTCTGCCTCCTCGTCTGCTCTGCTGGGATGCTGGGTCACACCCCAAACTCCAGGAGACAGCCACCAGCACCCAGCCTCAGGCCAAAGCAGGGCCTCTATGTGGCAGACAGTCTCCGGGTGATGTCCATTTCTGCAGGCACCAGGTATTTCCCCTTGGACAAGGGCCCCTCTGTGCAGTCTGTGGCCGTTTTACCCCCAGGGTGAGTTCAGGATTGAGAAACTGCTGGTTTGTGGCAGGGATCTGCTCAAGAGTAGCACGCCTGTTTCCTAGCCAGAGGTGTGATGCTCCCACCCACCTCTCCATGCCGTGTGTACATGGGCACAGGGAGAATTGAGGAGACTGACACGGGCCTGGTGCGTTTGTCTGTTTGCTGATGATACCAAACTGGGAGGAGCGGCTAACGCACCATCAGGCTATGCTGGAATTCTGCAACACCTGGACAGGCTGGAGAGTTGGGCAGCGGGAAACCTCACGGGCAACAGTGGGAAACATCAAGGGCAAGTGCAGGGTCCTGCACCTGAGGAGGAATAATCCCCAGCACCAATACAGATGAGGGGAGGACCTGATGGAAAGCAGCTCTGCCAAAAGGACCTGGGAGTGTTGGCGGCCAACAAATTCACAGTGAGCCAAGCAGTGTGCCCTTGTGGCCAAGAAGGCCAATGGTCTCCTGGGGTACATGAAGAAGAGTGTGGCCAGCAGGTCAAGGGAGGTTCTCTTCCCCCTCTACTCTGCCCAAGTGAAGTCACACCTGGAGTATTGTGTCCAGTTCTGGGCTCCCCAGTTCAAGGGGAGCTGGAACATCTCTTTCTTTTGTTTTTCTATTATCTGCACTAAATATGCTTTACATTACTAAAAACTTCTGTTTTAATCAACTCCCCAACAGTTAAATAGATGGTCTCATTTGTCTTCTTGACCTGACACCTGGCATTTTGCACAGAATTTTTGTCCATCTGTATTTTGCAGACATAAAAACCTAAAATAAGGAATTCTGATGAAAGCCCAGCATCTTCAAAAAGGGACCAAGTTTTGACCAACACTCCTGTGAAGAGCACAAATGCAAACTCCTGTCATTGTATTAGGTGTTGTACGTCAAGTGTTTGCAAAGAAGGAAAATTAACTTAAGTGGTGGACTCTTGTGGAGATGAGTAAGGCTGCAGATGGAGATCCTCAGCATGGCCACCTAAAGTAACCTGAGCTTGTGCCATTAGCTGGTGTCACTGTTTCTGCTCACTGTTTTGATTTCCACCACATGTAATATCCTTTGCATCTCACAAGCTGTAGGATGCCCTCATCTCATGTACTGCTGTTCCTCCCTAGGTCTAAGGGTGTCCTTCTGGGGGCACTTCCTGAACAGCAGCTGTGCAGCTGCTTTCACAGAGGCCATGGGAGCAGCTCTCCAGGCATGGGGCAGTTCAAGACTATGTGGTAGCACCACACCTGGCTTCATCAATGACTGGACCAGTTCACATGGCTGGGGCATTTGGTGTATGTGGGCAAGTGTGCTGGTTTGAGGCTAACTGGAATATTTTAATAGAGAAAATTATACTATAGGCTGTGAAAAGGAAACAATGGTGATGTCTGCTTCACTCATAGGCTTGCTGAGATGTTTAAGTACTCAAAACATAGATAAGTGAGTCTCTGGGGCACAGCATCTTGGGTGGTCTAGTTTCTAGCTCTCTCCTCTCTGCCAAGTAACCTCACTAAGCACTTTTCTTCTAACCCCCCCTGGCCGATCCTCCAAACTCACCTTGTGTGTAAGCCAAACCTTGGGGTAAGGTATAGGGGTGGGAAGAAGGTGGAAGGGTGGTTGGAAGTCCCTCCTGGGGTCTCTGATTTCTGGGAGGGGTGTTGTGTTTCTGTATTACCTTTAACTTGTGTATTTCTGTAAATATTCCTGTATATAGTGTCTATCTCTGCTTGTATATTGTGCTAAGTTGTAAATAGAGCTTCAGTCCTTAACTTCCAGCTGGCTGAGTTCTAGTCTGGGTGATTTTACAAAGTGTAGGGGGGCAGGGAACTCCCAAACCATCACAGCAGAGAGAAGGAGAAGGAAGATCTCTGGAGTTCTCAGTGCAAGGACACTGACCTGCTGCAGCAGGTCCAAAGGAAACCACAGAAATGATCCGAGGGCTGAAGCACCTCTGCTGTGAGGAGAGACTGACAGCAGGGGTTGTTCAGCTTGGAGAAGGGAAGGCTCCACTAAGACCACCTTGTGGCCTTTCACTAAAGAGGCCTCATCAGAAAGCTGGGCTGGAGACAGACTTTTTTAGCAGGGCCTGTTGTGACAGGATGAGGGGTAATGATTTGAAACTAGAAGGAGATTGACTAGATGGAAGGGAAATGGAAATTTTTTTTTAAGTGGAGAGTGGGGAAGTGCTGGCCCAGGCTGCCCAGAGAGGTGGTAGGTGCCTCATCCCTGGAACCATTCCAGGTCAGGCTGTGCGGGTGTCTGAGCAACCTGCTCTAGTTTAGATATCCCTGTTCACTGCGGAAGAGTTGAACTAGATTACCCTTAAAGGTGTCTTCCAAGTGAAAGCCGCCTCGGAGGCGGGGAGTGTTGTTCGCCCCTGTGCACCCGGCGCAAAGAGCTACTGGGGCCGCTGTCTTCTCCTGGCCTAGCCCGAGACCAGCCGGTGGCCGGCTGGAAGCAGCAAAGCCAGCGAGCGGGGTTCGGCCGTAACTAGCCCCTAAAGACGAAGGGGACAGGCAGCAGCTCCTGTCCGTGCGAGCGGCAAATTCGAACCCGCCTTTTCCAGCGGCACCTCCCCGAGCAGGGGACGGACGCGGGGTGCCGGCGCGGCCAGGCCGCAGCAGGGCGCGCTGCCGGGTGCCGCTGCCACCCACGCCGAGCCGAGGAGCCGCGTCACGATCTCCCCATGTGACTGCGCGGGAGGGGGCGGTGTGTGTGTGTCTGTGTGTGG